>VZSZ01001998.1:29006-146166 GCA_013398815.1 Ibidorhyncha struthersii | reverse complement strand
AACCAAAACAACATCCACCTAAAAAACTTTTAGAGCTCAGAATTTCATGTGTGCAGAATTAAGAAAGGTGGAAAAGGTCAGGATCACCTCACAAGGCAAAAGGAATGGCCATTCTAAGGAAAACACCCCAGACTTTAGGAGATGCTAGGAGGAAGAGGGGGTGGAAAAGTGAACTAACATGCTTGGATTGCTAAGAGGTTAAAAAAATTGTCACACTTTCAAAGAAGAAGAAAAAGACAAAAGACATTAAGAGTAAACAGGAAATTTGGGAAATCTATTTCACTCAAAGTAGCAAACATCTGGAACAAATTGTCAAGAACTTAAGACCATCAAAGCAAAGTATTAATGAGGTTAAGAGGCAGCTAGACTGGAGGAGGAGACTGAAGAATACAGTGACAAAGGAGAGGTGGAGCTGAGATAAACCTAGAGGCAATAGGCTCATTAGCCTAAAGGGCTTTGTTTCTCTCTCTGCCCAATAATTCCTTATCTTCTCATTGCTCCAGGGTTAAAGTGGTTGGGTGGTGTGGGGTTTTTTTCTGCTGCTTTTTGGTTTATGGAAAGGAAACAGTACTTTTTTTTTTCCTAGGAATTCCATGCTGGGAACCTGTGACATGGTGCTTCATTGTTCAGCCTTCAGGTTTCTAAGTTTAACTCAGAAAAGTACAAAAAACATGAATACACACTACTCCTTCCACCAGGCAGAACTGTCTGGAGTCCTCATTCCTCCCTTTCACACTTCAAATTAAGAATAATTCTTACTTTTGTTACAGAATGTTTCTTACAGAAGAAAAACCTCATCCCTTTAATCAAAAGGATTTAGTAAACATCTCCATGGATTCGAGAGCTATTTTTTAAAAGACTCATTTGTTTTAAAGTAATTCAAACCAGTCTAAACAACACCTTTAAAGATGACAAAAAAACAGTAGGCATAAATGAATAAGGAGTCTAAGAAGGAAATACTTAGCATGACTTATCCCTTAATATCCAGATCCCTCTCTAGAAGGGATAATCAGAAAGCTATGTTGGCCTTTATTCAAAAGAAGAGAACGGTCTTCCATCTCTGCCTGCACTGTTATTAACTATATTGGTTACATTCATGGTCATTAACATCCTTTAAAAGATGATCATGTGATTTAATTTTCCACCTCCCATTATTGAGCAATGGAATATTCATAAAACAGTAGACGGAAACAACTCAGAAGAAAAAGAAAAGAAAGCCTCCAACTTCCCATCTCTGCCAGTTAAATTAAACTAAACCGGGGATTCAACATGAAATTGATTCAGGAGCAGCAGTATATATGCACACACATTAAAAAGCACACTGGGGGGGATACAGAATAATAAAACATGCGCTTGCCTGTCCTCTGCTCTAATAACCACATGCAAACTTCAGCCAAGCCTGACAGAGTGGGAGAGGTTTCAAAGATATGAAGTTCCTGTGGGTTTCACAGTATAGGCAGCTGGGTAAAGGATGAAGATGCGCTTAAGAGCCCCACCAAAGTAAAGCACTTATTAGACATAAGAGAATCCACACCAGCCTTCATTACTGGTCTAATAGCACAGGGCCCGCTCATGCTGTTTGCTATCAGCCCAGCACCCACATCTAAGGAGTCAGAGCTTTATTGGGAACATCTGCTCTCGTTTCTGCAAAAGGCAGCTGAAGCTCCGCTTCAACCGCTTCTCCACTAGCTGTTCCCAAACCCCTCTCTGCACCTTTCCAGCCCAAGAGCAGCCATCAGGGCTGTCGTGGGCCACTCCACACTGGGAGTGCACAGGGAGGGCTGACTGGCACTGGCTCACTGAGCCCCACAGCACTGGGGGGGTCTTTTTAACCCAAAGCAAAAGAAATACGCCTTGGTGCTTGCAAGGAGCAACGAGTTAGATCAGAAGAGATTTGAATGACTGGATGCATTCAAGTTACCCAAATCCGTTGGTGCATTTAGCTACCAACTAACGCAACAGTCATGAGAGGAGGGCTGTCTCCTTCAGGAGCCAGTTCAGACCTAGTTCTTCACCTCAGTGGTCTGAAGTGTCCTCTGGGCCATCCCTCACTAGGCTGGCTATAAAGAAAGCACCAAGCCCCCCTCTTCCTCACTTCAGCACTTGGACCAGATGCCACAAATACCCACAGCAGTTAAACTGGCCACGGCCTTGTATTTTTCTCCCAGTTCTAACAGGGAGGACCGCTGACAGAGAAGCTTCGAAGCACTCCGTTCCATTTTTCTCCACTGTTTTTACCTTGCCGTTAAAACATAACTAGCGGGAGCCACCTAAAAACAGGATTAAAAGTTTTCTCTGTCGGACAGGTATGCAGACAGGCAACGGGGCCGGACCCGGCCGGTGAGCGCACGCTGCCCAGCGCCTCTGTCCCCAGGCCTTAACCGACGCCAGCCCGATGTGCGCAGGCACAAAACACAGCAGATCTTTAATACTAAAAGCAGGAGATTGTTTTTTCAGAGACTGAGGGGTACTTTAACGAGCACACTGTGTTGTAGTGGCTGGAAAAAGGTGATAAGCTTTATATGTTATATGAAAAGCCAGGGGGTTACTTTATATAATCAGACACAGCTGACTAAACAGGGCACTGAAAGTCATCCACAGCCAAGGTGAGACAAAACAAAACAAGAAAAGCCCCACAACCTTCCCCTCCCGCCGCCCCCAGAGAACCGGTTCCCCAGGCACAAACCCAGGGTTGATATGAGGCCTCAAACACCCTCATTAATACGCTGCTTGGAAAAAAACACCGGCTTACCTTGGCGTGCCGAGGCCTCGCCTCCACGCTGGCTGTGCCGGAGCCGGGAACCGGATGAGATGGGACACGGAGCAGCACCCATGGCTGAGCCCAGCAGCCTCTCCCCCTGCCCTTCCTCTGCCGGCGGATCCTGGGGGCAGAGCGGAGCCCGTTAGCGTTAATCCCCCACACCTGTGGGGCTGGAGGAGCTCTCAGGGCCGCCCTCCCAGCCCCACACCGGTGCGGGAAGGTTCCAGGTGTCAGCCATGCCCGGGGAAGGGCCCTGATGAGCAGACCCCAGCCCACGGGGAAGGCAAAACCCTGCCGGTGTTTGCAGAGCCGGGCCACCACCTTCCACCAGCACGGCCACGGCGGAGGGGAAGCGCGGCTCCCCGTGCCCAGCCGCCTGCACCCATGCCGCGAGGGGCTCTGGCGTTTGCCCGCTCCAGCTAGCGTACTTGCGTGTTTGACCCAGGAACAAAAGGAACTTCTCCATCTTTTCCAGGAAAAATAAGGCAGCACACGGTGTTTCAGTGTTAGCTGTGTGCTGCTGTTTGTGCAGACTTGGGTGAACTGTAACACCAATTTAAAAAGAAATCACTAATATTTCCTTAAGGCTTTTCACAATTCCAGACAAAATATGGATACTTGCACTGCTTGAGCACTTGATTCACACCAGTATTATTTTTCCAAGCATTAAATTCCGTCACAGCCTTTACACCCTCAGCCCAGTTCGGAGGGCAGAGATCCTTGCTGAAACTAGCTAATTCCTGTTCTACAAATAACTTCCTGGCTGCTGTTTAAACTGCATCCTTTTTACGTGTGATAGCTTAAAAGCGGTAGCTTACTAGTAAATTCGTGGAGATTTACCTTTTTCTGGCCTGTTAGAGGAAGCCCCCGACCCCACCCTCTCTGCTAATGAACTTTATACTCATCACAGCTGTGGTGATACTTGCAGCTTCCAAAACTTCCAGGGACAAGGTAGGAGAAGTGAAGTTACCTGCCGTCCTCCCCAGTTTTCTGTAAAGCAACTTCTATTTGAACCACGTGAGCCTGTGACACCCTGAGAAACACCAGTTTTTGGTGTGGGTAAGCCCGTGCAGGAGGCCAAACCCCATACGAAGCAGGGATCAAAAGGCTTTCAGCAGCACCCTGCGAGTCAGCTAGAGGTGAACCAGCTTCGCCCCTTTCCCAGAACCGCGTGGGATGTGGTTTATCTGTGCGGTGCAGGTATAGGCAAAGTGGCTGCCGCTTGGTGAGCAGCACTCACAGCTATCCACACAACCACACTTCGTCTCCAGGGGTGGCATTTTTTAATGCTCTCCAATAATAAAAAAGAGAATCTGTAACACCTGTAGCAAATACCTGACCAAGTCTATCGGGACATGTGTCAGCTTGCAGGATCAGCATCAGGAATGGCGATGTAGCCAATGGCTACTGGCCAACAGAAGACATGGCTGATCCCGAGACTCTGCCTACTTGCTGTGTGACTTCAGCCAAGATGGTCCTTACCTCACTTCTTTCTTTCAGTCCTCTGGCTGTTTGGATCTCCCTTCACTTGCATACGTAAGGTCTCTTACCCTATGAAAGGGCAGCTACTAGTCATTGAAACAAAAAATTCCTGCCTGGCCTAGCATCTGAGATCTGTATTCCTGCTGAAGCAGCTGACCAAACACTGAGCTTGCTAGTATACTTTGCAAAAAAAAAAAAAAAGTTCCTCAGGTCAAAAGACATATTAAGCAATCCTTTAAACTGAAAGGGAAAGTAAGAAATGGCAACATTTCCCCAGGTGACGACTCAAGGAGGTATTACCATGCTTGACCTTAAATACCTGAGGTAGCATTCCTAGGCCCCTGCGTTATAATCAGCTGAGCCAGGCAGATGCTTGCAGAGGCTGAACCAGAGGAGAGATGATCTTAAGTGCCCTGAAATGCCTATTCAAGGACCTCTCTCCCTTCAGTCACTGAAGAGAAGTCCTGAGGAGATAAGCCTCCTTGAATATACACTAGATTTAGGTGGCCAAAGTTAAATCAATACACATGGGAATCCCCCAGGTTATCTAACAAAAATTTCCAGGTTTGCATGTCAGAAAGCTATTATTTCAAATACTGTGCCCCCATGTGCTTCAGGGATCCAAAGTCTGGCTCCTTTAACATGAAACCCGTTTTATGCCTTCTGAAGTTGTGAGTTTGGAAAAGGGCATAATAGCATGTTGAAAGACAAGGGACGTCAGACGCTGCAGCTGTACAGAGGGTTGTGCACAGCATCGACATGCCCAGAAGTGTTCCTTTGAAAGTGGTGCACCCCAGCCATGTAATCAGAGCTGTGGGAGTTGGAGTCTTTTCGGGTGCAAGCCATGGACTTGCCTTTAGGAATCCAAGTGGATTTGCTCTCATGTATAAACTGGCTTTGCTGACATCGATTTTCCCCCATTCGTAGTGGGAAATCCATTCTCATTGGGTATAAGCATTATCATAGAATGACTTAGAGTATGGCTGTCTGTGGTTCATGGATAGCATCTTGCTGATGGCCACCTGAGTTTAAGCAGACTGATGGGGAAATGAAGCAAGGCCCACAGGTGAGAAACTTTTTCTGTATAGTTGTCTACAGTCAGGTTAAAGACCAGTGACCTAGAGTACAGTTAAAAAACATGTCCAACATGAATTATGATTGCTAAAGTCAGAAGGCATTTCAAGCATTGCAAGGGAGAAGGAAGAGGAGGAGGAGAAGACTATCTTAGGATCAGATACTGTTCAACATTAACAATCTGGAGAGCAAAACAGAACACACAAAATTTGTGGGTGATGGAGAGTAAGCTAAGGCAACTTATGTGGAGTTTGGAGGACAGGGATAGAATCCAGAACAGCCTTGAATGGAAGGGGAGATGGAAAATCAATGAGAAGGAATTAAAGATCAGTGCAGATCATTACATGTTAGAAGAAAGGCACCAGTAAAATTCGGAGAGTAAATGGTTAGGCTGTAGTTCCTCGGGAAAGGATCTGAGGTTCAAAGTGCAGCACAGGTTGATCATATGTCAGCCCGGTAAAAGGCAAGTGACTTTGGGGCTATATTAAAAATGCTGCTGCATGTAACATCACAGCATCACAGATTTATTGAAGCTGGAAGGCACCTCTGGAGATAGTCTAGACCAAACATCCCGCTCAGAGCAGCATTGACTAGAGCAAGTTTCCCAGGACCATACCCAGTTGGGTTTGGGATATTTCCAGTGATGGAAACTCCATGACCTAACTGGGCAACCCCTTCCAATATTTGACCACCATCACAGTGAAAAAGTTTAAATGTAATTTCCTGCGTTTCAATTTGTGCCCATGGCCTTTCATCCTGCCAACAGACACCGCTGGGAAGAGTATGGATTTGTTGTACTCAGTCCCATCATCCATGTCATTAGTGAAAATGTTAAACAGTATTGGGATTGTATTTTCACACACAAAACTCATACTTCAGACAATCTGCACTGTTTTAACATCAGGGAAAATTCAAGGTATGTCCTTAGATAACTCATGCTGGCGCATTACCAAGGTAACAGAGGCAGAGGGGAATCAGATCTAAGGAAGTTTCTGGGATAGATAGAACAGGCTACAGGGGGATCAGAAGCAAGCAGTTACTAAGAAAGAGGTCTGGAATAAACTTTTACCCACATTGCCTAGAAACATGCATAACCTTCACTGCTGCTGAATCACGGGGGTTTTTTGCTTTGTTTGTTTTTTTTATAGATAACCAGCCCCTGAAATAATTATTCCATTCTGGCTGGTGCTGGAATTTTGTGTCCAAGTTGGCATACCGTGTTTTAAGAAAAATATGCACAAATTTAAGGTAATCCTAAAGAGAGCAAGAAGCATTAGAAGCATAGAAAAGATCACTGAGAGGAAAAGTTGGAAAAAGAATGTTGAAAAACAGAAAACTAAACAGTCTTCCAGTGTGCTAACGTTCATTACAAAGAGGATGCAAAGGATGAAATTGGCTTAATTTGCAGACAGGAAGATTTAGGTTAGATGGTAGGGGGAAAAAATGCATGAAAATAAGGCTAGCTTTGGACTTGAGGCTACCTAGAAAGTTTAGACAGGTCAAAAAAACATTTCTAACAACGACCCTGCCTCCAAGCAGAACAACAAGCTGGGGGAAGCTCATGAGAACCCTTCTCTGCCTTTTCTGACAGTGTATTTCAAAGGCTGCTCTACCCATTCACAAGGTTTCGGAAAGGTTTACAGGATTAAACGTTTAAGAGTTAATAAAGCACATTATCAATTCTACACTGTTTCTTTGGTTTTTTTCCCATCCAACTAGTAATTGTTTGTGAAAGGGCTGACACTAAAGAGCAACTGCCAGGGTTCATGCAAGTTCAATTCCCATCTGATCATTTTAATGATGCTTGGTGAGAATCTGTTTTTGTGGAATTAACCTCAGCTCTTTGTTGCCTTTAGTTATTTGAATCTGCATCCAAAACCCATAAGCACAGCTCTACGTCCCCAAATGAAAAAGGAGATTGAAATGAAATTGGGATTGATAAAGATTCTTAAAACAAGCCTATAATATTTTCATTAAATTTATCTGAATATTTGTCCTTCGCCCTTATAGAAGGGGAGGCTTACAGCTCCAAATTCTCTTGCATGATGGTCCAAGAGCCCAAGGTGCAGAAATCCAAATGACCAACAAGCTTGGTGGTGTAGCCCAACCCAGAGATCTCTTCAAGCAGTCTGTAATAGGCACGTGTCTGCTGCACTGCCCTTCAAGTGCAGTAATTCTGGGGCAACAGACAGGAAAAAAGGGAGAATGGATTTTGAACAAAGAGAAAAGTGCACCAGTGAGGAAGGAGCAGCAGAACTGCAAAAATCGTGAAGGCAAATAGGTAGGGTCACATGGAACTTGAGGCTTTATATAGCCCATGAACCGCTTCAGAGAGTCATGAGAGCTCTAGGTGGTTGAGAGCATTCTGATGGTGCACAAACATTTGGCAGCTGCTGGAGGACCTCACAGCCTGCACCCTGGTTTGGTCCCCATCAGGAACTGGAGGGAGTCTGGACTGAATTTCAGGCAGAGCTTCTCGTTCAGCTTCCTCCAAAAAAGCTACCTAGGTTGCTCAAGGCAAGCAGGGGCAATCAAGTGATTTGCTTCTAAAATGCACTGCTCCAGAACAAATCGCTCATCTAGACAAAGCCTAGCTCAGGCTAATCTGCACTACAGTAGTCCTATTTTGCATCCTCCCCACAGCTCCATGCTCCTGCCCCATCTGCAGCTGTTAGGGAGCAGCTACTCCTTAAGGAACAGGGAGCCTGCAGCAGGGCATGGTAACATGGCCAGTAGGAAAGTGACCTCACCAATATCCAAGCAAGGCAAGCCCAAAGATGGCAGTCAAGTTCAAGAGTCCAGATCATCAGGCAAGTCTATCATGATGAGGCAGGTCCAAGATCAAGCTGAAAAGTCAAGCTGCAGGTCAAGGTTACACCCAGTGACAGTTCCTGGAGTCAGTGATTGCTAGGCAGGTCCACACTGATAGGGAAGGCCCAAGGAGTAGCGTAGGTCCAGGAGTGTAGCTCAAGAAAGGTTTGAAGTCCTCGGGCTGAGCTTAAATGGGGCTCTTGGGCCCACAAACAGCAGGGGTGGGTGGAGGTTCCAGGTAAGACTTGTCAAGGCCATTAAGGCCCATTAGTGCACTCAGGGCCCTCACAGTTGCAGACAGGCAAGAAAATTTAAGAGAGCTGATGCGGCTGAAGAGCAAGGATGTTTCTTCTCAGTCAGTACCTGATGTGTGTGTATGAGCTCTAGTGCTGACCTGAGGGAAGAAGGGAGGGGGTGCAGCCAGGGAAAAGGGAGAATGTGGAACTGCTCAGACTAGACTTCCATCAGCCTAAGATGCCACAGAGCTGCCCTTGAAGAAGTCATGTAATGAGGCAGTAACAGATGAAAAAGGCCCCATCAAAAAGTGTGCATACTTTGATGGAAAAATGTGACCTCATCTTTCAAGAGCATTATCCTCAAAGCTTTTGCCTACCAGCTTGCATGAGGAAAAATAAACCTCTCTAAATTGAAGGCTAAAGGTAAGCCTGTATGCCATTCTATCTAGTCTTCAGTCTCATTCTGAAATCTTTAAACAGTGCAAAAACCATAAGCAATGCCTGACATCTGATGCCTGAGTGACTTCAGCTCATATTAATGGAACAGTCAGTACTCATTTGGTTGGGCATGCGATTTTGTGGAGCTCATACAAGGTAGTATTAGACTTTACACGTGTGTTTGCACCATGCAAGAGTATTTTCCAGACCCACCACTCAAACAATTTCCAACTGAAGTCTGTAAATGAAACATCCATTTTGCAGCCCTCTCTCATAAGCAGCTCCATTCTTTGCTGAGAAGTGCTGTCACTTGTTTGGGTCTGCGTAAGAGCCTAAAGCAGAAGCTCATAAATCATCTTTTCTACTGCGCCACTGAAAATCCTCTACCTCCATGACCTCCCATTGCCTATCTACAACCCCATCCCATAAGCAGTGGTCATACACCTACAAAGAAAAACACATTCTGGGAAGAAAAAAGCCATCGTGTAAGAACTGTGCTTGTACAGGAGAGCTCAGCTTCTGGAGATTAAGCCATGAGGTGGAAAAAGAGATCGTGTAGACTCTTACATTGCATGAAGTTTTACTAGTCTCCAAAGCCCAGTCAAGCTGCAGGCCTTGTTGGGAGGGATGGGTCTGGGTGACCATGCGATTGTTCCAAATGTTACAGGAACATACGGCAAGAAGTGCTAAAGCCCTCTCCACATCTTCAGCAAGATTCGTGCAAGAAAGGGCCGAATTTTGCTTCTAACTGTGTCTACTAATATTTTTAAGAGAGATAATTACTGGTAGATACAATTGGGAATCGCCTACTTATACTAGAAGAACATTGCTGTTACAGGAATATGCTCAGTGCTTCTGGACATAGCAGCACGGGGTGAGATTTATTATATCAACTTTGTGTCTGCTAAGAGCCTTCTCATTCCAGTTGTTCTATATTACTGAAGTGCACTGAGTGCAGGGTTTTGCTGGAACAATGAAAAATGCAGGTGGGGATGAATGTCACATCCCGAGTCATGCAGATGCTAAAGCTTTTTAATGTAATTTCTGCCCTCCTGATGAGGGCAGAATTTGACACCTTGCCCTCAAGTTCTTTTTCTACAGACTAAGATGGAAACAGAAAAGTGGCTTGTTACTTCCTCCCAATGTCAGTGGGACTGTGGTGCCAACAACACTGATGCAAAAGGAAACCATTTTCATTAGCTGTTAAAACAGCAGAAGCTTGTTTTACTTTGGCTGCAACATCCTTCTGACTCCCACGCAGGAAGCATTCATGCAATATTCCACATAGGCAGAATATGTCCAATTCCTAGAAGTCCAAATACAAGAAACTGTAGCCCATTTTAGAAACTATGATGATCTTGGATTATAAAAGTGAGAGGTAGTCTGCTTTCATGTGTAACCCTGGGCTACAGTTCCTGAGTTCTTTTCTTGCTGTTGTCCCTAGACTTTCGACAAACAAAACACATCCTTCCACTGTGCACCTCACCTGTAAAATAAGGCTACTGACCACTGGGTGAAAGACTAGGCATTACTGTTATTTCATGGACAACATCGTACACATAATAAAGGCACTTCTGAAGGGGGAAATTCATTATTACTGGTTTCTAAGTGTGCCTAGGTAAATTTTACTATGAGAAAAACAGCCATTATTCCACTATTTCTGTGCTTTTGCACCAAAGTAAAGGAGTCGAGTGGCTTATGAAACTGGCCACATCACTGAGATGGAGAGGGCATATTGCATATTCACAAGAGCTTAAGATTGTTTTATTTACACTTTCATTGCTAGGGGCTGTGAAATGGAACAGAATTCTATTTACCAAATACTCTTCCTGGTGCAATAACTTAGAGGATTTCTCAATTAACACATGGAGCTTATGTATAAAAGACAAGAGGTTAAGCAACACTGCAGTGCCCAATGGACCATCTGGTGAACATTAAGATTGTCAATAAATCATGAAAGCACCAGTTCATCAAGAAAATTCCATTTCAAACCACTGACAGAAAAAAAAAAAGAATGGGAAAAAACTCACAAAATTGGTATTTTCATCTTTTGTAAAAACAGGAGCATTAAATAACTTTAATCTAATTTCAATTGTTTTATTGGTTCTCTTCTGATGACCACATGGCTTCACATACTGCATGTTTAGCTCTTTGTCTTGCACACAAAACCATTATGAAATAACTTGGTGCGTCATGACAGGAGAAGCTCATCTCTCCTCTTAGTCTTTCTCCTCACCATGGGTGATAACGTAACAGAGGTTCTTATAGTCAAGATTACCAGAGACATCTGGAGGGAAAGCAGCAAACATCTGGTTGATCTGCCAAACAAACAGGAGACAAGTGTTACAAACATAGGACTGTGAGACAGCAGCATGTACTGCTTTACATTTTCAACCCAGTTCAGCTCCATTCTGCCTCGATCCATTAGCCGCTATGCAAAATATTTCCTTGGCTTCAGTAAAATTGAAATAGTAATCAGGGCACAACTAGTTAATACACTCCTGCTAGAATCCCAACAAGTTCCCCGTCAAAAAGAGCTCCAGGTAAGCCTTGGCCAAATAATGTACTACAGTCTGCACTCCATTCTGTTCATGCCATGAACCAATTCCACTCAATCTCCTCTTCTGAAAATAAAGTCCCTCTAAATTCGTCCCAGCCAGCAGAATCCATGTTCAGTCTCACACAAACCACAAAGTCAGTACCTCATTTCAGAACTCATTTCAGATTTCAAACAAAATAACTCCCACAGAAATGGAAAACAGATCACAGTCCCCGCCCAAACCCACTTGAACTCTAGTAAATTCATCGCCCAGCTCACCATAGGAAAGAACAGCAAGAGATAGGCCACGCTTACACTTGGATGGAAGTCCAAAGAATCTGTTTGACTTTGATTTAGCCGTGGAGCTATTCAGAAGAGATGCTTTGAATTGTTCCTAATTGCTAGAGCTGGCATCAGCCTTCTCTCAGTCAGGATTTCGGCTGAATTCATGTATTTAAAGAGGGGCAAATACTTATTGCTGAATAGTAGCTGGAGATAGATTCCTGTTTTGAGTAAAGAAGAAGGACCTTACCTCTTCTTGACTGAACCGGTCTGCCTGTGTCATAAGCATTTCTTTGATGCTGTTCAAATAAAATGAAATAACGTGATTAAAGGGTGATAATGGCACATGACAATTCAGATGGCAAGATCCCTCCTGAAGTTGCATGAAAGAAAATCTGTGTGACCGCATAAATTAGAGCTGTTAATCCCTACATGATATTGTAAGAGATTTTCTGTGGGCACCCATCAGTGTCAATGCCTCGCTCTGCCAACTTATTTTGCTTTTGTGACATTTTATAGAGGTTTAAAATTGTTTAAGGTTATTACTCTAATTGAAATACAGCAATTTTGTATGCTTATCTTAACCTAAAATGGTAGGTTTTCTCACTTGCTCTTTAGAGTTTGGAACACTTAACAAAACCAGAAGAGAATATTTTCTGTAAAATCTGAGGATGAAAGGAATAGAGCATGAAATGAGAAAGAGGACTTGAAAGAGTACTCCAACAGCTATCCCAAATCATCATCTGAGAATCCCTTTATTTGCATGCAGTCATTCCCAGAGGAGACTGTGAAACTGCATGAGACCTGTTGTATTTCACGGTACAATGTCTTGATCTGGAGTTACAGCACTGTAACAAGGAGCTTATCCCACACACAATCTGCATCCTATGCAATAACATCAAAGAGAATATTTTGGGGACAGACTCTCAGCTGATTTACCCTCTGTTTTCAAACCCATTGTGGGAAGTCAGTTGAGCATGTAATTTTTTTACCTAAGTTTATAGGTGACTAGAACTGCCAGGAAGAATGATTACTATTTCTAGTCTAACCCCTTTAGATAAAATGTCTTTATGTTTCACCAAGGTACTCATGTGCTGAGGTCAGTACATGCACAATGTGCTAGAACATCCACCAGTATGAACTCAGTTATATCACATAAACATCCCTTTCACTTGCACTGATAATGTCCCCTTCCTGTAGAATTCCTGTATTAATCTCAAAGAGTTTGCATTCACACTGAAGAGGCAGAGTCTCTTTTTGTTACTGCCAAAGGTATTTATACATTATCAGGATTCTTTATAGATCAGTAAAACAGACTATGAACCTGTGATAACAGCTGAGCAGTCTGTTGTACAACAACAAAAGCTGAAACAAGTATAGACATCTGGTTTAGTTTGTAGATTTTTTTAAAAAGGCCGCTTTCCTGAAGAATTTGTTGTGGGGAGAGCAATAGCTCTTCTGGAAACAGCCTTTCTGCTTTTTAAAATGAATATTTAAAACTAAATAAAAATTTAAAATTCAAAATGCAAAATTCACCTACTGTCGATGCAGATGTTCAGGCAAAATAATAAAGCTTCCCTTTCTGCTCCCATACACCATGCATCTCAAGTGAAAAAAGTGTAATGTTGAGGGAAAAGCTACAACTGTACTTCCTCATATCTCTGACACACATATTTTTTCCCAGTAAAAGGCTACAACAAAGACATGTCCCAATTTGCATAAGAGGCATATACACTTCTGAATCTCTTTCTTGTTGATGTGAAGTGCTCATTTGGAAGGACAGAAAGGGAAAACTGAAAAAAGAAGTTTCTGGGTAATGAATAAGGATCTTACCCACAAGGACAAGAGTGAAAATATCCATCCAAGTTTTGGGAAACACTCTGAAGTCACAAACAGAGCTTAAGCCATTGTATATATTTTTCCTGCATTACTTTACCATTCTCTTTACTTAGCAAAGTCTTTTTTCATCTCTTTCGCTCATATTGCTGTTTCTGTTTTCTTACCCTGGCCATTTGTTATGTGACTGCATTTTTTGAAGTGGAATTCTCAAATGAGCAGTGGGTGCCAGAGTAGAGAGATCATTCTCATGAGCATAAATTGATTATTGGGTATGCGTGCGCTGGGGCAAAGGGCATTAGGAGATGTAAATAGGAAGTGTGATATAGGAAGGAGCTTGGTGAATAGAAGGAAGCACTTACAGCAGTTTTGTCAGATGTCACAAATAAACTTCGTCCCAAACAGGCCTGAATTAAAGAGATCTGGGCACTACGTGTCTTCTATTCACAGGCTTAAAGTATTTAGTGGAAAATAAAAGACCAAATATCTAATTATAATCTTCTGATGCACAGCCCAGTAGGCTCTGGCACACTTATAAGGAAGAAGGACTGAGTCAAGGATCTATGCACATTTTCCAGTATTTATTTTATAAGGAAACGAACACTCACAATTTCCAAAGCTAGAGATTATACACTTTTTTCTTTGTGCATCTTGTTTTCTTTTTTACAAAAACAAAATCAAAGTCTTCTGGGCAAAAAAGCCTTGACGTAGGAGTCTAAATGTTATCTCTTGTCCTGGCTGACATCAGTTCCTTCTACAGTTACAAATGTTTTGTTGCATTCTTATATTTTCAAAACCTTTTTTTAAATTATCTGTGAAATCTGCGGGACATTTTCATTTTCCACTGGGATTGCCTTTTCTACAGTGCTCTCTTGGAGAAAACCAGGTGAGTTGAAATGAGCAGTGCTCTACAACTATGATGAGAAACATCACTAGCTCAGCCAAACTAATCTCCAAAGGTCCAGAATGCGTATAAACTCCCTGGGTCCATTTTCATCTGGTACAAATCTGAAAAGCTTTGTTGGCATCAGCATTAGACACAGTTGATGTTGGCCTGACTCACTTTGTCCAATGAATGGCATTTAGGGCTGAATCATCTAACCTTTCCAAAAGCTACGCCAATTTACACCAGCTGAGAATCTGACCTAAAGCATTTTCCCTTTTTGACATCATGCTATAGGAAGGGTTTTATGTGTGGTATAATGATGCAGACAAACAAAGTCTGTCATTGAATTTGGAAGTAAGTTATAAACTCCTGGAGCTTCTGGAAAGGTTAGAAGACTCCATCCCAGCTACCATCAGATGGGCTAAGTGAGTCATTTCCAGACTAGAGGTGAAAGCACGCAGAGGGAAGAAACATAAAAATCCCCAGAAGGATGTTAACTGCATGAACATAAAAAGAAGTTCTGATTAAAAGGTCAACATGGCTGGCTTTGGAGGGAAACATTCCAGGATTTTTTAATATGGAGAAATATTATTTATTAACATTAACTGTCATATTGAAATGGCTGTTTGAGCCAACATAAAAATTATTTCAAAACCTTCAAATGTCTAAATTTTGGAAGCATATGAATAGAAGTTAAACCTCAAAGACATTCACGGAATTGATTTAATGGTTTGTTCTGTAATGATCAACATTACCCTCGGGTCTAATAAGTAAACATTATGCTCTGTTGTGGTGATGAACTAAAACAATTGTCTAATGTTAGCAGTGCAGTGGGGGTGGGGAAAAGGTTGACCTTTTCCATCAAGGAAAAATAAAAGTATTTCTCTCTCATCTTAATTTTGGAGTGTGATACTGCATTCCTAATTTGCCCCAAACTCCAACTGCCTTCCAGCATCCAAAGAATGTAGAACTGGACACAGGGTGGCAAGCTGCAGATTTTGTATGCAGTATATTGTTACAGATAGTGGTGGGAAATACAACATTTCAGGGGGTTTGTATTATCAGAAGGTTGTATTTCGTGGTTGTGATTTCACTACCGTGTGATCTGGCCTATTTGGCAACAGGCTACTTTTTATTCTGGTTGTTTGAGTCCCTTCTGATGTATCTCTCTGACTGTTCTTCCCAAGCTGTTTGGATAATGTTAACTCCAAAACCATCAGGACAACTGCTAACCCTCTGTTCCTTCTGATTGTTTGCTACATCCCCTTGTGTTTTAATAATTTTAGAAGTTCTTTAGCAAAAAGAACATCTCTCTGCTTTTATTTTGCATCTTGCTTACCGTAATAGGACTCTCATGCCCACTGGGCATTACCACTGTCACAGAAAAGCATATTGGTCATGGAAGGAAATACTGTATGTGAATTTTGTGTTTTCAACTAACTTTCACGAGACATCAGTAATTACAGATAATGTCATAGAAAACTTCACCTCAGATGTTCTAGTAACAGGTTTCGTTTTCATTTATCATATCACAATATTAGCAGAATTCCTTGACGCAAATACAATTTTGTAACTCACGATTCCCTAATAAACTTCCTATACATATTACGCTTTATAATTTCTACCTGAAATGGCTGCAGCAGTAAAAGTATAGATCCCAAATTCACCAAGGAATTTAAGCATATGCATAAATCTAGGCACATAAAGCGTTTCACTGGAGCCATAGGTCAGACCTCCTCATCCACTGCTCTGATTTGATGTCCTTTATCTTATTTACCTGAAGGCCTGCTTACACCATTCTGGCAGTGCAATGAGGATTTACATTTGTGCAATTAGCACTTAAAGTCCTTTTACCCTGCTTTGTTGTTGTAACAGGTTATGAATACAAATTAGGTCCTGCCTCCTTATTTAAAAAACAGCCATATTGACAGTATTTGCCATATTATCAATAGTATGGCTCCCGCTCTATCTAGTGGAAATTTATAGCAAATTATTGTCTAGAACCAGAAGGCTCAAACAGTAAACACATAACAAGGAAAATGACCTCACTAAAACCATGTCCTGGCGTTAATGAAATTGATCACTTTTTTAAAAAGGGGACTAGCTTTCCCATTTTAGTCAAGCACTCTAAGAGTTAGGCACCAGACGTTCGTTTTAATTTTACATATGGAGTTAATCTACAAAGAGTCATGTGTTGATTTATATCCAGACCTTCAAAAAAGGCTATCTAATGGCCTACATGTGATTGTATTTCCATTGCCTCTTGCAATGTCTGAAGACAATAACATCTCTTTTTGGTATACAAACACATTCATACAATAGTCCAGACTTTTAACTCTGGCTTACAAAGCTAAATGTTTTTCTGCCTGACAGTTCCTCTGTCTCTTAAAATACTGTGAAAAATACCACTTTTAAGCAGTTCTTTAAACCTGTGCAATTATTATTGTTGTTGTTGTTATTATTATTATTTTTTTTAAAAGGATTTGAAATAAACTTACTAGTCTGCCTTTATGTGGCCTTTTCCTTCTGGGTCGAAAATCTTAAAAGCATTCAGAATGGTTTCTTCTGGGTCCGTGCCTAAAATTAATGAAATATAATTTAGAAGCCTGGATGTATTTCTATAGCTGCCGAATACTTGCTAAGTAATTGCATTCACTTGAAAACAGTGCAAAATGGAGAATTCTGCAGTTGTAGGTTTGAAGACAAAGGTTCTTTAAGTCGGCAGCATTTGTCATGTCAGATAAACAATAGAGGTGAATAGTTCAATGCTCAGAAGCTTAAAAATAATAACTCATATCTATTCTATGTCTGCAGGAGAGAAAACTTCCAGGAACTGGTCTCCAATATCAGTACCCAGAGGATTAGTGGCTTTCAGAAATGAAAATATAACAAACTGTTTCCATCACTGGCTTCCTTTAATCTTGTACTGTACGTTCCTTGTAAAAACACTTTTTGATGTTACTTGTTCTTCACTATATAGAGAAGAGGTTATTTCCCTCACTAAAGGAAATGAAGCTCATCATAAAATCAGAATGTCAATGGAATGCAATGGAAACAGGATGATCAATGTAAAATGGTGATTTGCACTTATGTTCTGTAGTGCACTTCCTCTTAAGTATCTCTTCATTAAGTGTTACTTATAGAAACAGCATGGTTTAAAGTACTAGACTGTGGCTCCAAGATTTTGCTTCTGCTCTTAGCTGGGCCACAGACCTTTGGTATGACTTTAATTTCCTTGCTGCTCTGTTCCCAGCAGTAAAATGATAGTAATAGTCTTCCTTTTCTTCCATCCTTTATCTGTCCCATCTATTTACACTGGAAAAAATTTGGGTCAGGGACTAGCTTTCACAGTGCCTTAATCTTGGCCGGGGTTTCTGACTGTTCTGTAATACTGCAGATTCTGAGTATACTCACTTACAGTCAGTTTCAACCTGCACCAAAGGATACGCTATATACTCTCTTTCTGACTATTCTCCAGTATTTCAAAATATGAAGGTAGTCTATATAATACAAATTATTATTTATAACTGTAGGAAACCAATTTTACAAGCAGGTAGACTGACCTATGGACAAATAAAGCTACTTGGGATGCTGAAATGTTGAAAGTGTGATTAAAAAAAGGTAATAACTTGAAGAATTGCAGTTTCACAGTTTGTTTCACAGTTTGGCAGAGATAGAACGAGAATAGAAGCCAGTCAAGGTTCCTTGCTCTAATGACTGCATACACTCCTGATGCCTTCTTAGTTTTCTTTGTTTAAAAGGTTTCACAAGGATTAGTAGTAGTATCCTAGTGGATATAATAATGAATAAATCTAAGGCTATATGGCCTCCTTCTTGCCACACACCAGTCGTGTATTTTTTTGCCAAGCTGAAGGCAATGTATTCAAACTGCAGTTAATATATGATCAATACAAACAGCATTGGTATATAATGAGTGTTTTGATTGTCCCATGAAGAGAAACATCTTCCAGCTCCAAGGGAAGGTCTGCATTTTAAGTAGCCACCACTGTGTGGGGGATTTTTTTTTTCCTTACTGTGTTTTACATCTTCTACTCTGTCATACCCTTGGACTTTGGCTTTGAAGAGAAGCAATGCAGCAGGCATTCTTTATTGATTAGCTGGTAAATAAAGTGGTTTCTTTGATGTGCGGCATCTCTGTTTTCTGTACAAATTGTATTATTCTGACTCCCTGTAGAAACAGCTCCATGTGGTTGGCATTAACATAAACCGAGTTTTGTTAGCTGTTCATCTGGCATCATAATCTCAATATACAAAGCTAAAGCTCGTCCCGAAAATCCCAGCTTCCCCTTTATGACAGAAATCAATTATAGCACAACAAATTTTACTTAGAAAGCACCTTTCACCAAATTCTCTGAGTGGTACTTAGCTAATAAAGAGTGTTGCAAAATTGCCATATCCACTTCCTCTAGCCCTTTCTCCCTTTCTAATTGCACTACAAAGGCTCTTCATCCCAATTAGTTTTGATTGGGAATGTGCAGTCTTTTGGCTCTGCTTCCTTTGCATGACAAACCCAACCAGAAGGGCATGACAAGCACAGCTGTGATTTTCCCTTCACCAAATGGAAATTAAAAAAACCCTCCTCCTCTGCTAGTAGCCAACAGGAAACCTGCAGACAAGAGGGGTATGCTTTACCATTCACCTTCCTGTGCTGGCTCTGGTTTTAGGCCACACAATCGGCAGGGCCAGACTCTTTGCCAGCTTCAGAAATCATAAGAGACAAAAGGGAAGAGGGGAAAGGAAGAAGAGCTCATTTCCATGCTCTGTGTGATCATAAGCACCACAAACAGACAGGAATGAGTAGCTGGGCACCCCACAAGAAATAGTCACATGTCCCAGAAGGAAGATTATGGAGAAGGGCACTACCTACTCTGCAAGATGACATCTGGAATGTAAAAGTGTAGATACCACTGTCATCAAGACAGATCGATGTCTGGGTAATAAAATCCCCTCCTCAGTGTCAGTCTACAGCCTTCTTCATCAGCTCTTATGCTTCCCAGACATGCAGTGCTCCTTAGCAATACTGTATTTCTTTGAGGACTAGCTACATTAATTCTTTCTTTCAGACCTCTCTATTTTCTACTCCAAGCATAGAAAGCCATTTACTGAAATTGTGCTCAGCAGTATAAAGCCAGAGTCCAGCAGCAATACAATAAATGTTTTTAACAAGATGGGATCAGATTTTTCCATTTTTCTGTTCATTAGTTATTATAACAAACTTCTGGAATGTGCTTGGCTAAGATCAGCCTTGCTGTGAAGGTCAAGGCTTTCACCTATCTCTAACGCATATAGGAAGATGACTAGAGGTTTCTCTTGGCCTCACACTCCCTCTTGTGCAGTTTCTAGCCTTTAGCAGTATAAGAGATATGCCTAAACTACTAGCTCCCACAACAAATTTAGTACCCACATTTTCTGAACTCCCTACAGTGTTCCTTATATATCCTGTGGCAATGAGCAAAATCCCTTCCCTTTATCATTGAAACTCCACTGAGATTAAATTATTTCAATTTATTCCCTCCATGAAAAGTTATTCAGCAAAATCTTCATCCAATGCCAAAATCACTATCAACCTCAAGCGAAAGCAAGGCTGGGCCACTGCGTTACAACTGATACAGAAAATGAGGGAAGGCCACATTGCTCCTTCATGCCCTATTACTGCAAGGGTGATGCAGAGGTCATGTTTGCATAATGAGCCAAAGGAGTGCAGAAAGTTTTTTTGTAGAAATACTGAAAATCCTTTAAAACCAGCTACCACTGGGAGTGATACCACTATAGCATGAGCAACAGACTTCAGCCTAGGAACCTTCTGCTGGTGAATAACTCGTCTGCACTGTGCTCCAGGCTGCTGTGATTTCATTACTTTCTGGACCTCAACTTACCACTTTCATGTCAGCTTACGTAAGCTGAAATCACACCTTTGAATTGTCCTCTGGACCGTCCCTTAGCCTTTTCATACTTCAGCTCTGTCTGCAAAAATGGAGATCACTCCTTGCCTTTAAGCATTGTTCTGTGGATACATTATTATAATTTGCAAGGTGCTGAGATATTTCAGTGCTGAGGATCTTTGACAGATACCTCTCCAACCCCCCAAAGGTACTTACCTTTCAGCTTTTCCCCAAACATAGTAAGAAAGACAGTGAAGTTAATAGGACCTGGCGCCTCTTTCACCATATCTTCAAGCTCTTCATTCTTGACATTCAAACGACCTGCAGAAGAGATCATTTTTCATAATAAATCACAAATTGTGTTTCAAAAAATGATTCCCATTCATCTCCTCCCACTGGGGAGCTCAGGGCTCTGTACAACTTTGCTAATAACATGGTAGAACACAACTCCAGAATACCCCAGTGTAAAATAAATTGCCAGAGCTGGCTTTAAGATCAAAGGGTGACTGAAGGAGTAAGAAGGATAAGTAATAAGGACGTGGCCAGCAGTGGACGAAAGAAGGGGCACTTCCAAATAAACTGTTTTTGTTTTTTGTTTTTGTTTTGTTTTTTTACCTCAGGTGAAATATGAGCCCCACTGATATTAATATAGCAGAGTTCAAAGTGACTGAAGTGAATCCAAGGTCTCAGTCTTTGCCCTCCTTTATATTGAGATGCCTTTCTCAAGAGTAGAGAGCAGATGGATGAGTTGAGTAGTCGTATCCCTTCCCCATGCTTGTGCAGTCCTGTTGATGAGAATTTAGACCCTGGCAACCCTACTCAAATTGAGTAGTAATTTGCTGTGACTGTACTTTATAGGCATTGAAGGGCTTCACTGAACAGGAAAGATACCAGAACGTGGCCTTAAGAAATAAATATTTCAGGGTAACAGTAGCTACAGGCCAAAGTTTGCAAACCTCATTGTCACAATAAAGAGTTCAGGAGCTTCTGCGCTTTGCACTGACTCTGCTGGCGTCTGATTCCACCCCAGGGAGCACTAAAGATTCTTATCAAACTCTTTTTAATAAGATCCAGATGGCAAAAGCCCAAATGCCTACATCACTGTTCAAGCCTCAAATGTTGCAACAAGGATACCGCTCCAGGTTTAGGACCATGAGCATTTTGATTTTTCCTTTCCTTGGGAAGATTTCCTTCAATCTGCTTGATATTATCAGGATTGTGATGCACATGGAATGGACAATACCTAATCTCAGGACATGTACATTCCACCCCACATAAAGGCACAACAGCACAGAACCTCACATGAAGTCCTCCTACTTTTGCGTGGGCAGAGGGGCAGCTAGTCCATGATAACAACATTAATTGGTAGATATTGCATGGCTCCTAGATGAAAAAGGTGTAGCCTGTGAAGCCTGGATTCAGAGGCAAATCAGAAATGCCTGGCATGGACCCCTGCTTGGGTGGGCTTTTTATGGAACAGTTGCAAGGGAGGGCTCAGTGCCTTTGGAGAGCTGCCAGCTGCACAGCTCTCTTGCACCCGTCAGTGAGTCCCAGAGAGACCTTCATTTCGCTTCTGAAAGAGGCTGCTCAGGAGACTTCCCAGCTGGAGCTATGTAGAAAGATAGCAACTACCATAAAGGAGGAAGATCAAACCAAACAGGCTTCCTTTTGCCTCCTGTGTATCACATTACTTCTCCCACTGTAATTCTAATACAAACTTTTCTTATGTGCTTGAAATTGAAACTGCATTTCTTTTAATTATTTAATAATTACTACCAGTTTACCCAGTGCAGCAAATGTGTCTCTCAAGTCTGCTTTGTCAATAAAGCCGTCCCTGTTCTGATCCATGATGGTAAAAGCCTGTTGGAATAAAAAGGAAAATCTGTTGCCATTGCTATGTTGCACTGGACAGTGCTACAACCACACATACCAGTCCAGGGGGCTATTATATTCACGCTGGAAAGAAGAATATTTAACTTCCTTTGATTCATCCACATCATGCCACATCATTACACTTCCCTCACTTTCAACACATTACTGTATCTTGGCAAGGGGCTTAATTAAACCCACCCAAACTTCTTCGTACTAAATTAATGCTCAGTGCAGCATGTAGCTGGGCTGAAGCCAATGCTGGCAGCTCCAGCCATTCAGGCTTTAACCCATAAAAGTTTGAATTAGGGAGGCTTTAGTTAGGGAGGATTTAGTCAGTGGTTACTCCGTGTGTTTTGTACCTTCCCCATATCTCATTCCTCTATGCAGCTATCATATTCTGTAAAACATTTAATTACTGTAGATCAAGCTAAAGTCAATTTCTTCTGGACCTCAAAATGATCCTTCATACACAGATAGCTGAATTTTCAAAGGCACAGAGAAATGTAGTTTCATAGTATTATTTATCCAAAGTTTGTTTCCCTTTCCAATAAACTGTATCCTTCAGACTGTACTCTATGCTCTGACTGACCTTTATGTGTTGACCTTAAATACTTCTGTCAGGCAAAATTTAACTTTAAAAAAAATCCAACAGTTATTTTTCTATTTTCAGCCAACACAGAATTTACGTATTCTACCCATTATTTACCAAGCCAGGTAACTGCCTATCTATTTATTTACCTATTTGCATATCTGTCTATTCATTGCCATCACACTTTTAATGTTTTATTGATTTTGAAAGATTTTAATGACCTGAAATTCTCCTGGTCATACTGTGAGGAATATTAGTAGAACCAGGCATGTCTCTGAAGCTGGTTATCTGTCTGACACGCACATCAATATGAGAGTGTATCTTTACAATGACCAGGAATTATTCTTACTTCAGTATTATTATGAAAGACAACATTCTCCTGAGAATAGAGCTAGTCCATTGCAGCTACAGTGACTTGCAGAGTTTTAATGTCTACTGCTCTATAGGGTGCACTTCTTTCCATGATAGTATTATATCAACATATCTTCATGTAGTTTTACCTCCAGTTTCTTAGAAAGCCCCACCGCTCACATTCCAGTTTGCCCATGTGATTACTTGCAGCATGCATGTTCATAACCCTTCATTTACCTGCCAAACCATCACCTAGTAAAAAAATTAAGCCCAACTCTTTAGAGTTACTTTCCCTCATTTTGGAGGGGCTTGCTTTAAATGGTGAGCCCCACAATCTGGAAGCAAACCAGAAGAAAATACAAAGAGCAAAGCAGAGCCCAGCAAGCTCACAGAAGACAGTAGAGTGTTAGGTATGTATTGTAGTGGGTGAACCTAAAATAATGTAATAACAGCAATGCTGAACCATTTTCTTGTGAGCTGGTTGAAATCTCTAGATAAAAATGTTCTGATCAAAACCAGCTTTTCAGAAATACTTGTCCCAAGTATGCAGTCTTTAAACACAACATGGTCTTGGTTTTCACTGGACCACTCCAGTCCCTCATGCTTTTGCTATTATTCTGCTACCATCCTCCCAGAAATGCTACCAGTATTATCTAATTTAGAGTAGACGCAAATATAGCATTCTGGCCAGTTCTTCTTTTTGTTGGTACATCTTCAAACAGCAGTCCTTACAGAAAATAAAACTGGTGGTTCATATTATACGGAGGAGAGTTGGGAAAACAGTGTTAAACATGTTCCCATTAACTCTGGGGAAAAAGTTAGTGGTTTTAACTCATTTACCTGGGCCATATTCACAGTCCTTTGCATGGGTTTTTAGGTGCATTCACCACTGAGCTTTACTGGTGGGAATCCTCATGAAAAGTAAAGTTGAAAGTCATATGCACAAAATGAAACAGTAGCTATTTATGACATTTGAAATTGCTTCGGAGATGTGAATTAGCAAAAGATGGGAAAAAAAATGAATAATTTAAAATGACAAACCAGGACGAAATGTGAAGGCCTCACAGACATTCTAGAACGTCCACTCAGAAAAAGAGCATGAACTCGTTGAAAAAATTATCTGTTTTTAATATGTTTCAGCTTTTATGCCAGCCGATTAGATTTGCCTCCTCACAGGTAACTGGTCAAAGAATCTACAATGCATGGTAATACCAAATTCTTTGGGAGCTAAAAGATGCTTACTTAGTTAACCTCACCATGTTATTTTGTTTTATTGGAATTTATAGAGAAAGTCAGCTGAGGGCTTCTTGGTATTTTTGTTTCCAGCTTGTGGGCAGTATTAGAAGGGCACAGAAGAAATATTTTCTATTGCTATTGTGGAACAGGCCACTAATTAAAGCCCTCGTTTAATAAGGCATCTCTATTCAGGATAATACTTGAGCACATAAGACTATTCTTACTTAAAATACCACTTAAACTTAACTTTAAACATGTGCTTAAGTGTTTTCCTGAATCAGAGCTAAAGTGAATGAGATGATAATTTTCCTTTATTTTGGGGCAGGGGCTTGGGGGCTTTTCAAATAAGTCTAAAGCTTGAAACAGGAGAGTGAGGGAAGGACAGAATGAAGGAAAGAAAGAATGAAAGAAAGAAGGAAGGAAAGAACCAACAAACACACAAGGAAAATGATATACCAGCCAAAACCACAGAGATGATTCAGAAAACAACTGTGTGTTCTATTAAAGCAGATGGAGAATTGAATAAGGATTACAAACAAAACCTATGTTATTCATTAGCAATGACAGGAGACTATAGAGAACAGCAGAATAGCGACCAACCTCTTTGAACTCCTGGATCTGGGTTTGTTCAAACATAGAGAATACATTGGAACCACCTTCTATCTTTTTCTTTGCCTTTTTTGGAGCCTGTAATACAAATAAGAAGATCAAATATATATTACTTTGTCTGTTAAGCACCCATGAAAACAAATTCCATCTTTAAAGGAAGACAAAATATATACAGTCAAGTAATACAAGAAGATTATGTTTTGTTATGACAAGGTTTTTAATTCAATCATATATATACACACACACATAAATTGGATAAAAAATGCTGCTTTAGTAACAGATGAATCTCTCATTGAGGCTTTTTGCCATTCCCTTGCTCCCCCTGGAACCTGACAGCTCAGATAAACAAGGACAGCTTGTCACTGTGCTGCCTTAAAAAAGGTGAGGGACCCAAAGTGTGATTCTGAATACCACAGCTGGTCCACTGCTTGTTTCCCTGAGGAACTGCCTGTTCCTTGGCTAGAGTCACCTATGCCAGACCATTTGACACAAGAGACTAGTCCCCCTTCTGCACTGGCTTTTCAGAGCTTTGTACTAGAGGAGGAGTCATGTAAGCTTGTAGTCTCACTTGGAGAGGTAAGTTAAAATTCCCAGCCTGCGGTTCTCAAGAAATACAAGCAATTCAGGTAAGTGGCTACAGGTTCTCCTTCCCATTTCCCACGCAGGGACAGGCAGCCAGACTCAAAATGAGACCCTGCATGAAGACTCAGTTCAGGAGCTATAAAGGGAAAATATATCATTTCTTACTTGCATAGAAATATTCAGAAGTCTGCCCTGTCTGGACCAACACTGACTGAACAGATTCTTCCTACGTAGGAAGGACAATCTATATTCTTGCACCAACGTATGACACTGCTCTACATTGCCTTTCTAGCCCATATATTTTTAATATTCAAGATAGTCATCTTAAATAAAAGGGCGGGCCTGGTTTTATCACTATTCTGTAGTCTGAAGTCTGAGACAGAGAAAAACTGGGGAAAGAACTACAGTGATATCTACGAATCTAATGCTCGCTAAAAATCAGTCAGAAGTAGACCTCATTATGTATCTTTGAATAAGGGCCCAACCAGCTTACCTAAGACAATACGGTTCTTGTTCTGCAGTAAAGAATAAAATCTGTGATTCCTAAGGGTTACAGAAATGTTTTAACCACAGCGTTATCCTTATTTGAGGCGGGATAATGAGCGACATCGCCTTTTGAGTTCCCTTCCAGACAGATTATTTTTTTCTTTATCATTTTTACTTTTACACTTCATCATCATAGTCCCACCTGGTTCTCATGTCATGGAAAATTAGTCTTACTTAGTTTGGGCTATTCTGCATGAAACAGAAGGCAACTTCTACTGTCTCCTTTCATCAAAATAAAAAAGCCTGTGAAAGTTCAAATTCAATACTGATTTCAAATATCCTGAGGAGCAGAGCAGCTCAAGGAAATATTCCCACTTGACTCTGTTTGAAGTACACATTGTCTGATCAATTTAATTTGCCAAGCAGATTTCTGCACTCAGCCACCCCATTTTAGATCCCAGGTTGAAAATTAGGGCCATGGAAGACATTCATCTGCATACCCACACTCCAGACCTGTCAAGCTCTAATCAGTTATGTGAAGCACTAAAATCTGGAAATAGGAATGGAAATTAAAACAAAAATGTATTTGTAGTGAGGATAAAAATAAGGATAGAATGCCACCACAGGCATGGAAAAAAAAAGTTAATAAGTGGAATATTTAATGAATGTAGAAATATTGATTTTGGAATAAACAGATTCCCTCCTCCTCCTCCACATGAAATAAGTGTTATTTTGAGTAGTAATGGGCAATCTTCCATATAACGCGAGGTGTCTGGTGGAGGTTTTCAACACTTCCAGATCGAATGGAAATATTAAGGACAATCCTACGTATTTACATGTATTGGTTCCCCAAGGTAAAAAGAAAGCAGATGTTACCCAGCCGAGTGTATTGCACGCTGTCTGGGGGAACTGCCCACAGGGCACAAGGCTGGCCTCAGCATCTTCGGATGGGGTAGAACTGGTTCTTCTGTGCTTGTGTAGCTGGTCTTTATGAAGACAAAACGCCCTTTACCATTCTCATCCTCTGCTCTGCTGTGACCAAATACAGCATCCATATTCAGCATGGTAAGTATTCTCCATACTAGCAAATAATCTACATCTTTTTAAGCTTCCACAGTGAAGCACAGTGAGCTCCAGCTCCAGGTTTTATTAACTTCAAATGCCAAACCCTGGCAATACCTCTATCATTCATCAGTTTAATGGGTTCTCTGTGCTGTAAGGCTTTAAGCAAGGACTGTAGCTGTAAGAAAGGATCAGATAAACCCAAAAGTTGTGGCTCGGTATCTATTAGAAACAGACTAGCAACACAAAAAACACCCGAAAGTTTCTTTACATTAGTGAAGTCATATTCAAGGCCAATAAGACTGAAGACTAGTTATCCAGAGAACAATCACTGTACCAGGAGAAATTAATCCTAGCATGGTATTTGTTCAATGTTATTCTCTAGTTAGTCATCTCCAGGGATCATAAAGGAGATCGGTGCCCATGTTGCTTGATCTATCTTTAGTTTTTCTGCTGAAGCTCTGGGTGTGGATCCTATTTATGATCTGCTCACTTGTGGAATGGGGCTGAGACCACCAATACATTTCACAGGGGCCAATGAACAGCTGTTGGATGGGAATGGTTTTCCATCACCAGTTTCAAGCTAATTCTCTTGGCATCAAACATATAGAGCATCTTGGATTATCAGTCTCTTGGGTTTTGTGTACACAATATTGCAAACATAATTTATCTGCTCTGAAAGTCTAGGAAATCCGTAATCACGGAAAGAAACTGCACCTTGGTTTTGCATGACTGGTGGGTAGACAGGCACTATGAAGAGGAAAGCTGAGAGATAAGTCGGTGGAGCAGGAACAGAATACGGTACATTGTCACTGTCTTTCTGGTGGGTAAGTCAAATTAAAAGGCAGCTCCAGGAGAATAGAAATAGGTCTGTGCTGCTCTCTGACGACTCCAAACACTCCAGAACTTTTTAATGAATTGAATCTGGATTCTGACTCTGGAGTATCTCTCTGAAAGAATGTAATAGCAAAAAGAGCAACACAGAACTGAGCAAACGTATGGTTTCTGAACTGTCAAGGATTTAGTAGGTGACCTACAGAGGAGTAAGTGGGTGACTGACACATCACTTCTGTCTGCCTTGATTTCCCCATTTGTAAAATGCAGTGTGCCGAGCCGCACTTTGCAAAGATAGCTGATATGTCATTGCAACATGTGCTTTGAGACTGACATACAAAACGTGCCAGATGAGAAACTGAAGAGCTGAGGGTCCCCTGGGCTCAGATTCCGAGGCCTCAATAGCACAGCAGTGGGAAGAATGTTGCAACAACTGAACAAGCCTATTAATATTCCTGCCTGAGTGTATTAATCACCCCATTGTGAAGAAAACAACACTTCACTTTAGAAGAGAAACCACAGGCTTGTCGCATATCACTCATTTATCTTACTAGTGTTAGCACTCTCTCAATNGGTTAGTTTTAGAGGCTTTAAATGAAAAAAATGGAGCCATACCAAAACCTGGTCCCAAGAAAACTGAAAACTCTGTTGAACCAGGCATTTACTTTGAGTTGAGTTTCCCTCACCGAGGTTCTTTTCTCCTCTCTGGTGGTGTCAGGGAGCCAGAGGGAACAAGGACAGTGCAGTGACACAGGCAGGCAGAAACAATGAGTGTGTGCTGCCTTTGCCTCTCTGGACATAAGAATGGGATTATATTTTTATATGTTGCAGAAGGGGGTGTATGTTCAAGTGAATCAGAGTGAAGAAATCTCTGATTTCAGGGTGATCTAAAAAAAGGGGGGGGCAGAGAATCAGTTTATATTTCTACATGCAAAGGAGGACGGAGCTGAAAATACTTGGTTCTTACTTCAGAATGTGAGGCGTTTACTCTGATAAATTCACAAAAGGCTGATGCTAGAGCAGGTTCATGACACCAGAGATACAAAGGCAGTGACACTGGATAATTGCACAACTTCATCATCTCAGGCCCTCAATGAATTTTGCAGACAACCCAAAACAGACAAGTTGCTGCAAGATAAACAAAGGTACAGCTCCATAACTGGCGCTACTCTGCACTGACCACTCAGGTGCATACCTCTACCCTTTAGTAAGTATGGAGTAACCAACGTCTACTTAACATTTTCTGCAGAGTAAGAATGTCTCCACAGGCAGTCAGGAAAAATGGGCAGCGCTGCCAGGAGCCACATTTTTGGTTTGGTTTGGGGAGGTCAGTTCTCTGTTTGGTCCACCACGCCTTAAAACACTCAGAAAATACCCTAAGTAACTAAAGATGCCACAGTTTGATGTTCCTGACAGCCAAAGTTAATGCACAAGCAGAAAGGCTTCCCCACTCAGCAACTTACTGTGTCTTCTTTTAATTTTTTTACCAGAGAAGACACCAGTGGATAAGCAGGTCACCTGGGAGGGAGTCCTTCAGAGAAAAAGAGCCGCGTACACTATTAAGAGCCTGATTCTGTTGTCTTGTCCCCTTATGTGCTCATTCAGCCCAGGGCAAACCAGACATAAGACACTACCAGCTTTAAATTGCGCTGTTTCACATTTTATACTTCCTTCCTCTGCAACTACGTTCGTGACTACAGAAAAGACAGAATCATCCATATCTCACTCAGATTCTGTCCCCTACTGTGATCCACAGTATGAAGTTAACTCTGAGTTACTATTACTTTTTCATCCATCACACTCTCTCCTTGTTTTTCATCCACTCTGGGATCTCAGTGCTGACATTTGCTGTCTTTGAATTTTTGTTATCATTGAATCCAGCTTCTGAATCAAAAAGTACAGCTCAGGCCCATCCAAGGGTTTTTTGCAGCACCAGACAGGATTTTTGTTGATTATTGTCTCACAAGTTTGCTCTGCTGAATTAATTTACTCAGCATCCGCACCCCAGATCCCAGCTATGGACAAGCCACAATTTTTTTAGCGTGGTTCAGATCCTTTTAATGGCAGGTGAGCCACATAAGGCCAACTCAAGTGCATGCCTTTGAGGGAACAATCTAGAGGAATAAGCAACATAAACTGCTCTAAGGGCACAATTTGCATTTCAATCAGGCAACAGCCTCAGATAATTCAAATAAAAACCCACGTTATCAGAACTGAGAAACAGAAGATCTTTTTATTACCTACTCTTCACTCACAAACAGATCCCTCCCTTCTCATCCTCGCTCCATTTTATATGTAGTCCCAGCCTCCCACACACCCACACACCTTTGATCCCTGCTAGATACAAAAATCTCTTGGACTGCATCCTCCCTGTTTCACACTCCCATACACTAAAGCATTCTACTTTGCCCCACATAAAATCCCTTCCCAATCACAGTCTCCTTTTTTCTCTTGCACAGATATACAGAGAGAATGTATTATCTCCCAAAAGTTATCTCGGAACAGCAGATAACCCCTCCAACCGCAGACTGCTCAACCCCTATGACCCTAAATTCGCCAGCTGCTTTCCCCACGCAACAAATTTTCTTCTCTGGCATATACATGTCCTCCTCGTTCATATAAACAGATGAACAGTCCGTCTCTACATACGCAGTCCTCTATGGTCACAGATGCGCACATGTGTATGCACACATGCATGTGTGGACACATAGACAAACACTTCAACAGTTAAACAACTGGCCACATTTTCAGCTCGTGAAATCAGCATTGCTCCACTGAGGTCAGTACTTGTTTCAGTACAGGTGGTACATTCCAGACAGTTAAGCAGGCTGCAAAACACATTTGATCAGAATGCAATCTATTTTTGTGAATGCAGTTCCCTTCAGCATACAGAATTTGCTACAAGGTATCACTCGAACTGAATAAACAACTGGAATGTTTTGGGAATAAGAAAAAGACTTTCCCTCCTTCCTGCCGCCTCTCTTCTTCCCTTCCTTCTCTCCATCAGCACAGAGCATGCGAGGAGACATCACAGACCCAACTTCACTGAAATTCCCTGGAATTAACAGAGAGCTGCAGACAGTTCTCAGAACTCCATTCCACAGCACTTGTGTGGTCTGCTCTTGTTAGAAAAATTATCTCCCTGAACCCTGCCTCTCTCACTCTCATCAGCCCTGTATGTCAGAGCCTAGTAGCACTGGCTGACTTGTAATTATTTTTTACTATGCTGCTTTGTCTGCACTAATCCTTTGAAAGTAGCTTTACTGCACATCTGAAATATTATGATGCTATAAAACCTCTGTAATATTTATAAATCCCTTAAGACATCATAAAGAGAGAAAAAAAACTCCCCACAGAGTTCATCTAGCATAATTACATATACATTTCCCTCTGATTAATAAAAAATGATCACTTCCTTATGTAAAGATATTCTTCAGCTTTCTTTCATTAAGGCTATTTTTTTTCTTTCCATTTTAAATCTGTTTCATGTGTCCCTGTATAGTAAGGTACCTCAGAAGATTTTTTCCCAAAACAAAAGGCACAATGAAAAGAACCACCACAGCGAATCATCAGTTGAACTGGGAGTGAGGAGACAGAATAGTCTCCCACTATATTTTCACATCTCCTAACTTAAGCAATTTCACCACACAATGTCCTGAAATACCTTCAAACATCAAGCAGCATGGTGTGTCATTGAACTAAACAGGAAGGAAGAAAACTGGTAAATAAAATTTTAAAAAAGAGATGAAAAAGAAAACCTAAGACCCAGCACTTGCCCCCCACCCCACAAAAGGGCTGGCTTAGACTTCAGTGAAGCTGATTAAAGGGAAATCTGTAAATCCACAACTGAAGAGGCATAATCAGCACAAGGCACTGCTCACTTGTAAAACAGTGGTGAAGAACATGATTAGTGGCTTGCGTGCTCAGTGTGAAACCACTGACACTGGGCTTGCACTGACTGAAACTGGAACCTAGTTTTGTGTGTGGATTTTAGAAATTACTTTGAATGTGGTTTTATCCTACTCAGAACAGCACTTGGAGCACATTCATCACCTGCTTAAATGGGATCAGGTTTGAACTAAGCTTTGAGAAAGCTTTTCATATACAACTCCCTCTCCAGTGTTCTCCAGAATCAAATATTCCACAGCCCCAGGGAGCCACGGGGCAGCATTACTTTAAGACAGCCTGAAAAGGACCTGCAAAAAGGAGAAAAATAAAGGAAGAGAAGATCACCAGCTTTTTTTTTAATATTGTTGTAGTCATTCCTCTGAATTTGCAGAAGACAAAGATAGAGCCCAATGTGCCCACTGCTCGTTAGGCAGGAGTTCTTCTTTGCTCCTTGGCATCACATCAAGTGCACCTTTGGTGCAGAGGTGGCTGTTGGAGTCCCAGAGCTAAAAGTCGACAGCGAGCAGGGCAAAGACAAGACACGGAAATTTCTGCAGTACTTCCTACTTCCCCACAGTCTCAGGAGCAACACAATTACGATTACAGAGATATCAATTTCCCTCACTCCCCATCACACCATGGCAGACCTTAGCACTCATTAACACCAGCCATGCCAGTCATTGCTGCCCTAATGTATTAGTCTGGGAAAGAGATGCACGAGCTCTTCCCTTCAGCAAGTGCATCAATGTTCCCTACCTTACTCACTTGTTAAATGCATGCAGAAAAGTCCTTGGAAATTCACAGCTCACTCTGTGGGATATATCTTCATTCTGGATGCAATACTAAGTATGAGATTTCATGGGGTCCAGCATGATCATTACTGCTCTGTTTGAATTGTTATGGTCAGAAAGAAATACAGACAGACATAAACAGACATGGGAAAGAATAAAACCTACCATACTGCTGCTGCTCCTTCCACCCCTTCTCTGCCAACTAGTCAGCCAGCAAACACAATGCCAATTGTCTCTTTATATAGTGTCACCAAGGAATAAAAATATGCCTGCTCCAAGTTTAGACAATAGATGTAAGGTTGGAAAAGTGCGGTAATTGGATCCCAATACCATTCCAAGCATCTGTTCCATGCACAGCTTTTGCTTTCACAGAAATAATGCAGTAGATAAGTAGAGTAGGCAGTTGGGTACAATTGTACAGCACTCACAATAAGCTAGAGCTGAAGGGGCACTTCTAAATAATGTACACAGGGCACGCACTAAAAAGATTTTAAGTGGACATGGCATCCTGAAAAAGCAGAAAGAGAAACATGCTCCTTGAGAAAACACAGAGGAAACCAGCAATAAATTCGGGCCACCGAGATGTCTGGTAGTTCCAGAGCCTGGTGCATGCATTCAGAGCTCCAGAAAAATGACTGAGATTCTGCATAGGGGCATCTACAACTGGGAGGTATCCTGGAAAAGCACTGCTCTCCAGGTGGCAATAAAGTGACTCAGATCAGGTCTGTTTTCCCTGAAACTCATTTTCTGTCACTCATGCCTGAAGTCCAGGGGCCAGATCGCAACCCACTGCAAATCAATGGAGAGTCATGGACTTCAAAGCATGAAAAAAGAAATGTTAGTAACAAATAGGGTATTAAGAGCAGGAGAAAACAGAAGGCAGCATAGGAACCATGAGGGCTGTGTCTCCTGGGGAATGCTCATAGACATTAATGCATACACATTCCATTTGATTCATAAATGATGTTTGGCATTATCACAATGGGCCAAAACATTAACCAGTACAAAATGGCATAATTCCACGGACATGAAATCGTATTTCCTAAAGGTCTAAACTGTGTCTGTGGGAGAATCTATACAGGATAACCAGTGCATTAAAAATAGCAGCAACAATAGGTTTTTCAGGAACATACACTAGCATCCGAAATACTTGTCAACATCAGTCACACTAACCTTGAGTCACGAAAGTGCTCAACCAATCAACCGAACTTTGAGACAGACATACATTTAAGTATCTAGTTGAACGAGGACCTTGTTCTTTCTCCAGGTCCAGCCGCTTGCAGTGCTGTCATCTCTAATCTTAAATTTGACTGCATGCTCTTCAGGGCAAGGACTGTTTTAGCTGTTGCGAAGTACCTTGAACACCTACAGGGATAATTAAGTAATAAATAAGCATAACACAATTCATCTGGCTTTAGCAAAATTGTCGTGGATGCAAGTTGGAAGTTAGCCCAGTGTTCATCGGTCTGAATTCAGTGACATTATACCGATACCTAGTGTAACGCAGCATAAAAATAAATCCCTCAGTCCATTTGCCTGCAACCGCCTGCTGGATAGCAGACCCAGGTTTGTACACTAGATTGAGTTTGGTAATATAAAAAACTCAAAGTAAGGTTTTTGAGGAAAATCCTACATAATTTCAAAGGTTCATTGTGATAAAGACTTAGGTCCTGATTCAGCAAAGCTGTTAAGCATCCACTTAACTTTAAGGAAGGAATAGTCCCATTGAAATCAGGCTAATAGCTCACATACTTACATTTAAGAATGTGGCTACTTGTTTTGCAGGATCAGTGCTCTAACCCTAACAAGACAGCCAAATGAGCAGCAGCTTTGTCACTGAGTTCACTGGGCCCATCCTGTGAATTTTGTGTCCTTTTTTGGAATCTTTTCATCCAGCCATTTCATGAGTTTGTCCTAACAGCTCTGTTAACAGATGCCTTGTACTGTTTCTCTGGGAATTTTGTTTTCTCTTATTTAGTATATCATCAATCATCATTATTATCATCAATTTGCTCCTTAGTTTTCTAGCTTGATCTGCAGGCATTTTCCAATAGTGCATGTATTTTCTACATTGATCTTTGTCTTTCCACAGTATATCTATATTAAATGAATTCTTCCAAGCTGTTTTTAAATGACACGACATGTTAGGATAAAACCCACACAATACTGTGTGTTTGTAATGCGTGTGTCCTGAGAGACCAGAACCCTCTCTGCTTAGTCTATAAAACAAATCCACAGAGGAATTAAGGGAGACATACATCTTTGCTTTAAAGGTCTGCTTGCTACTGCAACTGCCTCCAAATTATAGAAAGGCTCCAGACTGGAGAGGGGAGGGAGAGAAGGGGGGAATAACATAAGGACTGAAAAAGAAAGGCTTGAATTTAATTGCCCTAAAAATTTCAATCATTCAATCTGGTAATTAGAGAGCTGGCTGATTCAGAAGGCAATTTCATTTGAAAAAAAAAAAAAAAAAAGAACCCAACAAGATAATTGATGCTAAGTGAATATTTTACCTGAAATATTAAATACCAAACTTAAGTCTGCCTCCAGGGCCCTTTCTGCTACCCTGTTTTGATCTGTCTTTCTACTTCTTTGTATTTTCCTCTCACATGACTCAACAGAACAGGACACTCCTTCAGAGAATCTGATTGTCACAGGGACAGGTTTATTTGAACTCTCTGTGCTGTGAAGGAGACAACATAACAATTTATTAGTAAAGAAAATAGTAATAGGAAGTCTCCTGAGATCCAGCCTGGCTGCAACTCTCTGAGATTTTCCAGTGTTGAGTCTCTGTGTCTCTCTGGCCATAAGCAAGGTTTGACGTCCTACCAAGGGTAACAGCTGTCTTTATGAGCTTATCAAGTCTAGGGTAACAACTTCCTTTATGAACTTAGCAGCAGTTACCGGAATGTTTTGTGTTTAATTCTGGACTCTCTGATGCTGCAAAATGATACTTAAAGGTAGATCTCTGCACGCATGCAGAGCACTGTGGATGTCAGTGTCACAGGGGTCTGATTGCACAGATCTCTTTGCAGGATGGAGAACAGAGCAGGTTTATTGCACACTTCAGAAGAAGTAACTGCTAATTCTCTAATATTTAATAGCCTAATAAACAAGGACAGCATCTTATACCCATCTTTAAAGGAATTTTACATGCCTGGAAATTAAGTAGTTTGTAATTTATACCACATTTATATATGGAGAAATGATAAACAAAATGCGTGTGACACACGTTGGAATCTGATATCATGTGCTGTTCTAACGGCTCATCCAGGCACATTTTCCACACAAAATTCTACATTCTATTCCTGTTAGCAATATTAAATTTTAACCTTAAACCATGTTTTTAAGTGAGATGCCACATCTATTCCTGCTCAAGAAGACCGCATCAAATGTATTCAGGTGCCTTTGCAACTTTAGTCTTTGAGACTGATCATGAAAATGTTTCTGATCCATACAACACTCACTATCTAAAAAGATGCAGAGGACAGCAATTAGTGACAATTCTTGTAGCGAGATGGGATGCCAAATGGAATGTGGCCTCTTCTCCTAATTCAGTGGGGAGAGAAAAAAGCCTCTAATGCTGAATGTATTGCACAGGAAATGTGTAAGTACCTTTGTAAGTATTCCGGCTATCGCAGACTGAGTTTTGTGACCAACTTCATACCACAACATTACACTTCTTCTGTACACAGGCAGTTTCCCCTCATGTGTTTGAGTGGCATGCCTTCAAAAGAAGACATGTGACAGTTAATCATATTTGGGAACTGAAACCTTCCCTATCCTGCCAATATGTAGAGACAATCCCCAAACCTTTAGAAGACATGTATCCCAGCCTTTATACCAAAGGACTCCACTTTCTACACACTGACCAGGCTTGATCTCTATGTCTGATATCTAATTTGGTGCTGAGGGTAAAGACAAGGCCAGAGCCTGTCTAAAAATAGGACTTGTGAGCCTCATCCTGGTGCTCTGCAGTCTGGCAAAATGTACCTTGTGGAACTGCCAGCTACTACTGTTCTCTGGCCATCTCATCTGTTCCCTCATTGCTACATGCTCCTAATGTCCTCTAAGTCACAGACGTTCATTAATTCTACAGGTGAGAAACAGGTATGCCCAGCGATTTATCCAAAAGTAAATAGGAATTAAAAGCAAAGCAGCAAACTGAAGCATTGTCTCGCAAGTCCTGGCAGGTGTGGGAACCATGAATACAGAGTATAGACCAAGTGCCTCTCAAGTAGGCCCTAAAGTGAGAACACCAGCTTATTCCAGCATCACCACCAGCAAGAACTACCAAGATGAGGTAGATTTCAAGCCCTCCAGAGAAAACTAGCAACTTCCCTTGAACCATCCACTTTTCCTTAATCACCTTAAATTAATGAGGAGGTCCCCTTCTTTTCAGAGCCTTGATGATTCCCTTTACCTTTCTCCCTACAGTAGTCTTCTTAGTAGCTGATTAAATTCTTGATACAGAGGACAGGTTACACAGCACTGCTTAGAAAGCCCATTGGCCAAGCTTGGTCTGACTACTGTATTTTGGAGCCTGGCAACAAGGTGAGTCACAGGAAAGTTAGTCTTATATTCACTGTTTATCGAGTTCCTACAGTTCAGGTACAGAAAAGAAAGAGCTATAACAGAAACCTCTGCAGGATTTTAAATAAATTAAACAGTGCAAATCCCACTGGGAATCTTCTCTCTCTGTTGAGCGGAGACACATACACCTATTTAGAAACTGCCAGGGCTGCTGTAACTGTTAATTAAGTTCTGTGCCTTTGTTGTTCAGGACACTGAATCCAAATCTCCCTCTCTGACTTACCTCTCCCTCTCTGAGAATTCATAGCCACTATCTAATCTGACAAAAACTGTGTTCTCTTTTATACTTGGAGGTCACTTTATGTTACTTACAGTGTATTGCATTATGTCAAAAGGCATAACACAACATAATGAAAAGCAGACTAATATAATTCAACCTGACATCAATGACATAAAATGATGTGGCTACTGAAAAATGCACCATTGTCATTGTTTTGTGTTTTCATCCGATACCTACTTGCTATTCTAGCACGGGGCATTTGTTGCAGAATTTGGAGAAGGTGGTTACGGACTAAGCATGCCTGATTCTGCTATGGCTCCCATCATTTTTGCACTGAGATCACTTTGTTGGCTTTCCAGGGTTCCTCCTGATTTACTCTAGCAAGAATCAGGCTCTAAAAAATCATCACATAAAATGCAATTACGTTAGGAAAGCCATCAAGTTGGAAAATGCAGCTCCTGGGAGTAAGGAAATTACAACACTCTTATAGTCCCTGTAACCTTAGCTCTGCCCTCTTGGGTAGTAAATGAGCCCGTACTATTTTTCCTGCAGGATGTCATTTCATTTTGTAGAAGTGTGTAGCAAAGCAGCTGTTCAATATTTCTCTTAACTTCATCACGCAGGCTGTGGTCCCATATCTCATTTGCTGCACATCAACCAAATCCTTTTGTGGGTTAGGTACTTTTCTTCTTCCTGTTTTTATTTGCTTTTCTATTGTTCTAATTACCGCAGTATATGTGTATTTCAAAACCAAGGCTGACTATGTCTTCACAACACACCCGCAAGGTTGAAACACGCTGTTACTCCCTCTGTATTCCATAGACAGAGAGCAGAAGCACAAACCCATATCTTACTATAGGCCCAATGGGAAGTCTGCTATAGGCATGGTTACAATGCAAGGCAGCAAAATCCCAGCCTGTTGCATTAATTCTTTCTTTTTCATTCCCTGGCTACTTTATACTGCCCAGGTCCCCAGTGGAAAAAGCAGACATGAGCCTTATTAGTGAAAACCTCAAACAATAATCATAAATGAAGATGGAATGTTCTGGTGATGTTATGAAGCCCTATGCAACAGTTTTGTCTTGTTCTCCATCCAGCAGAACCAAAACAGAAGACCCAACAGTAACCAGAGTTACTGAGTTGATGGTTTATAATGAAATCTACCATAATTTTCAGTAGCGTTTTACACATGAAACAATCAAAGAACCATCTCTAGCCTCTTCTGTTTAACACAGGCCACAGCATTTTATATATCACTTTATGTATCAGGCCCATGTCCTCTGGTTGAGCTAGAACATATTTTTAAGCATTGTTGTTGTTGTTATTATTATTAGTAGCATCATCATCATCTTATGCTGATAGCAGCTGGCCAAGCCAACGCAAGCCGTGGCATCCTCAGAGGCAGAATTCAGACCCCACTGAGTTTGAGCCAGTCTGGTTAGTGGAGTTGTCCTCCCTGCTCCACACTTTGTCATATCTGCAGTTTAGCTTGTCCTCCACACTCACCTTAGACTGTGTGCCGCACAAGAGGTGTCATCGGTACGTGAATGACTTGGAAGGCACTGGAAGCAGTGGGACAAATCACAATATTTTTGCTGCAAGATAGGATTTGATGAGAAAGTAATTAGTTTCTGCTGACAATTCCTCTTCTTTCTGGCAACAAGATACCCTGCTGAGAAGTTAGGGTTTAACAAAGCAGAAGTCAGGAATTGAGAGAGGCTGGAGAAAAGCTAAAGAGCTCTGGGAAAGCAGGTGAGGTTTAGACATCTGCTAATATTTTGGCCAAGTATCTTCACAGAAGGACAGGCTATGTTCACTTAAAACTTTCAAAGAATGGAGGAACCAGCCCACCACTTGACAGATAGTTCTCCCTGTCAGAAATTTTGCCTGAATGTTTCTCTCTTTTATATAGCTTTTCATGGGGTTCTACTATGCCTTTTTCTGTTAGGCTAAAATATACTTTTCTAAATTAATCTGATGTATTGGTAATTTCTGTTTTTACACACATACATGCATAATTTCGGAAAATGTTTGGAATATGTATGGCATGGAGCTTCCTAAAATTTCAGGATAAACAGTTGGAACTTTTCACCTAAAATCTAGCTATTTCAGGATGTGCTAAAATACAAGGTTCTACCTCTGTGAAAAATCCAGCATATCAAACCCCCCTTTTATTTACAGAAAATAATATCTAAATATTGATCCAGTGGCTAAATTCATGCCAGGTATTTGTGGTTTAATTGCAGGTGAATCCCAGAATATGTTGGATCACATCATACTGAGGTTTGGAGCCACTTACATTGCATTGCATGTTACAATACAAACACACACATGGGCTTTAACAACTCTCTGTAAATGTCACAAGTTCCTAATTCAATCCTTTGGCACTTTCCTAAAAAATCATTATGGGAGAATCATCACATAGCATAGTAACAAACTCTCCTGTTTGTGCTAAAGAAACAACCCACACTCATAAACTTGGCTTAAAATTATGAAAAGGAGCACAGCACATAAGCAAGGTGCCGTATTCTGACCTCACAAAGAATAGCATAAATCCATCGTCACCTCTTAGAATGAGTGTGATTATCTGCGATTGACCATCATGTGGCTGAGTACAGAATCTGGCCTAATATAATTTTTCATTCTTCTAGCATTCATAGAATCATAGAATGGCTTGAGTTGAAAGAGACCTTTGAAGATCATCTTGTCAATAATGCTGGAAACTGTGGTTCCACTGTAGCCTGGGAGCTGCAAGTGAAACATGCAGGAGGGTAGAGTGTGCTGACAGTGCAGGCTCAGTTCTCGTAGTGGGTGACAGAGCATCCTGCCAGCATAGGAGGTCTGAGTGGGACCCAGCCTGGGCGTGAGACACACCCATGAGACAAGCTGAGCACCTTCTGTACCAGCCTTCTGAAAACAAGCAAAGTGACACATTCACAATGATGGTTAAGCAACTTGAATCCTCAGATTGACTCACTTGGGACTTCGTTCCTAAATAGTTTGGTGATTGCAGATAGAACCTTGCAGAGCTGGCAGTCTAAACCATGTCTGAATGTCTGCGCTCCTGTTTTTGCCAGTCTGTGGTAATCTTTACTCTGAGCTGAAACTAATCGAGTACTTTTAACTTAGGACCCCCCAAGCTATCCTCATTCTGTTGGATGAATTATACTGTTGTGACATGTCTCGACCTGCTGTTCAACTCAGTTAGCTAGCTAACCCATTTTACATTCCTGGCACTTCAAAACACAGACATTAGTTATGTATGCATGTGAGCCAACCCCAGTGTACTCAGAAATGCAACACAAAATCCCATGGTAGTTTGAAAATACAGTCACTCAAGCAGGAGGAAATGCAAATGCCATATTCATAAATATTGTCATATTCCAATATACTCGGTACAAGTACCCCAAAATTATGAGTCAGCATCCCAAAAGTCATGTTTTAGAGGACACAAGGTTTGACAAATAATAATAAATTGTAATAATTGCATCTCAGGTGGGCTGAATCACTCCTTGAGGTACTAGTCTTCCTCCCTTGTCTGTGAAGGAAATATCTTTAACTTGAGCTTTTTACTTTAATGATATATTGAACCAAGAAATCTGGGCCACGAACCCAACATCTTGACCATACAGAGAGAATCCCTAAAGCACAAAGTCAGATATCAAACCATTAGTACAGACAAAACCGAAATGCTCTGGAAGCACAGAGAGTTGAACTTCTGTAAGAAACAAAATTGACCCACATTGTACCTTTCAGCAGAAGTCAAGATAAAGGCTTCCAGAACCCAAAAATCTCTCCCGAAAGGAAGAACAGCAAACTGCTCATGGTACCACATTTGCTAGTTATTTGCAGGTCAGAGTATGCGTGTGGTGATACTGCTCTACAGACTGTTGTACCCTCTGCAGGCATGAAAGCTGCTCCCTGCTGAAGAAAGCAAGTGCAGGAGAGAATTCTGGTTGGCTCATCCCTCCCACAGAAACTCAGGCAGCTGCACTGTCAGTTCAGCCCAGGTTCCTACAAAGGTGTGAAACTAAGCATACAATCTATCCTCAAAATGAACTTGGGTCAGACACTTCCGTGATACTGCTCAGCATAATTGTGGGTGGACATCACACACCACCTCACTGAAAAAGTACAGAGCAATGAGGTGAAGAAGAAAAAAACATTGAGAATCTGAACTGGAGGAGACTTATCATTGACAACTCCCAGCCAACCTTCAGCCTAACTTCCAGGAACAAATCTCATATAGGTAGTAGTAGCGACGGCAGAGGTAGAGTTACCATGACCTTCTACAGCAAGCCAAAAACTTAACAAGATCTTCAGAAGACGCAAGTAAGGAATAGTCACTTTTTTTCTACTTTTAGTTTTCTTATGGGGAGTGAGTAATGCTCCCTCACCAATGACAGACATTGAACTCGTGCTGTATTAGAAGGAAAAATGCATAATAACCAAGGAAATCCTCAGTGTTCAGGTTCAGACATAAGGATGCTATTCAGAACTCATAGGTCACATGTACGTATCAGTCAGAGAGAGCACAGAAGAAAGTCCTTCAGGGAAGATTCTGCTGTGAACTTCTAGCCTAAGGTTTCTCTCAAATATGCCAGGCAGAAGGAAATCCAATTTTCATTAACCTCATTAAGCCAGACACTCTTTTGCCTACGGAGTGCATACTTCAGTGAGGCAGGTAAATGTACAGTCTGTTTAGATCCTATTTTCATTTATCATTTAATGTTTTTATATATGATCAAGTCCTCTGCAGTCATTTAGCCATTGTAGTTGTGCACTGTGGAGAAACTCACGTAGGTGAATGCAGGTTAGTGAAGAGAGGTCATTTGCATTTTGGTATTTGTCAGTGTGACACGAAAACAGGTAACGTGCAAGGAGGCGCCAGCTGCACGTCATTCTGTATTTCGCCTTTGGTATTTGTAATTTTTTTGTATAAGGAAACACACAAATATTCAAGACTAATAGAGGTGCAGAAGAAGTAACTTCAGCAAATCCAGTCACCACTCCTCACCTGAGGCTTAGTCCTGCACAGTTTGCCTGCTTCTTACCAGTAAGCTGACAGACCTCGGAAGATCTATGGGTAGATTATTCCTGTGTTATTCTACTCCAGCCTTTCGGTCAAGGAATGTGTTATGTACCCTGAGATTTCAGTAGGAACTCTTGTATATTCAGGGTTTTTTAATCAACTCACTTATCTACTTGACAGAATGCACAATTTAAGTTTCTCATGTATGAGATAGGATGTCTAGGTGTCCTGCAATGTTAAGAGGCTAAAAAAAAACACCCCAGAGCTCTTCAAGTAGTTCTTTCTCATTGTAAACCATGCTTGACTTCCTGATTTGTTTGAGAAAAAAGCCACTGAGTGTGTAGATGTCTTTTATCCCTCTTAGCCACAATTCCTTTGAGAAATCCAACAGCGAAGGTGGATACAATTATTGTAAATAATGTTGCATAGAACACAGAGCAGATGAAGGTAGGAGGATACAGCTCAACAAGAACAGAAGTGGTTTCTAATGAGAGAGGGAAAATTTCACTCTCAGCATGGTTATTATTATGTCCTACACATTAATTCAGCCGAGAAGTCTTGGAGTAACAGAATGAGTTTCTGTTTGCTAAAGTGGCAGGCACTGGCATGGTTGCCTTCATTTCAGGTCTTACTGTTAACACGTTCCTGATTCCTCAGTGAAGAAGTATATGATGAGTTAAACCCTGTGAGGCACTGGGTACCTAGCAAGGTCTCAAAACTGGCACTGAAGGCAAATATTCCCGTCTAGTCCTTTCAAAGCAGCACTTCTTTCCCTTTCAGTTTTATTTTCATTATTTTTTCTATTTTTAGTAGAACTGTGGGACAGGATTTATCTTCTTGGAGAATAACTTCCACTAATTCTAGCAGAGCTGTGAACTCTTCAGCCCAGGAACACCCACAGTTGGACAGTTTCTTAAACCTTTCCCTACAGTTCTCCTGGAACTGTCCACTTTGCCCTGGACTGTCCATTTTGCTGGTGAGTGACCAGCACATGAGCTGGTGTAATGGTTTACCTTAAAATCCAGAGGTCTTTCTTTATCTTTCTTTGAATCCCTGCCTCTTCACTGTTCTTTAATTTTCTAGACATTCCCGACTTCTGCGCAGGTGGAGATCACTAGTCTTTCCAGCCAAAATGTGAGTAACTTCCTTTTCTTCTTTCCCTACCAATGTGCTGCAAGGACTGCAGGGCTGCATTATTGTGCTGTTTATGAGGATCTCTCTTCACACTGCTTCCCAGATCTAGAGCTGACAGAAAAGGAAAAGAAGGAAGACAGGAAGGGTGAGGGGCATTATTTTCATGCTGACAGAGGTACCCATGAGTAACCTCTTTGGTGGTGGCACTCTAAGGCCTCCATCTCCATATAGGAACTTTTCATTCCCAGACCAGCTAAAATCCTGAAAGTTTAAAGTTGAATTCTGTTACAGTTAAATTCAGGAGTTACTCTTCAAGTCAAATACAGCGCATTTGGTTTCCTGAGGATCTAACTATAAAACATACATACTTGTGACATCTCCCATATCACAGAAGAAGCAAAAATGTCCCACACTCCTTTTTCTGTATATTTTTCTTGTCACTTGTCTCCCACATACATTTGCAGCTGACTATGGCAGGAACTGTTACTTGTTCTGTAGTTGTACAGCACCTACTACAATGGAATCTGAGCCAGTGACCACAATTTCTGGGTGCTATTGCAAGGCTGATAAATAAATAACTGCAATCAGCAGTAAAAGCTGCTTTCAGGCAGCATACTACTGAAAATGAGAGCAAAATTCAGGGAAGGGCTGAATGCCTGCAGTTCTCACTGACTCCAGCCCAGGCTGTGGTAGCTCAGCAGCTCTCAGCATTTCTGAGGATTTATTCTGCAGCATGTTTGCTTTTGCCTCCAGTGTGCAATGTGAGGAAGCCAGTAGTGTGACTGAAAACCACAGCTCCCAGCCACTTCTCCCCTCAGTGTTGAGTGAGAGAGTGAAAGCTTGCAGACTAGCCGTTACCTTTCTCGTGCGGGTGTCGCAGCAGGAATAAAAACAAAACATGGAGCTGAATTTATTTCTAGCCAACGGAAATTTCATATTGAGGGTTACAGGCGTCCTGTGCCTCTTAAAAGCGAGTAATAAAATGCTGCTCTCAATTACAAATTGTATTTACATTTTAAACCCCCATATGGTTTGGTGAGGTAGAGGGAGGTTTCAGATACATTAGCAGCAGCACTGTGCCGTGATTAGTTACAAGATTTTCTTTTTGTAATGAACAATTAATGCCTCCACCTTTTTTTCCTCTGTCTTGCAAACTAACCCTGTGGCTATGCCAGGTCAATAGTCAGTAGACAAGACACAACTCCTGCCTAATGCTATGAACCAAAACAAGCAAATGCATTGAAATGACCATCTCTAAAAAGCCTTCTGTAACAGGATTCACACACTAAGTATAAATTCAATAGCAATTGATTTTTTTATGTAACTTCCTGGGCTAAACTTTTAAAAATGTAGGGGCATTTAACAGGAAAATGCAAAAACGCATGCAAATCTGCACAGCTTCATCTTCTTGTGCTACAAAAGCCAAATTCCCTTCTCCCTGTCCTCGAGCAGTGATAAGACAAAGCACTCATTGTTTTACATGATGCATAGGTCTTGTGGCTGGCCCTTGGTTTTTGCAGAGCCCTTGTGTGTGTGTCACTCAGTGTCAGCTGCTCTGGCGAAAGCACGTGGTCAGTTGCAGTTCTGAACAGAAATGTTCAACATTGCCTAGAAGGCCTCAAATATTTACACTGACTGTCTACTCAAAATTTTAGAAAACCTGATCCAGATTACTACTCTGACAATGTGTGGTTTTCCTCTTTAGCCGGGCTAGACTTATATAGGAGATCATCTCTAAAGTTCCTGGAGACTACCTACCATGTGATGTCATGAGCTGCCTTCTCAGAAGCCTGTTGTTTTGATATCACGAGGTGTTCTGTAGAAATAATCAGTAGGTCCTGCTCAGCTTTATTCGAAATCTGACATGGATCTGATAGAACAACCCTGCTCTGAGGTTTGTGGGTGCTCCTGATGTGAACAGGAACATTTCCTCTCTATGTTCATTAATGTATGTCCAAGTCACTGGTCCTGGCCAATAATACTTATTTGCACCTAATGATACCCAAGTAGTGTGAGACTATTTCAGAGGGTATAAATGGGAGTGTCTTTATTAGCTATGAAGTCAACCTGCAGTTCTACAGGGTAAGATCCCTAAAGGCAGCAAGTCTAGAAGCGTAACCAGCAAGAAGAAATCAAAAGAAATCAGGAGAAATCTCAGTAACAATGCTGTGACATAGAGAACAGATGGTTATCTCTTATTCCATGGGGATTACTGATGACAGATAAGTAATAGGCTCAAATTGCAACATGGGAGATTTTAAGTGAGGTACTAGGAGCAATTTCTGCCTGGAAGGATAAGTAAACAGAAGAAGATTGTCCAGAGAAGGTGTAGAATTTGAAGGGGTTTGCTAAACATTAGCTAGTCTGATTCTGCTTTGGTTGTAATGATGCTCACACCCAGGTATTGCTGACCAAGCCTGAGGCCTCAGAGGTGAGAGGACGTTCCAGGCTGAAAGTGAGGGAACCAATGCAATATTTTCCAGGCATGTCTTTTCCTCCTATTTATCTCCAACAGAGCAGTGACAGCCATACTGGAAAAGGCTGGGCCAGATCCACTATTAGTGTAAATCACCTTTACACTCAGTAGAATCATAGAATAGTTTGGGTTGGAAGGGATCTTTAAAGGTCATCTAGTCCAATCCCCCTGCAATGAGCAGGGACATCCTCAACTAGAGGATCAGAGCCCCATCCATCATGACCTGGAATATTTCCAGGGATGGGGCATCTGCCATCTCTCTGGGCAACCTGGGCCAGTGTCTCACCATGCTCATTGTAAAAAAATTCTTCCTTATATCTAGTCTGAATCTACCCTCTTTTAGTTTAAAGCCACTACCCCTTGTCCTATCACAACAGGCCCTGGTAAAATTTTGTCACCATCTTTCTTATAACTTTAAGGACTGAAAGGCCACAATAAGGTCTCCCCAGAGCCTTCTCTTCTCCAGCATGAACAACCCCAACTCTCTCAGCCTTTCCTCATAGGAGAGGTACTCCAGCCCTCGGATCATTTTTGTGGCCTCCTCTGGCCCCGCTCCAACAGGTCCATGTCTCTCCTGTGCTGAGGCCCCCAAGCGGGAGGCAGCACTGCAGGGGGGTCTCCCCAGAGCGCAGCAGAGGGGCAGAACCCCCTCCCTCGCCCTGCTGGCCACGCTGCTGGGGATGCAGCCCGGGATGCTGGTGGCTTTGTGGGCTGCCAGCACACATTGTCAGCTCAGGTCCAGCTTTTCACCCATCAGGACTCTCAAGTCGTTCTCAGCAGGGCTGCTCTCCATCCCTTCATCCCCCAGCCCGTATTGATACCGGGGGTTGCCCTGACCCAGGTGCAGGACCCTGCAGAGCTGCGAGGAGAGCTGTGTCAGTTTACCACAGCTAACCTGCTTTGCTTTTATTTATAAAGAATACATTTATGACACAATGGCTATAAATAGTATTTCATTAATTTTATTGCTTATTTAGATATTTCCCTAAAGGGCTAATACAGAGTTACTCTTGTGTTACTATTTCAGCTTCTGTTTTTCCAAAAGTTTAGTTTGCAGCTAAACCATAGAGTCTACTTGGAGCTGAGGCTAAGCTCAGCAGCTCGGCTTTGGATGAAGAGCACATTTGGTGTAATTAGATTTGTGGGTTTAGGTGTTTGGGGTTTATTTTTTTAGTGTATAACAGTGTAATAAAAGAAATGGCTGTAATTTATAGCCCAGCATTTGGCAAGTGGCTTGTCTGGTCGAGGATTATTTTCTTTAATGGCAGAAATTTTAAATTTAGGTTAGAATTTCAAAGAGGCTTAGTACCCACAACTAAGGCAGATGTTCAGTGCTGCCAAGCTCAGGCATTCAAAAATCATGAATCAGGCATGAAAATACCAATATTAACTTAAAATAAGAAGACATAGACACAAACTCACACCCATATACCCACATGGATAAACAGGTACCTCTGAACAAAGCTAATGTTTAATTTTGTATAAAATTCACTCCTGGTGTAAATCTATTCTATTATGTTTTCATATAGAATGTGATATTTGTGACATCAAAATGAGCTTTATAAAAAATGTTTTTGTGTTCAATTAAGTGTCCTTAAGGCAATGAAATTTTTAAAAAAATTATTTTGCTTAATAAGCAGCAATTTTCAGTGAGAACCTGGGACTAAATTATTCTCTATGCCACAATATTGCATTAATTTAGCTTATGGCTTTGGGTTGACTTTTGCACCCTTAGTAAGTTTGCAGCTGACACCAGGCTGGGTGGAAGTGCTGATCTGCCTGAGGCAGAGGTAGGGAGGTTCTGCAGAGGGATTTAGACAGACTAGATCGATGGGCCAAGGCAAATTGTATGAGTTTCAATAAGTCCAAATACCAGGTCTTACACTTTGGCCACAACAACCCCCGCCAACAGTACAGGCTTGGGGAGGAGTGGCTGGAAAGCTGCTCAGCAAAGAGGGACCTGGGGGTGTTGATTGATATCCGGCTGAACATGAGCCAGCAGTGTGCCCAGGTGGCCAAGAAGGCCCATGGCATCCTGGCCTATATCAAGAATAGTGTAGCCAGTAGGACCAGGGAGGTAGGTGATTTTACCCCTGTACTCAGCACTGGTGAGGGCACATCTTGATTACTGTGTTCAGTTTTGGGCCCTTCACCACAAGAAGGACATTGAGGGGCTGGAGTGTGTCCAGAGAAGGGCAACAAAACTGGTGAGGGGTCTGGAGCACATGTCTTATTGAGGAGCGGCTGAGGGAACTGGGGTTGTTTAGCCTGGAGAAGAGGAGGCTGAGGGGAGACCTTATCGCTCTCTACAACTATCTGAAAGGAGGTTGCAGAGAGGTGGGAGTCGACCTGTTCTGTCAAGTAACAGGTGATAGAACAAGAGGAAATGGCCTGAAGTTGCAGCAAGGGAAGTTTAGAATGGATATTAGGAAGAATTTCTTTACTGAAAGGGTCATCAGGCGTTGGAACGCGTTACCCAGGGCAGTGGTGGAGTCCCTGGATTTTAATGGTTGTGTAGATGTAGTGCTCAGGGACATGGTTTAGTGGTGGGCTTGTCAGTGTTAGGTTAACGATTGGACTAGATGGTCTTACAGGTCTTTTCCAATCTAGAAGATTCTGTGATTCTGTGTGATTATGTGATTCTGTTCCTTTTTTTAGCATTCTGGTATTTGCTTTCCATGTGCATTTATTTCCAGCTTTTCTCTACAATAATAAAAGCTCAAAAATTTTTAATTTGAGTTTCACACAAACCAAGATTCTCTAATCACCTAGCTTCAGACTCTAGACTTAAGAAGAACACTAAGCATGATAAGAATCACAAAAAAAATCAGGAGAACTATGAATAAGGTGTGTTGTTTATCAAGAAAGCTCAAACTTTGCTTTCTTTGCAAGAGTTCAATCCTCAGCATAACAAATACTTAGTCATAAAGAGAACTTCTAAGACAAGAGCTTTCTGAAAAATATAATTGCACTTTTAGGTGCTGAGTGCCTTTGTAGAGCAAATACTCATTAGATGGTACAGACAAATGCCAGCATAACAAATACAAAACTTTGGTCAAAACATATTGTATGGATTGCTAGGTACATTGTACTCTGGTACTGCAAATGCTTACATTTAGATATTGTGAAAGAGTGGCCCCTTTGAAATGGAGTACTGACCCAGCTTGATCCAAAGCTATCCAGAAGCATTGAAACTGTGCCACTGACTTCCACTGAACCTTGGATCAAGCCCATGGAGTGTAAAGGTAAGCATATGAAAAAGGCTTTTCAGGACTCAGAAGCTTTTTGAGAGCGTGTCTTGCACTCAGGCACAATGTGAAAAGTGCTGATTGTATCCCACTATCCCACTGCATAACACTACTGCATAGACTGACTTCCTCTGTTTTCTTAAAGCAGAGGTCCACTTGCCTGTGTTATTGTAATCCAAAGAAGTGATGCCTTGGTGCTGAAATACAGAGAAGCAATGGCACATTAACACCATATTACTAGAATACATCAGAGCAATTGTGCTCTAGTGCTGTATTACTTACTACAGGGCATCTCAGTAACAACACTCACAGTAATGCTGAGTACTCCTGCTGAGGTGAAAGAAACAACTTAATGGGAGACCCTGACATTTCTGCAGACCCATCCACATTCCTTCAAATCAACACAGTGATTGCCCTAGCTTGAGGTCACAAAAAGCCATGTAAAAACATTCAATCACAAAAAAGTCCAAACCCCAAGTCAAAACATAACTCACAGGAGTATGTGAAATCATACTGGGCTTTGAGCTAACTGAATTAACTTTGGAAACAATCAGGGGTAGTGAAAGAAGGGTATTTCAGAGCTCTTCAAGAAAAGCCTTAACAGTATTCTACTATCATGAATCAAAAACTCAAAAGTCTACAGTGGTCACAGAGCAATTCGTTTGGAAGAATTCATGCAAAATGTCATTTGTTCTGGCCACTGGATCTGAAGCTACCAAAGCGTATAACTGTTTATTCAGTTTATTCCCTAGCCAGGCCTGGGAAAATTTCGACAGACCCTCCAACAGAAAGAATTACCTACACAAAAGAACTGCACAAGATAAACTGAAACACTAAAAAAATGCATAAGCCTGTCATAGAGATTCTCTTTCCAGTTCCAGTGACAACCTGCTGTTCATATTGATTTTGTGTAAGTATAGCGTCAGCTAGAGATTAAACCTTGCACCACCACAGCTCTACCACTACAAGTCGTTCTTTTGTCTCAGCCAAAGCTCAGTCAGTGTAAGGGGTCTACAATGGAAAGTTTGTGCAAAGTAAACCAGAACATAAATACATAGCAGTCATCGTGTAGAAGCTCAAAATGAGAACTAAACATACAACAGCCTACTCCACCTCCAAAACTTGCACTTTGGGAAACAATGCACACTAACCAGTTCAGTTTAAATTCGCATTCAAACAGCCTCTGCACTGAAAGCACCATGGAAGATTTTCAGTGATCTGGCCTTTAAATTGGAAAAGCATTTACATGGGCAGGGTCTGTCTTTTGTCTGCAACAGAAGAAAATACAGATTTTATTCAGAGCTTCACATGGAGGTTTTGGATCCATTTTGCTTTTAAATTTGTTTCAACCTAAAATCTTGGGGTGTGACTGATACAGCTTGTGAAGTCATTTACGTCTGTGCAGACTGGAAGTAAGAAGCCTCCTACTGAGAGTGGTAGGTAATCCGGATTCACCTTTACATGCACACAGTGATTGTACAAGTTGTATATATCCTTGTGCCCACACGTTACTGCCCAGTCTGTCAGCGTAAATCCACCTTCATCAGTAATGCAGGCTAATATGCCATACTGTGAACATGAATGGCTAATGTGCTGGCACGTGTCCTCTTCTGCCATCCCTGCCATGAGGCATATAACCTCTTGCAGACAGGTGGGACAGACAACACAGAATGGTGAGGCCTCAAGCCACTTCAGTTAGAGCAATGACAGGTCACCTGCAGAAGCAAAATGCTGTGGATTTGTTTTGCTGATGGTGTTTTTGGTGAAAAAAAAAAATGTTTCAGTGAAATTTGATTAATCAAAACAATCCTGTTTCTGAAGAAAGACATTGGATGTTTTCAGATTTCCAGACTCATTCAGAAAAAGACCAAATTTTGTGTCAAAACATGTAAAAATATAACTGTTAATATTTATATGTTAAAAATAAATATTGAGTCAGTTTGTGAAGAACTGAGCACGAAGTAAGCAGTAGCAAAATGTGAAAAACTTACCATGAAGAACATAAATATTACTTTTTACCCAGTTACACAGTTCAGTCATCAAATGCTGCAACACAGCAACAGATTCAATGAATGTCCATGGGAGAATCCCATCATCAAGGTGCTTAATCTTTAAACATTAGAAATACTTAAAATGCCAGAGTGAAAGCATAAAGGGCAAACAGATTTAGCAAATCATGTTGATTCCAGTTCTTCCTGACAAGGTTGTAATATCATTGCAAAGTATCCAAAAGAGTAGTTATTTCTTTTTTTTTTTTTAAGTGAATGCACAAAACTTTGAACGAAACGTTGCTGTTTTTTCTTCTGTTGGAGACTGTTTTGTTCTGTCTAAAGGGCGATTCCCATCCAGTGCCCAACACACAGCAATGAGGTTAAATTGGTTTGGATGATATCAGCTACATGTAATTAAACCAGCAGCCCATGTCCGATCCTTTTTGTGACCATGTTAGGTGTTAAATTAAGGTCTGATTAAGAGTGTGCTGTTGCAGTTAAGGTCAAGGACTAAAGATCACAAGCTTTGTTTCATCTAATAACAATAAAGACTGTCTGGCTGCCAAATACCACAACAGCCCTTGTTCTCCTATCACACTGCTGTCCAGCTAGAGGGATCTGATTTCACTGGTATCCCTTTTTAAACCGTACTTCTAAGAGGGTTTGTAGCTATTTCATCTGTATTAAGTAGCACTGTGTTACCCGAGGCTATATGGTACGTTCTATATGATCAAAGCAGAAATGCAGCAGCTTCTGACGAAGAGTTATCGTGGCTGAGGGGAAAAAAAAATATCAAGGAAGGAGAAAAAAGAGACAGCGCTACAAAATACCAGGTCGTGCCACCAAAGTAAACACCCACAGGTAAGTTCATAACATGAGACCACACAATGGTGGAAACTGTGCACATGTGTTTGCTTGGAACAGATCACAGGCTTGCCCCACCAGGAGTCGGCAGGAGAGATGTGTCAAATCGGATAGATGAGAGATAGAAGCAGAGTGATGTGAAGAGAAAGACCAGCAACTTATTTGTATGATGAAGACAAGAATTGGTGCATAAGAGCTCCTCCCTGCATAAGTGTTTTCCACAAAGACAGGTCAAGAGGCATTACCAGAGCAGTTGTCTGTTCTGAGAGAAGAAAATTCCTGGTAGCCCAACAAAATGTTGTCACAAAACATGCCCGTATTAATCTCAAATGAATACAGGGTGCTGGGACATGTTTGCTTCCTGAAAAGGAGGGTGGAACAGAGTAAGAAACCATATGCCCCCAGAATAATCTCTCACAGCCACATCCTATTTTATGTTTCCATACTTGGGGTCCAATTTCAGAGCAGATACTGATTCCTTTTTCAAGAGCCATCTGAAGTGTCTTTCATTCACTCCTGGTACTTAATAGACTATTAATAGAGCACTGTTCATACCTGGAAGGACAATTTTGCCATTCTGTGGGGCAGAAAGCACATAATAGGGACACAGTAAACACACTGAAGCCACTACATGTTTAGACAGTTCTTTGTGAATTGCACTGTATGTGTGATTAAAAAATTTCCTTGAGGTGTCCTGAAGCTTTGCATTTCAGGATCTGAGATATAACCTCTCTGTTTCCTAACAAGCTCTGAATGAATCCCGAAAGATTCAATGATACAGTTCAACATGGAGCTTCCAACTCCTTATCGTTGCCGCTGAGCTACAGATCGCTGCAGAGCAGGCTTTGCTGTGGGAGTTCCCAGACTTCCTGGAATCTGAGTTGCATCAGAAATACAGTGAACACCACAAAATAGCCAGGTGTGAAAAATGACTTCTCTGTGACAACAGAAATATGTTCACCATTGGGAGTCAGTGCCTGAACTGGAAAGCAACCTTTTACTGAATTAAGAAATTCCTGTACACCTTATTTCCCACCTATTTGTGAGAGAACTATGACATTGCCAGCAGAATCGTGTGCTAGTCATGGTAGTGTCTATCTTTCTAATGATAATGAGAAATTTTTTCTGTCACCACTTCAATTTCAGAACACCAAACCTAAAAAAAATCCAACCAAAGTGAAAGGGCAGGTTTGGTTTGATTTGATTCACCTCCTGATCATTCTTCTTCCTAAATTTTACAAGCAAATATTGTATGGAGGGAACCACAGTTTTATGTCATTGTTAGAGACTGTGGTCAAAGCATTTAAACTCAATGGTTTAAGACTGAACATATATATCCATATTACCTAGATGACAGCGCTGAGCAGTCCTGATTAACTGCTGCTAGTCAAAGGAAGTTATTTTTGAAAATGATCATTAGTTTTGAAAATTGAGCCACTGTTGATAAGGTACTTTGCTACCATTTTAGTTACCTAAATTTAGGCACTACAGCCTGGATCCCAATAAAAGCAAAGGCAAAGTTCAGTATAGGTGGCAGGTCAGAAGAGTCCAGCTCAGCCACTTGCTCTAGTACGGGAGTGACATGACAGCATTGTGTTCTGACATCTTTGACTTCCCAGGCTGAATGACCACGGACCCAGTCGCAAGCAAGTGGCCTGGCAACGGCTCTTGCCATAAATCTAGAGTGAATTCAGACTCCTGCTTTTGACTCTGAAGCTGTTGATAGAAGAATTGCTTTTGAAAACTTTCCAGCCTTGTCTCGGATAGCTGCATTACGTTATCTCAGTATCTGCACTATTCCCTAAACTACACTTAAGCTAGTATAAGAGGGATTGTTGTACATATTATGGTAATGTCATTTATTTACTTTACACAACTGGAAAATTTAAGGGCAACCACTTCACTTCTGTGCTGTGTAGATTAGAGTGTTCACAGTAACACCTGCTTACTGGACAGACAGAAAAAAAGCCCTTATATTCCTTCTTTATTGCAATTTATTATTATAGCTTGAATGGTTCCTACTGACTTCCTAAGATTAATGTTAATATTCTGATTGGAGCCTTCCCTCTGGGATTTTATTATGGGTTTTGAACATTCATTTCATTTAACATACACATGGGAGCAAGTCTGGTGGTTCCAAAAATATTTGTACTTGGAAATCACAGAGATTTTTTGTTAGGCTCAGTGCCAAAGAAATCACAAATCAGAAGTCTGTTATAGAGTAGTTCCAACTTCTTGGCATCAAAATTTCTCTTTATGTGTATGCATAGTGTGATGTTTTCCCTAGCTGTATGGCACTGAGGATTTACTAAGAAATGCATTACTTATCTATTTTTCAAGGGTTTTGGTGAAAACAGAGAGTTTGTCTAGCCGACTGGGGATTCATGGGGATTTTATGGACTTCCTGTGTGAGCCAGAGACTGCCCATTGGGTATGCATCTTTCTATATCACAGCTGGTGTTTTGAACCAAAGTGTGGAGTAGAAATTTCATCCCTGATTTTTTTGGCTGGATCGATTGTTTAGTCTAGGAACTCTCAAGTAGACTTTCTAGGTGCTGGAATTCCTCTTTTTCTTCAGTCAGCGGCTGATGTTGTATGGTGTACATCAGAGTCTAGATTCACATCTTAGTGAGCAAAGATTTATGTTCGTCCTAACACTCCTTGACATTAATGAGTATTACAGACATGTATCCCCATGGATTAAGTTGAGAACGTACCCTAGAGTGTATGTGGAGTTTGTCATTGGGGCATCACACTATTAAAACCAACAGAGCAATTGGATCTCTTCCTTTCTCTCTGCTGAAGCACATGTAAGAGATACACTTTAAATCTTCTCATATTTCCAGCCCTCTCACACCAATTCCTGCATTCATTTTTGGTTGTTAATGACTTCAAAGAAGAATTGATTGCCACTTTTAAGACATTTCCCATAACAACATTATGGGAAATACTGTGTTCGCAGAAAATGTTTCTGTAGGTCTATAGTGCTCTGTAATTAAGCAACTTCTATATAGCTGGGAGAGAGAAGAGAGTATTTTTTTAATGCAACTAGCTGTTTCAGGGATTGGATCAATACAATGGGATGATCCTGTACACTCCATTATCCAGGAACTGTGACTCATCAATGAAACATTATGGATCCTATGGGCTGTGCGAAAGACTGTGGCACAGACACACCTGAGAGCAGTGCATGAGTACCAAAAGTATATGCTAACTCTGGCTGCATCAGATCAGGCTGGTTTCTGCAGATCTGTGTGGACGTATTTGCTCTCCACTGCCCAATGCTCCAGGTTTTGGGTGTATTTGAAGTGCAGGGCTGCATGGGCACATAGTCAGCTGTATTATCTGTACATCTGGGGGACAATTCAACTGCAAGCCAGATAAACCATACACAAAAAATAGACTCCAGGATGTAATTTCAGTCTCCCTTAAAGCCTCGGTAAAACTGACCTGTGGGAGGGACTCAGTGCAGAATTACCACACCCCCACACCCTCATGATCTACTGTCTGCAACAAACAACTCTGGAGTCAGTATTCTTGGATTTTCCTCACAATATCCTAGCCATAGAGTGGAGATAATTACTGTGTGTCTGGTTGATAGGTGTTTTCTAGGCTGACTATCATCACACACGAGGGTTATTAGCCTTGTGTAATCCTGCCTATATCAGCTAACTGCAACATGGAAATAAAAACTTTATGTTTTCCCTCATAGTCACTGGAGATCTTTCAGAGAAAATTTTCCATAGGAGAATTCTGATTTCTCTAATTTGAAAGCAATGGTTCCTCGATCAGTCATTTCCCTTGAAACACACTTATTTCTCCCTCAATAAAAGAGAGATAACAATACTAACAGAGATTTCTAAAATATTTGGAGATCTGTGAATATAAAGGGCTGTCTGTAAAGTGTTTAGAAAACTTCAAAAAAAGGTGCTACATAAATGCATATTTATTGCAGTGCTGATGTTCGTGTGGCAGCTCTGAATGCAGAATCAAAAGCACAGGGGGCAGAATATAAGTCAGAATAAGAAACTGTCAGCCTTCAGCCTGTATCTTAAACTGCTTTGAAACATTGCAGACATTCAGAGAATCTAGTTTGCCAATACTGTATGTGCTACAGTAATTACACCAATCTGGAATATAAATTTTCCTCCCCCCTTCTGAGAGAAGGCAAAGCTCTTAGGGATATACACAAATGGAGCCCTAATCCTACAAACTTTAATGTATGTACCTAATGTTAGGCAGCATAGTTGTCCCACTGAATTCAATAGCTCTACTCAGATGCATGTGTGGAAGTGTTTGCATGATTAGAAGTTAATACTAATAAATGCACAGTTCATACAAGATCCCTGTGTAAACAATCCATTTCTGCATGCAAGTGATGATTTTATTGCTGTTCTGTAATTCTGTGTAGTGGCTTTGTGAAGAAGTCTTATATTTTCTAAAGGAGTAAAACATTTCTGATACTGTTTTTCATTGCTAGCTCTTTGGGGGCTAATTAAAAGAAATATCTGTTAAATTTATTCATTGCTTGGTTTCTTGATAGCAAGAGGCACCTGGTGTAAACATTAAAAAGAAAAGCAGGCAGCAGCCAGGCCTCATCAAATATTAGACGCATTAGGACATTTTATTTATAAATATGAAATCGGTTTTAATGACTTCAAAAGGAGGAAATGCCAGAAAGAGCATAATATGAGCAAGCTCAGTAAAGCTGTCATGAAGATGCCTAAACCCACAAAAATCTAGAAATTGTACTTGCTCCCCCCTTCTCCTCTCTCATAGTAAGTGGCAATTCCAGCTGCAATTGGCAAAAATGTATGTAAAGAACTCCAGGACTAACCAAAACAAGCAGCAGATGATTTAGAGCATCCACGAGCATGTCTGCATAGAAAGCACCATCAATGGTTGATCAGAAAATAGCTCATTTATACTGAGGTGACTGATTCAATGAAACAAATGCTGAATTTCAATGCCTATGATTTAATGCAAAATGCTTAAGGATGAGAAATCCATCCTTCTTTTGGGACAACATTTAAGCAAGCGCTTAACATTAAGCTGTGCTGTACATTCACTTGACCTCACTTTCCAAAATGTTTAGCACTGTTTCATTCTGTTCCCACTACAGACGTCAGTAAATCAGTAATGAATAGTGACTCAATACTTTATAACTAAGAATGCATTCAGCACTGTCCCAAATAAAGATGCAATAAATTCATAACCAATAGATTAACAATACAGTGAGGAATAACAGTAATTGTCCTGAAAAAGTTCCCTCTTCACGAGCAAAAATCGATCCTAAAGATAGATTTAATCTTAAGGCACTTTATTGCAACAAGGCATAGTCATTCACACTAATTTGAGAAAAGTATTTCACATGAGTAAATTTGATATCAGTAAGATCAGTGTCCAGTTTTAGTGGGCTGAACCAAATCATCGTATTTCATTTGGAGAACTGAAGTTTTGAACCAGGTGTAATAGATATGACTGTGTCCAAAGAGGTCGAAAGGTTCATCTTAAAGAAGAATTCTCATTCACTACTACTCAGAAACTTAGGAAAAGTGCTAAGCAAAAAGGAAGTTTGACCCAAAATGATTAAAGTGCAAACTGATCTTAATAAAACAGGAATGAGAACTTCATTCTAAGATAACCTACTATGTGAAAATCCAAGACAAGCCACAGACCGTATCATGTCTACAAAGGACTCCTCTACTTAATTTGACCTCTTGTAAGAGACACTTGGACACTGTTGTCCATGCATATGGAGTAATTGCTTTAATCTTGGTCAGGATGAAAAAACCTGCCAGGGTTGTTGCAGAGAACAGTATCTAGATAAGCAGAGTGAGGAAGGTAGTTAAAAGTTGTCCCATCCATTTCGAAGCCTCTTGCATTTTCCCAGTTTAGCACTGTACACATTGATCGTGTGGGCAGGGGATGCGACTACATGGGCACAGAGGAGGAGACTTGATGCAAGTTTTCTCCAGATAAATGTTTCTTTGCTCTGTCCTGAAGAGGCTTTCACGCTGTGCCAAGAGCAACCACAGGCCCATTCATGGAAGTCTCCATGAATATGGAGTCTCCCCATAATATTATAAGGACTGTTTTAGCTCATGCTGTTATTATTGAAGGAGGAAGGAGCACAAATGGAGGCACTGTTAGCAGCCAGCACATTTTAACTCTTTCGGATGGGTTTTACCTGTAAACCTGCTCTGTGCATAACCTATACTGACCTGCATAATCTATACTGACCCATCACGGTAATCAAGCTGGTATCTTTGGCATGTAAAGGAAAACATTCTTCACACAGATGGCAGGGCTGACTCACCACTAGCAGCAGGGCTATAAAAGAATTGGGCTCTTGTACACTAAGGAATGTTGTTTTGGGGCCTCCTAGAATAGCATAGGTGTGATCTTTTCAAGGGGTCATTTCCCAGTTTTAAAGGAGCAGGGGTTTGTTGACTTCTTTAATCATATCAGAAGTGCCTCATTTCCAGGGCAGGAACTTTTCCTTATGCCCTTGCAAACAAAATAAATAGACATCAGTTTTCCATCCTGCCCTGACCTTTGGAAGATGTCATCTCTGCCAGTACTGCACTCTCTGGCCCTGGAGAGACTTAACAGTTCAATCTTGACTCTAAGGGAACTGAGCCACCTACTGAATCACCATTATACTTCCTGCAGGCTAACACTTGTGTTTTCCTTGGAGGTCACCCCATCCAAGAACCTACCAGGTTTGACCCTGTTTAACTTAGAAGATCCAAGCAGCAGAATTGTCCAGACCTCTAAAATTAAGTACGAAACATACCACAAAGCCTTAGAGGAGTCTGAGAATAAGGAAGTGCGGCCAGGGAACACAATCCCAGCTCAAAACTGCTGCTTGCAGGATAGAAGTGCAGTATGCTGTAGCACGAATTCTCCATTCCAGGTTTTAAGTGACTTCAGTGACAGGACCTTGCTAGGTTTAGGATGAGAACCAATCCAGATGAGGAGGAGCAGCAGAGACTGTAACTTATAAAATGACTCATTCCTACCAGCCCTATATGTTAGCCTTCTGCTTCCACCAAGCCAGGTGACATTTAACCACCAAAATATTTAACCTGCTTTTTACAAGGATGTGCATCATTGACCATGATAAAATACAGGGATGTGGGAGAGTCAGGATGCAGCTTTTTCAGTGCAATGCCATATAAAGGGAAAAAAAGGCAATAAAAAGGAGGTCTTGACATACGGAAAACATCCCAATGAAATCCTGCCTTTTAATCTTGGCCACAATCTCTCTTCTCATCATCTTCCCTGCTTTTTAATCTTCTGCTGCACTTAGGTTTTTTATACTTATTCACTTTATCAACTTCACCTGCCTCAAAGTCAATAAAAGCAGAGGCCACAGTTCTAAAATAAAGGCAAATGAACCGAGGCACCAAACTTCTCAGCTTCTCCAGAGGTGCTGACTACTCGCAACTGTCAGGAACTTCAGAGCAATCTATGGGTGATCAGTGCCTTTAAAAGTCACTTAAGTGCTTGAAGAGGAACACACCTCAAAACCAGAGGATAATACTTCCAAAAGCTTCTGATTGAAGAGTCAGTATTTTACTTTCAGAAGTGATTTAGGCACTTGGGAATTCAAGAACTACTTAAAAAGAAAATCAAGTGTCTCTTGAAATGCATTATTTTTTTTTTTGTGAATGGTATACAGATATCTCTTCTGGTAACATGCTTACACAGAAGGGGTACCGGCACCTACCTGCTGTAGGTGACCCTGCTCTGGCAGGGGTTTGGACTAGATCTCCAGAGGTCCCTTCCAACCCTGATCATTCTGTGATTCTGTGATTCTGTGAAGTTTTAGGCCTGCCTAAGAGAGGGAGGCAACATTGTGGATTCAATGTACCTAAATGCTAGTCCAAAATTGGTCACACTCTCATGCTCACAAACTCTACCAACACTCCGGTGGAAAAGTAACCTCCTGCATTTATTGCCTGAGGAAAACTCAGTTCAAGAATGACCTAAACAACATCAGACTGATTGCTGTTGAACAACCTGAAGAAAGGCTACCCTGCATTTTACTAATGCCTTTGCTAGGTGGAAAGCACTTGTGGAATAATATTTTTTTCAGAATTTCTCCTGTGACCATTTTTTTCCTGGCATCTGTTCCTTACTAAGCCAGCAATAGATTCAGTGTCCCACCATGATGTGTGTGAGCTTCCAAAACACTTTGAGAAGAAGGAAGAGATTGCTAAGTGGTACAGAGAGACGGGCAAAGCCAATCATGTCAGAACTTAAGCCAGCTTGTTGATAGAGGAGGTTTACAGCTGTCATTAGTGAAACGGAGAAGAGGGCCACCAGCATAAACTCACACCAGTGACAGCTATAGATCAGCAAAAAAATCTCAACACATGGCAGCATTTTACTGCTGAACTGTTGGCTTGAAATTCTGTTAATATTTATCTAATGTGCTGATCTTTTACATTTGGATTGCTGCTTGTAGCAAATAGTCAAAACAGCCTGAGGCCTTCACAAGATAAGTGTGTTGACTGGCCAGAGTCAGATTAAAGTTTAGCAAGTCCTCCTACCAACAGAATCATAGAATCATAGAATGGTTCAGGCTGGAAGGGACCTTAAAGATCATCTCCTTCCAATGCCCCAGCTATGGGCAGGGACACCTCCCACCAGACCAGGTTGCTCAAAGCACCATCCAACCCAGCCTTGAACACTTCCAGGGATGGGGCATTCACAGCTTCCCTGGGCATTTTGTTCCAGTGCCTCACCAGCCTCAAAGTGAAATTTTTTTCCTAATATCCAATCTAAATCTCCCCTCTTCCAGTTTGAAGCCATTCCCCCTCATCCTATCACTACATGCCCTTGTAAAAAGTCCCTCTCCAGCCTTCTTGTAGGCCCCCTTGAGATACTGGAAGGCTGCTATAAGGTGTCCCCGGAGTCTTCTCTTCTCCAGGCTGAACAGCCCCAACTCTCTCAGCCTGTCCAAAGGTATCTGAAGCTTAAGGGGTCAATCAACTTACACCTCTATGGTTTGAGCTATCTCAATTCTTTACCAGGTACTAAAGGCAGTGGGGAGTGGTTTGCATCTATCCTACATATACTTTATGAATTTGGCCAGTGTCCTTGACAGACAGAACAGTTTGATCTCGCCTCTAGAATAGAGGCTTCTAGGTCACTGCTTTTCAGGCTCCCAAGAAGCACTCTGCCACCACCATTGCTACCCATGACTGCACAGTGAGCTGAAACTATTAACTATGAGCACAGTGGGGCTAATATCTTTGACATGTATGGGTTTCAAGCCTTGCTCCTCCTTGGCAAGACACATTTTTAACAGAAAGGTACACACTAGATTATCTTTCAGTGTCTCTAAAAAGGTGGAAGGTTGTAGTCTCTCTTGAGACAGTTTCATAACAGCCTAGTTCCTGTGACCCTAATGAAGCTACCCTTATACTGCACAGCAGACTATAATACTGGTTGGAATCTTAGATGCTGTGATATACCTAGAAGGACACTATTCCAGCAATTGCAATTGATTTTTCAAGGTAAATTCCTCATTGCTTTGCCCACGTTTAGCTACAGATTACTTTTCTAGATTCTCTTTTCTTTGATTGAGTTCAAGCTCTTTCTTTGGAATAGCACTTCAGTTTGCCTTCCCTAATTTAGATAAGGTTTGAATCACATATTTTACTGCATTCATTTTTCTTTGATTTTCTTTTGCATGGAGAATCTGTTGGCTTTCTGTTCTATAATACCATATACCATTTCTAATACGAACCTAGCAACCTACCCGCTCACATCCAAAAAAGTTTTTTCTCAGTTTGCCTCCTGGTCTGAAGTGCTGCTTAGATGTCTCCCACTGCAAGAAGCCTTCCCCTCTTCTGCTATTCGTCATAGCAATTTCACATGCTCTCTTCAGCTGTTCTCTCCATGGGCTGGTGAAGCTGGTACGGTTATTATCTTCTTTATCCTGCATAAAGTAAAAAAAAAAAAAAATATTTATGGGTAACACGGGAGACCACCCATATAGCAAGAAAAATTGAGAAAAACCAGTTGTTTTCATGCTTAGGGAAGTTATAAGCATACATAGTTTGGATTAGACAGTCATCCCATTTGACTTCTGTTCCTCAGTAAATATTTGTAACTTTGCTGATAATGCAATGCTGGATTTCTCAGCTGGGTTTCCATGTGGGCAATAAGCTGTGGGACTGCAGTATGGTATCTCATTCTATAAGAAGCTTTCTTGAATAGGCAGTTGTTCCATTCTCTATCTTGGTCCTGAAAAATCTGCTCAGGAATCAAATGGCAGAACAAAGTCTCTAAATACAGCTGCTTTGGCTGTATTATTATTGACTGCTTGTCAAGCCCATGGCAATAGGCAATAAGGGCTCAATGACATTAAAACATTTTTTTACTGTGACCTAAATGCAGGCAATTCATGTAGAGAAAATAACAACATTGCAATGTTGTTTTTTTTAAAATATCATATGATTTCTATTTAATGCACATTATCTTTGCTTCAGTCTTGTTTTATTCATGAGAAAAACACATTACTTGTTTGTGCCTGCCCTGTCTATGCATACTAGAAGCTTCTGAGGACAGTCACTGCTTACTGGGATAGTTAATTGTTACGGCCATGTGAAAAAGCACAAGCCACAATAACCTGAAGGAGCGAATAATGTAAGTACATGCCCAGGGTTGGCCAGCCTGGGGCTTTGAAGCACATGGAGTTGAGATGTAGCTCAAGACAGCCCTCATGCCAGGATAAATTTTGTGACCAGCAATAGGGCAATTCTGGCACACGGCTGCCAAGTGATCTGAATTCCAGCTGGGTGAAGATGCTTACTCAGGTCAGCATCGCTGGCTTGCCTCTGACCCAGCTTTCATTTAGCTCAACACATTTTGCAATGGGACATCCAAAGAATTGTCACCATCTGTCACCTGTAAATTACTTTCCAAATACTTGCACCTTTAGTGCACATAACCTGCATGCTACAACTAAGCTACAGGAAGGTTTGTTTCTTGGATCAGGGGTCATGACTGTTGGCCACTTCTAAGTTCACTAGTTTGCAGTTCTGTTTCTTCCCAACAGAAAAAAAATAAAACAAACCCTAAGAGGAAGAGAAATGGGAAGACAAGGATGACTTCAAACTTCAGTTTTACAGTCTTTTCCCTTCCTGAACTAATAAAGACCCTAACACATCCCTTTTGCCCACAGATCTCAGTGCTTTACAAAGGCAACAAATGTCACTGACACCATTCTACAGCTAGGGAAACAGGAGCAGAAAGGGGAAAGTTATTTGTCTTTAGAGCCCTTCAGTAAACCAACAGCAGAGTTACAAATACAAACAGTAACCTGCTGACTAGAAAAGCTGCCCCACGTACATGCTGCCTATAGTTTTCACGTTTCTAATGCCAATAAAATCTTTGTTTAGCATTCTTTATCTTTCTGCTAGGGACAAACTCATGCAAGAAATGTTTAGACCTCTCTGACCCCCTTATCTCTTCTTCCCCTCCCTTCTCAACATACACATTCCCAGTTAGTCTTCATCTGACAGTGAAAGTCCCTTTGGGATGGACTTATACATTGTAGTACTAAAGTTTCTTTTCCCAGGCCTCTTTCTTATGGTATTGGCTCTGGTATTTAAGGGATAAATTTTATGTTTTGTGCAAAGCAGGAAGATTAGGCACATGGGAGGTTCAATGTGTTCAATAGCTAGTTGAGACAACATCTTCTATATAAAGATTATTTCAAAATTGCACTCAGTGCAAGCTACAGTTGTATGCACTATTTAAATGCAGCCTTGGCTTTTTTGCAATTTCCTGCCCAGAAAAGCAGCTCTCTCACTGTTTTGAAATAAAAAGACATGAACGTTGGAAGGATGCAAGCAGTCAATTGACCTCATCAGTGCTCAGCGCTGGTGCTAGTCAGGAATTTTCCAATGAGATTTTTTTTCGGGGGGGACAGAAAATGCTGATCTCTCAGAATTGAAACGTTTTGTGGGAAACACATCAGTTTCAACAAAATGCTTGCTGGGAAGAATCTTCCAGCCCAGCTTGAGACTGATGGACAAAACTTGATTGGGAAAGCATCCCAGCATAGCCAGCAGCCCAGTGGTTAGAACATTCCCTGGTGATGTGGATTTATACCGTGTGATAGAGGAAAGATTGAGTTGGCTCCAAATAAAGCGCAGCAAGGATTTGACATAGTCTTTCCACAGTCACTGCAAATATCCCAACCTCTAGGTCGTCTCTCCTCTGCCCCAAGGAATGGGATTTTTATGAAGTCAGAACCAATCCAACAGGAGCAGTTGTGCTTAACAGATTGATCCTAGGTGTTGTAGATCATAAACATGAACCCTGGTCTCCTACATCTTACAGGAATAACCTCAGAACCAGGCTTTGGCATACTGTGAGCTGAACCTCTTACTCTGTTCACTTGCTCTCTCTTTAACAAGAGGTCTTATTTTTATTTTGATGAGACAAAAATTCTAAAACATCCACATTTTTCCCTAGAACAGATGTTTGCTTTTTAGCCAGCTTTACTCAGCATTTTGTAGAAGGGAGCCTTTGGTCTGATACCAGACCATTTCTAAAAAAGTGACCAGTATACTTATAATAATAAGCATTTTCTATTACCTCAATAGGCTGTGAATCAGACCCCAAATCCTGTGACGATTCCACAAAGTGTGTTGCTGGGTTTGTTTGCTTGTTTGCTTGTTTAACAGAAAATGAAATATGCATTCTTTAAAATAAAAACATCATTTAGAGAAGCATGGCAGGAGACCACATTGGAAAGGTCAGTGGCCTGCTGTTTTGCCTTCTGTACATTACTGTTTCTTAACGTCTTATTTTTCTGTTCCTAGTCTCAGAGAGAAACTGGGAGGAATTGCACAAGATCCTTGCATAGCTCGGATCAGATGACCTCTTTGCTACAGCTCTGTAGCTAGTGGAGAACTCGTTTCCACTCCCTTCAGCTTCTGACTGTTCCTTACTATGGTCTTAATTATTGCAAAATAACGTGGGATGTATCAGGTGAGTGAAAATAAGGGAGCTGTCATCAAGGAAGGTTTCAAATCACCAACACCACATTTTTGGTTTTGTCCAATTTTGCACAACATGGATAGTAAATAAATTCAGAAAAAAAGTGAAAGAAGGGAGAAAAAGGAGGAAGGCCTAATCTGCAAATGTGCTGAAGAATACTGTGACGTCCTAGTATTGAGGGAGGCGGTGACAGGTTTTCTCAGAGGGCCAGAGAGGTACATATGCTGTAGAGAAGGATTGTGAAATAGACTTTTATATCCCTCTCTTTGGCTGAGGCCAATAATTAGAACCCTCTTTCCGAAACTGCTCAGGCACATAGGAGGAGTGATACTGACAATTGTTACTTTAACCTGTCCAACAGTTTCCATTTGCAAAGAAGCTCTTTTCTTTCCCCATCAGCATAAACTAATGTTTTACTCCAAGCTAATTCTTCTTCTAAATTAGGATCTGTATTTACATAAAAGTAATTGGTAGCTGGATGACAATCTAAAGGAACATTAGCTGAAAGGTGCTGAAGACTAATAGTATTATTCTATCACTACTACAAGAAGAAAAGGAAACTGTACATCACACGAAAGGCTGACCAGCTGCTAGTATTACGTAATGGATGGGTACACTGCTGATTCAATAAATGCTAAGAATACAGAAATTTATCTACAAAGTCAGACACTCTTGTGTCCACATTAAGAATTTACTAAAACATATGACACAAATATACCACGTATTTCTTGGTTATTTCTCTTTGCATGCTGGCTGATTTCATATCTTTTTTCCCCCCAATAATATTTTTTAAAGACATTGAAGGCGGGGGGGGCAGGGAACAAGTGTTCTAGCAAGCAAGCACCTCATCTTACCAACATAACCGGGGAAAAAATAATAATTTCCAGACTTGACAAGAACTAAGCTAGGCACAGCACCTACTGAAGCTGAGTAAGATTTGAAACCTGCATACAGACAGCAGGCACCTCACAGTCTACCTTCAGAAATAGAATGGCTGCAGCTGAAGGGGCAACTTAAGCACTAATGATTGGTTAAGTACTCAATTGCTTCTGTCAGTAAGTTTACAACATACCACAGGGAAGATGCAGCAAAACACTCCTTAGACAAATTCTGAGTACATTGACAAAGGAAGAAAACAGATCTTATAAAAAAAGTCAACGTTTGTTAAATAAAACACAACATGGTGCTGAGACTACAGCTCAATTCAAAGTGAAGCTAGGCAATTTTACAGGTAACTGGAAGAAGTATTGGGAGAGAGAAAACTCATGCTTCAGACAGACATCTGGTGATTACAAATTAGAACTGGATATTTACTGAGATAAGATTACCTAACCCTAGACTATTTTTAATTTCTTGCCTCTTCCTTTGCAGAATTTAGTTCTGGTTGCTGGGGGTATAAAATACTGAACTACTGCGTCTTCATTTGGAAAACAGCAATATGAGGAAAAAGACGATCACATCTGTTAGCACAGGTGGGCATGTATGTCTATCTGTGCATGGATAGGAATATGTTTGGCAAATACTGAATGTAGATGGAAGCTTTGCAGTGCCAAGGATGGATGCAGGGGTCTGATAGCTCTTTAGCGAGTGAAGCCTCTCTACAACAGATATACTTGAGATGTAAATAAAAATAGGATAACGTATAGCAATCTACCTGTGCTTTCTAAACTCTGCTCTCTGCATGAGAAGCACAATTTCAGAGAGTTCGGTTCCCATTTAAATAGCAAAATTTAAATTTAAATAGCAAAAAAAAAAATCCTGGTTTTCCAGAGATTATGAAAAATCCTATCACCACTCTGTATCCTGGAGTCTATCAGCATAGCTAACTGTATTTCATTTGGAGCAGCAGAGCTACATCAATTTGCACTAGGCAGGGAGCTTCTGTTTCCAAACAGACCATGAGGAGAGTTATGACCTGCAAATCAGGCCAGAATATCCTTGGCTCTGTTTCAGAATGCAAATACTGCTTTTTCTCTTAGAAATATTAAAATTGAATGATGTAGTGAGGAGGCCTTTTCTACCTACTTTGGTTATGGGTCTTTTGAGACATTATTTTGACTATCAAGTAGCTTTTAGTGGTTATCAGTGACCACAAGATCAATTTACACTCTTAGAAAATAAATACATTTCTTGCTTACAATAAAAAGCAAATGTGCAAGTAGAGAGGAAAAGAAGAGAGAAGAGGATTAATAAATTACAATTGTTAGCAAGCACTAACGTATCAAAAATGGCAAATTCTCTGGAGTATAGCTGAGCTTCTTTTATTCAGGTCAATGACTCCTTTTGTGATTCCCTTCTCTAAAAAAGAGCATTTTTCAATGATTTATGTATAATAATCTCCACATCAGCATATCTTATTTTTCACTATTTGTTTGTTAAACATGCAGCAAAGAATCTCACACTGAAGCCCTAAGCCTTGAAAATACAACTGGGACAAAGGCATAAAAATATACATATAAAATAGAAATATTTATTACTAAAGCTGATGTTTATGATTTGACATGTAGGTAAGGGAAAAAAAATACACCATTTTAGATTGCTGAGTTAAGGCTTTAATGGTGTGAGTTTCAGACAGATACATGAGGGCTGTTCATTAAGAAGAAAAAAGAAAATCGTCCATTCAGAGGCCACCAGAGCAGGAATTGCAGTAAGCATTACAAAGGCAGCGTTTCATCGGTCTGTGCAAGTGCTGTCTCTTTGCAGCCTGTAGGAGTCATAACGGGACAGAAAAAAAAAAAATATTTAAATGATTAAGGTGACTTGAGTCAGTTCAAACAGATTTGCAAATTCTTGAATTCAGGGTGGGGTTTTCCAGACTGAACTTCATCATAGAAGATTTTCAGCCATCTCTGCTCCTGTCAGGTTGCCTATATAAAACCTTAATACTTCAAACTGCTCATCCACCTCTGCACCCCAAGTTCAGGAACCGGCATGCTGATTGCTTGAAAAACAAATTCAGGTGTCCACTTCTTTGGAGTCTTATACATTACAAAGACTTGTCATCCAGTCAAAGAGCAGGACAGAGCCCTGTGACAAAAAAGATGTGATTTCCAACAGTGAATCTGAAGACTGAAACATTTTCTGAGGTATCGTTCTGAGCATATCGTTTCTTTGTCTTAAATCACAGCAGACCTTACATAGGAACACCTCTTACCAGGCTAGAAAAGTCAAAGGAGCCCTCAGATGACTGCCAGTATGCTTGCCACACTGGATTATCCTACCAGTAAACCCATATCTGGATTAATTCTCATTTCCACCCTGAAGACTTGAGAAATGCAGAAGCACATATGGGAATTCTATGCTGGGCAAAATTGCACCACATATGAATAGTGACAGCATTTTTGAGGTTATAATTTGTTATAGAAAATATTCAGATAATTTTGATTATTTGACTGACAAGTGAAAATCCCAACAGATTTCAATTGCAGTATGAATTATCCTTTTTACCAGTTCATACTGCACCCGTTCCCTAGTGATGTAGAGGATTTCATTGTCTTTGCTGTCAGTACAGAAACTTTCACCAACATAAAATACATTTTTGAAACCTCAGAGGGTTGGAAGGACCGCACACAGAGGGGGAAGGGGTGGGGGAGAAATCAATAGATAAAATGGCAAATTTCCAGTATGTTTCAGCTAACAGGTCTGTCCCACCCTGCCAAACTCTGACCAAGACTTTAAAGGCAACCAAGCCTTCTTACTAGAGCTGTATTCTCAAAATTGACTGGGTACTTAGTAGGCACTGACGTCCATAAATATTTCACAAGGCAAAGAATGCATTTCCCAAGCATTGACTAGCTACATATATTATTTATATGAAACCATAACTTAAACTGAAAAACAATAAATGCTTCAACAACAGACCTATTCACAACCTACTCCACTACTAAGTAAAATGGGCTCTGGCTATTCCTCTAGATCTCATAACTATGCAGAAGTTCAGCAAGACCTGCATATAAACATGACCTACAGAAGTGGAGTATGAGATTGCAGTCACTTCACCAATACTAGTTAACTTGAAATTACATGGACAAGGGATTATAAAACACTGAAATTCATTTACATTTTATATATGTATTATACTTTATGCTCCTGCTTGAGATCAGGTCTCCCACCCTAAATAAAGGGCAGAAAATGCACAACAGGGAAGTAGTGTTATCTCCCATTTCATACACAAAAGGTTAGAGCTCGAGGAGATAAAGGACTACATTTTCCACTGCCACGGCCCCAGCATAGCTCACCTTTTCCAGAGGTAAAAGTTGCTACAAAAAGACGGTCAGAAAAAACAAAGATTGCATATTCCAGGTTCATGCCAAGACACTCCTAAAAAGCTGGGAGCTGAATTGAGACTTTCCACTTCCCAAACAACTTAGCTACAAAACTTCCCTTTCTTCAAACGGGTTTTTAAATGACTGCTTTGTCATTCAACCTGTTCAACACCGTAGAGGAAGCATCTCAGAGGAGGTGTAACAGACTAATGCTCTTTTGCCTGAAGCACTCATAACATTAATGGAAGTTAATTCTGCTGGTGAAAAAGGGTTAAGTGAGTTTTTCTAGCTCATACCCACAGCTAGGGAGAAGGGAAAAGCTTCTGGAGGGGAGAAAGTGGATCTGAGATGTAGGCAGTACCACCACCATTTATGTGTTTACCACTCAGCTGGCAGCTAATGGCCCATGTATAAACTCAGGATGAAAGTGGGTAAAATAAATTGCATTCTTTAAAAGAACCATCTCTTCTCTCAGTGGCACAGAAAAAACATCCGAAATGCACCCTGGAAAGCTATTTTGAGTGTGGTTTTTTGGCAAGACAGAGGAAGTGCCAAGATAGAGTCAGTCAATTCAGTATTGTGAAAGGAAAAAAAAAGCAATAAAACCAGTGGAAGCTCTGGAGACAGGACTCACCTCAGTGCAGACAGCAAGAAGGATATTTATGCACTATTTATACCACACCAAGTGCAAATTTTGCCTTGCATTGATTATAATGCACGTTTCCAAGATCTTTCTGCAGCTCTGGCATAATACTAATAACACAGCAACACTGAAAGGCTGAGGGACCAGGGCTACTGGCAGCCACTTAGGGTGAGATCAAATGGCATATTCCTCTCCCCTCAACACTCCAAGGCATCACGCACATCCTGATAAGCAAACACCCAGAGCGGGCTGAAAGCTGCAACACACCAGAGGCTGTGTTAGTAAAGGAGCATTTCCCAAGCGTCTCCTTGTTTCTTCCGAGCTCTTCCTCCATTCACTTCGCTGCACTGGCTTGAAGTGAGAGGGTTTGAATGCTACTTGGTTTTACAGTGGTGTGATGGGGACCAGGCCAGTCACTGTTAGACGAAGGAGATGCATTAATGGGATGTTATGAGGCAACTCGACTTCTCATCTGCCTCCCCTGCCATCCCTGCTTACGTTGTGAAGGGACAAGGAAGGGGAGCATCTCTGAAGTCACTCTGGAGCTCCCACTGCCCCTGTAAAGCATGGCAGGAGGGAGGCCTCACCCAGCCCTGCTACCCTGCTTTCTCCTTCACTGGCAGAGAAGAGCACAGATTCGCATCCCACCTGAAACACACAGCTCTCAGTAGTGAAGCCCACTCACTTATTACAGTATTACTGGTTTATATGGCAGGTGTGAACTAATTCAGTTCATTCGGATCCAAGAGCTCTCAGGAACAGACAGGAAGATAAATAACCTTGGGAAAGGGGGTGTTGACAAGCAGGGACTTGTGGAAACCGACTGGAAGGATCAGGAACCTGCACACCCATCTCCCCCCACTCCTTCAGCAGCCACAAAGCATCAGAGCCTTCACTGCTTTCTGTGTTTCATTTTCCATTGAAAAGCCATTTCAGTGAAGTTCTGCTTCAGCTGAAATAGGCAGCTAGCCCTTGAAACCTGGTCCTTCCAAGGCTTCTGCCAAAGAGGATTTCTGGTAGCACCTACCAGGACGATGTGTCCAGCCCTGTGTTTCCACCTCATCACTAAAGCCAGACTCCACAGGCTCCATTACAGTTGTTTCTTTGTCCCAGTACCACTTTTCCACAGCAAACTGATCCCACCAGTTGAAAATGCAACCGGTCAGCAGGAGGCAGTGTGCAACCTAATTCCTTCAAAGGATTATTCAGCCATGTGACCCCAGACAGTACCTTCCAGTTTCGGAATGTATCCGCAGTCTGACCACATCAAAATCCAGCATCAAACACACCTCCAGGTAGCTATTTTCTCTGATTTCTGCAGCACTAATTTTTCAGTGACCATCTTGTAGAACCGAGTTAGACCACTGAGAAGTTCACATGAACCAACCTCCTATGTGCACAATGTCTGTATCCACGTACAACCACTGGCAGACCACAAGTGATCCAGACGCCTTGTGCTCATCCTCAGCACAGAAGAGCTGATTTCACACTGAATATAAAAGACGACAGTAGGACTGTGTCCAATCCAACTCCACTCTACACCAGTCTCAAGCAGATATGAATTTGTATAGGCAACCTATGAAGGCCTGGAAAAGGAAACCCTGACACAGCAGTGCGAAATCACACACAGCTCTGTCACTCTAAGGGCTCACACTATAAAACCTTCATTGCTCCAATTCGTGCAGCAAAATGACAAATGACTCCAGTCAAAAGCTTACAGTCAGGACCTAAATCTTCTACCACCCCCTTTCTGCGTGAATTAATTTTAGGTGTTCTGTGAGATAAATTGAATTTTGCATTCTTCCAACTGCAAAAATAGATTGTTCTAGTTATTAAAAGAAATACATGAAAAAAAAATTGAAAATATAAAAGAGAAAGGAAATACTAATGTAGTCAGAAGTCAAAGAATCATGCCAAAGAATCACAGTGGTACTAAGACTCTTGTGCTATATTTTTGCAGGGGCACCAAGGAAGAAGAAAAAAACCCCAAACCCACACCCTTTCAGAGAGAGTCCTTTTGGAGGCAGTTTAAGGTTAAAATAAAAGCAGATGTCATAACTTAACCTGCACTGCACCAACTGATTGACTTCAGTGGGAGCAAGAACGGGCCAAAAGTTTTTAATCATCTGGTTATACCTCCAGCAGTTTCAGTGCATTCTCTGATCAGTATGGGGGTTTTATATGCCTGAATTGCAGTTTTTACCCATCATGGTTATATTCTTCAAACAGCCTTCCTCTTCTCTCTTCCACTAGGCACCACACATTGTTTTTCTCTAACTGACCAAGTTCTGTCCTACACAGAAGACACTATACAAACTTAATTGTCCAGGAGGTTGTGGTTGGACATCCCAGGACACAAGCTGCAAGGCCCTCCTGAAAGCGGTCTTGGTCCCTCAGTCACCATTTATCTCCTTCCTTGTTGCATTACTGCATACCACTTCATACGGGTTAACAGATCTACCTTCTACCAACATTTCAGCAAGAAGAAGGCCCACGCTTCTCAGGCAGAAAAAAGGCAAAAAATACCAGATACTAAAGCTTCAGAGATTAAAATTAAAGAGACTGACATCTACATGTTTGTATATGTGGGCCCATGAGACTATTAAGTAGCAATTACCAAAAAAGGCTTGGGTCTTCCAATGGCTCGGTCACCCACTAGACTAGGACCTCTTAGGTCAGCCATTGTGAGCTCTTTAGTAGAATATTTTATTTTCTGACAACTGTAGATCAAGCTCAACTGGAACTATTTACCAGACGTGGGAAAGAAACACACAGATGAAGACATTTTAAAAGAAAGCATCTGTGTTTTTTTTAAGTGGAAAAATTTTGAAAATCAATGTTTCATATCAGCTCAAATAAAATATTTTGTTTTACTTAAAATTTTTACTAATTTTTTGATTCAGCCACCAAACCAAAAAATTATTATCAATTATTTCCACAGTGCTGCTTAGATTTAGGCTCTGAATGGATTTCAGTACAGAAGAAAAACAATCAAGTGCTGTGTTGCTAACTCCAACCAATTAATTCTTAGTTCTGCAATAGTGGATGGTTTCTTAAAGCCCCAGATTCTTGAATCATGTGATTATGAAAATCTCAGGTTTCTTTCCCACAGAAAGTAGAGGTCTGATAATTTGGGTTGCAAACAAAGGCTCGTATGGTGGAGCACTAGAGGCTTAAATGCCCCAAACAAGCAAAACGTATTTTTCCATCTTACCGATTTTAAAGTCAATCTCATAATATGGGATGGATATTATTTGTGATTTTTGAACTCTTAGGGCAGAGAATATTGCAAATTACTTTCCAGGAGCTATTGAGAAAGATACTTCAGGATACCTCCATCCCTAGGGCTTTTAACCCTTCTTTGTTATTGGCCCCCTCATCCATTTGTTTTGGGGAGGAAACCATCAGCCAGCTAAGTCTAAACCCATACAAACAGTAAGAGTTAATTTGTTGCAATGTATCTGAGTGTAGTAACTGATTACATTTTTCCCCAAAGGAAACTTCAGTTAATTTGGTTAGTGACTCATATGCCAGGCTGCCAATTACAACACAGATGATTACACACATAAATTCACGTCGGAGTGGCTCAACGATCACAGGGAAGAAAAAAAAAAATAGAAAAGAAAAAAAAAAAGGCAGAAGGAAGAAATGTTCCCTTTTACCTTCCTAGGATTGGGGGTGGGCAAACACCCCATGCTGCAAGGTGCTGGGTGCCCACGAAGGCCATTGGAAACTGAGTGCCAAAACCTACAAGACTGGGACATGACATCTCTGAAATGGTAGTGTCTTCTAGCTTTCCATTTGGGATTTTCATTGCAGAAATGTGTTTCACACTCTCTAAAAGATTGTTTGCCAGTATGGTTAGAGGAACCCATATACAAAGAGAGACGGAAGGAGGTTAAATAAGCAGCACTTGGCAGTACATCAGTAAATCATTTAAAGATAACCTGTGCATACCAATACCAAAAAAAAAAAAAAAAAAGGTCCAATTAAAGTAACTTATTACAAACTTAGTCCCATTTCTGAAGTGCTTTATATTCCTAAGAAGGAGTGGGAGAGGGAGAGGAAGGAAACAGGACGAGGAGTCAGAGTCTGATACTATAACATGAGAAAAGCCCAAGCTGGGCATTAGAAAAAAATTCCTATACACCTCATCAATTGGCTAGCGAACTCAATATCAAGGGGAGGTGGCCAGGGTCCCGAATACGTACATTCAGAGAAAATCAGACTTTGCACTTAAAAGCAATAGGAAGCTCTGGCATTTGGTGGAGAGCGTAGGAGGAAGGTGTTCTTTTATCTTAAATGAAAGATACTTCACTGGCCTAAAACGTGTTTCTAACTAGACATTCCTCTAGATAAACAGGGGCATACATTTCCTTCATTCAGGGTCAATGGGCTAGCTAGAGTATAATTCATGCAGTTTCTTGCTGGAAAGGTCAAAATCCTTTACAAACAGTAATTAAGCTTTGTGGCACCAGGGTACTATTATACCAGTTTTACAAGGGAATAAATAAAAGGATGTAGCTGCTAAGTGATTCGCCCAAGGCCATTAAGCAAGTCAGTGGCAGAATCAAATATTACACCCAGATGCTTGGTCTCCCATTCTCACCTCTCACCAGTAGGCAACTCCTCTACATTGGCCTTTATTAAATAACCATTACAAAATGTATTAATTTTAATTTGGAACTATGTAAATTGACTCTTTCCCAAAAGACAGCAATTGGCTGTTAAATAAATACGAAGTGATTATTACAATCATATTTGCTGAAGGGTGGATCATCAGTGTAATGAGCTGGGTTCAATAAAAAGGTTATTGCCTGTCAAATAAACATGATGAGCAGAGCCTGGGCTGATGCGGAGCATATTCAACAGCCACTGGCTTTGGTGGGAACTGCAGCTACTCAGCACCTTTCAGAGTCTGAGTTCAAATATTTTTTGCAATACGTAGGGAGAAAACTGGCACTGCCAAAGCAGGGATAACTCCATTAGCAAGATAACCTTCAGTCAGATTCTGGCCACCTAAACTTGATTATAAGGGTAGTTAAGTCTCACTGATTTCTGTAAAAATAACTCAATGTGAGATGCTGTTCTTAACAAGGGTAAAGGCAGAAGAAATCACTCCTATAGTATTAAAGGGTAAGATGATTTTAGTGTTAGTGCTAAATTAAGCACAGATATGGGAAGTTAAGATCTTGCTTCTGTTTCTGGTTTTTTTTTTCAGCAGAAGGGGAGAGCTGTAAATACAGTCGAATGGTCAGATTATGTGTTTCAGAGAGATGGTCTGAACACAAAGGAAGTTATTTTAAATTGCCAGTTTCTTTTATGTTTTTCCAAAGTGTGAGTTTATAAGAATAGTGTTTGTTCTCTGCCAGACAATCATGGATGCATCAAAAAAATCTTTGTACCCTGCAAGACTGATTGCCATTTGCAGTTACACACTAAGGCAAGCACCCTGCTATGAACTATAGTCATTCATTTTTAGGCTGCTCCACTCTGCCCAAGCAGGGTGAAAGGACATCATTAGAATAAACCCTCCGTTCTGATGTAGTTTGTCAGTGTAAGCAGCACGTTTCACTGGAACAGCAAGTATTGCTGCCGTCTCAGAGCAAATCTTGTTCTTTGCAAAAGCTACGAGCCAAACAGTCGATGCATGTAGTAACCGCTACTTATGTTAAATAAACATTTTTTTTTAAATCGGCTTTTCCAGCACGAAGTCCAGGCAAAAGACAGAGAAGAGCAGTACCGAATTAAAGCACTAGGTGGCAAGCCTCTAACAAGAAGTAACTTCGGGGAGCAGAGCCTCAACCAAGGCTTTCAGCAGTCACCTGACAATTTCACGTTGTGGAAAAATGTTCTTGATTTAAACACCTAATGTTTCCCATTAAGAGCTAATGTCCTCCCTATATGCTGGCATAGAGCAGCGGCTAAAGCATACAGGACAAGTTGTACTGCAGACATTGCTTGGAGAGAACAATTCTTACCATTCTTATCTGCAGACCTTACCAAGATGTTCTTTTCCTGTTAATGTTTCCTTAATATAGTTACTTTCCACCCACCCCCACCCCTTTCACGTTTAGTCTGTTAAGGGTTTTGCTACTGGAAACGGCTGAAGGTTGAGATATGAATTTTAGAAGATACAGGCTCTGCTTGATTCAGAGGAAGCCAGTTTGGGAAGTATGTGACGTGGCTTCTCCACCAACGGTGAGCCAGGCAGTGCAGCCATGCACACACATCCGCACTCGCACAGACCAATTAGATGTTAATAATAATTAAGTGTCTTACTCCTAAGACGCTCCTGCACAGGGGAATGCTAAAGCGCCAGTCAGCTCATTTCATTACATGCAGCCAGACACCTCTCAGACCTCGTGTATTTGCTAAGGGAGCGGCGCAGAGCGATTCCAGCTCCAGCCAATCTGATTTCAGATGATCTGCTCAACAAACAAATTAGAGCAGCCTACAGAAAGACATGTGGACCAGAAAAAAAGTCCAGCTGTGGCAGCTGAGCTGTACCTTTCACCTCAAACTGAGGCACAGCAAATAAATACAGGGTGAAACCTATAAATTCCCAGTTTGTAGGGGTTTGTGGGAGTCTATCTAGCTTTGGTTCACACGCTTCAAAGCGGCTCCATTTCAGATTTGGGATAATCCCCTAATTAAACACAAACTCCGCCTTAAGCTGCATGTCATCTGATTTCTACCCAAAAAATCAGAACTGGACACAGACTCGCTAGAATTGTTCAGCTTGTTCAGCTCTGAGATTACATTTAACTGGTCAGCAAGGGCTGGCCCAGGGGTCGCCTTCCATCTGTTTGAACCACGTGAGTCACCCACCTTCCTCATCTTTCATGAATGCTTTAGTCTGGCTCACAGCTGACCACAATATGCTGCTTATTCACAAATCAAGCTGTTTCAGATGTTAGTTTGCAAACAGCAATGTCCTTTGATGGACAATGGGCTGAAGGTTAGCAAGAGAGAATGGTGGGCTTGCTGCTGGAAGAGTTCTTGGCTTTGAGGTTTGCCCTTCTGGGAACATCCAGGAGGGCACTGGGAAGAAAAGCTTGGGTACAATTCTCATGAGCAGAACCTTTTGAGTGACTCTGAAGAATTTTGGAGTTTCATTATCCCTGGCTTAAAATGAATGAATTTAGTATGTTTCTGATACCAGAAATGTTATGGCTACTTTTCACCTAAACCTTTACTTTCAGAAAAAGAAAAAAGGAAAAAAAAAAAAAAGTGATGCCAGGAGCAAAATCTACAGGAGTGTGAAAACAGAAAGCCCTGTTCATTCAGAGCACACTGCAAATAAAGCAGATACAAAATAAGGTAAAGCAAGACTGAGTCATTCACGTTTCCAATAAATTCAAGGAAAAAAAATCCCATCATTTCTCACTCTATTTCACATCAGAGAACAATCACAACAGACTACTCAATGCGACGATGACTTTACCCCTACCCCAAGGGGTTTCTCTGCCTCTCTTGCACAGCTCTGAAAATTATCACATTTGCCCCCATTTCACATCGCTCCCCACATCCAGTTTGCCCCATTTCAAACACTTCGAGTTCACATAGCTGCCTGCTTGCAGTTTCTTTTTACTATCCTTTGATTTTTACCAGCTGCAAGAGGAAAATATACACAAAACCATGCATCTGATTAGATGTGCATGACACACAACGCTGAGTGTACATCAGAGTTTACCCAGATTCAGTTTTCCCAAAAGATCAGAAGTCTGAGCAAAATCAAGCCAGTCCAGCAACCCGAATGCAGTAGGCGAAGAACAAATGAAGGTCCCTCTGGGTCCTATTTCCAGCTTCTCCACAGACAACCAGAGGGGATGCTGTTGGGCCAGCTCAGTGCTGTGGTAGAAGTCTTGCACACCCAGCCTCAATTTTATCTTCAGCCCTTAGGAAGTAAAAAGCTAAATGAGGAATCTACACAGAGGACTCAACTTTCTGTTGAGCTAGAGCCCTTTTAAGCCACTATAGAGACAGAAAGTTTCGTTAAGCCATGTACAGGTACTAATGACTTTTATTGCAGATCAGTGGAAAGAATCACAGCACTTGGGTTAGAAGGGACCTCAGAGATCCCATGTTCAAACTCCTGCTCAAAGCAAAACTAAGTTACAGTGCTACGTATAGCACAAGACTTTGAAACAGAAGTGAGCAGATGTGCGGAAGTTTCTAGGTAAAGGTCTTCCCAGAGCTTTTTAGAAATTTTTACCCAAGCTTAGCAGTATACAAACAGAGTTTGCTCTAGAGCAGAGCAGCTGCCGTGTTACTCAATAAAAAGGTTTTCTATATTGCATTGCTGGTGAGCCCTGAGCTTCTAAAAGCATGATAGAAGGTGAAATCAGAACTATATGGTGGAAATCAAAAGGGAAATGGTTACATTTGAGTTTAGCACAAAAACCTAATTATAATTTCACAGGAGAACTGAGGGAGAATGGAGTAAACTCCTACACTGAGCTTACTGCTTGGAGATTCTGCCACAGTGAGGCAGAGAACCGAGAACAACCTGGAGACTTAATGTGGGTATTCACTCCCACAGGGATGCTGCTGACTGACTTAACTGGAACTATATTTGAAGCAGACTGGTTTATATCTTCTGCCCACTTTGTACGAGATCAAATTCCATCCACTTACTCATAAACAAGAACAACTGTTTTCTCAAAAATGTAATTACAAATTTTAAACTGAAAATAGCAACTAAACACACAAAAATAAGTTTGAATAACTCTAGATGATTTGCGCTAGCATTACTCTGCACACACAAACTTTCAAACGATGGAAATAATGAAGTGTTCTTGACAGTCATTTTCCTCTCAGCCATACAGTAATGAACAAATCTGTTTTATTGTTATTGCAAGGCATCAGTGAAACTGTATGAGAATATCTGAAAATGTAAGAAGCATTTAAAAAGTCAAACAGTCTGAGCTTTGTTATTCACGTTTGGCTAATAATACTAATGTTTTGGAGGCATCGCTGTCTATAAATTACAGGAAAATGAGCTGGGCAATTAGCTGGAAGCAAAATAAGCATCCTCATCTTCTGTAAAACACAGCAAATTATTTTATAAATAAGCATTTGATCAAATAATCATTTGATCTTGAGGGTTGTGTAACCAAAGTTTTCAATCACTTCTCCTTAGCTGCCAAGTTTCAGAATTACAGAAGCTGTATCATTTTGTCAACCTTCAATGCACGGAAATGTTGAGGCATGTCCCCACAAGATGATTATCTGTCTGACTTGCAGTTGAAAGCTATTAGATGTTACTTTTTACATTAGCTGAGAATTGCCCAGTTGCAGTTTTTAAGTTTCTTAAGGATGACACAGATGAGCATGACAGCCTTGCAGTGATTAAATGCTTCTTGAATTTATTTCACAATGTGCTAAATGTTTCTTATGATACAATCTTAAAATTAGAATGAACTGAGCTTGTACCTGCTGAAGTTTATGACATGACGAATTCTTTAGAGAGTAAATTACGATGAAACATTGATAGCAAATTACTTGGTTATAAATGTAGCTCATCCAAAAACACATCACGACAAAAACAATGCAATGCATTTTATTCGGTAGTGTATGTCTGCCCTCATATCTGATTTCAGCAAATACAACTATTTTGACCTCATACAATCACTTTCACTGACTGGGGGGAAAAGTAGGCTTTACAGTCATTGTTGAAGAACCAAAATTTTACAAAAAGCTGAATAGGGATAGTTTGCTGAGAAACAGTGTATATATTATACACTAAAAGATTACGTGGAGTACGTGTGTACAAGCGTTGAATTTGGACATGGTATATTTTTCTATCTTCAGGGTCTTAGTTCTTTCAATTTCTTATAGTTTGTGGAATTAATTATGTCCATTTCTACCTCAAATGCAGAAGGGGAACAAATAATTTCCTTGGATAAACAGACTTGAACAGATTGCAATAGACCACAAAATATTGATTATGTTAAGTTTGAACTTCAAATTAAGGCCCAAATTAAGGTTAATTTCAGTTATTCATGTAAAGAGTCTCATGAATTGCTTTAAAAATGTATTGAGAAAGTATCAAAACTGGTCATAAGTACTATTTTCAGTAACAAATTGAAGTTTACAGGACTGAATTGTATATTCAAGGGTAGTAGATGTGAACATAAGGAGAAAAAATACAGGATTTGCTAAGGGAAATGACATTTCTTTAAATTGCCCCTTCAAAAAGGGCATTCTTTCCTTAATCACGTAGTTATTTCCAAGACGGGTGATCATCCTGCTTTGGATGCAGAAGAGAGGCAGTGGTCAGACCAGCACTGTATTCTACCTAATCTTAGCTGCAAAGCCTACTTTGGTTATTCTCAGTAATCAGCAGAGTGAAGACATAGGTACGACTGCCAGGTTAAAACTGGAGACGGGTAAGGACGGTTTAGTTCCACCTCCATAACCACTGCTCTGTCCTGGGCAGATCACAGCTCAGCTGGAAGAGGGACTTCAACCATAAGCTTCCCACAGGCAGTTCACGCTGTTCCCACCAGCTGCTGCGTGTTCTCTGCCATAAGTAGACCAAATCAGCATGCTTGCTATAGGCAGCTGGAAATGGCCAGTACCAAAGGGTCAGGAGACCTGGCTTGTGTTCTGGCTTTATCAAGGCATTGTTTTTTACTTCCATTTAGGTGCTGAGGATGTTGTTGCTGTAATTACTAATAAATTTGCAGTGTGATTGGTCTGGAGTCCTTATATACACACATCACTTCGGGATGCTGTGCTGAATTCTGAGTTCACGGAGCCACAGAAACTGACCTGGTTGTGTTCATGCTTCCTCTAGAGATGTGGTATAAATTTAAGCCAGGGAAACTGAGTCTTTCTGTGCAGTAAAACCAGAGAAAATGCCAGTGTGGAAACAGTTTGGACAAGCTGGGATCGGAGGCTTAACTGTCTCCTGAAGTTTAAAGCTGACAAGATAGACATTGCTAAGGGAATTCAAACATCTAACAGGCTCTGGTACCTTGAAACAGCTCCCTGAGTGGCATTATATCCCCACAGTGCCACAGGGTGCTCTCCAGCTGTGACAGTCTCCCATTAAGATGGTGTGACCCATAGAACTTTAGTGCTTACATTTGTGGGCTTGACCACTTTGAAATAAACCCACGTGAAGTTTCTGTCTTCAGCAGCAAGGTGGACCATGGCTTTGCCACATACCTCTTCAACCCAATACTTTGGAGTCAAATGCTTCCGGTATTTTAATATAAGGCTTTAGGAAGAGTCATATGGTTATGTTTCCTTTTTAGTATTAGCACATACCCACACCCAGCACTTCATTTTCTTAAAATACAAATATGCACATGGATAATAAAAACGTTGACAAGTCCTAGTCAGAGTTTAAGAAGCTTTAGACTTGAAAACCTGCGCGCCCAAAGAAGGATAAAATGTGCTCCTTGCACTAATTTCTGATTCTACAGTCTGCCCATCACCGTGATGGTGCAGAACAACACTGCAAGGGGCACGTGCTACATAATGTCAGCTGGCATCAGCATAGGTGCTGTGAATGCTGCAGAGCTCTACTGTAAGACTGCTGACTGTTCTTCGTGGCATCACATGAAACACAGAAATAAATAGCTCCTCTTCTATGATCACAGCATGGAAGTTTTGCTTTGCTGTCTATCCCTTCTCATTAAAAGCATAAAACACATTGCAAGATAGGGATTAGACACAGAGGTGGGCAAATGCAACAGAGCCACAGGGAAGAATTCAAGGAGCAAAAGGATTGGCACATGTGCCAATAAAGCCAGTCCTGGTGTCAGCTACGAGTTGTGCCCTCAGAAGCCAGAACTGAATTTCACTCAGAGAACAGAGGAACAATAATAGGCATAGGCACTCTAGACCGCACAGGCATGTACACCCATTTCCTTCTCCCGAGCCTCTGTGCAGGTGTTAAGAGAAACCTCTCCCCCAGCAAACTGTCATAAAACTGTTACTTTTTCTTTTCTAAAGCCCTCTTAAAAATAAACAGGCATACACTCTTTTCCTGTGAAGCAAGTTTAGCTTTTTTCCTATTTAAATTACAAACACATCAGAAATCTTCCTCACCACAGCGCATCCTGTCTTTTCTCTGTCTGACATTTAGAGCAGAAACTCTTTAGGGCAGGGTCTGTCTTTATTTTCTGTGTCTCATACAGGGCCAAGTCATATTCTCAATGTTAAACGGTAAGCAGAAAAGGCCCATACACATATACAAGGTTATATGATACATGCCCAGCTTATGTATGATATATACATGATATGGTCAGTAAAACAAGCCTGTACAAGTAACCTCTCTGCTTATATACACAACAAAACAGATCCTGACTCGTGTGCCGGGGCATACACACATGGTACAGTGCATAAAGGAGGCCCTTGTAAATGTTACGTGCGTGCATCTGATTTTTAAAAGTTTCCAGGATCCCTTCAGACTGGGAGGAACTGGGAGAAGCAGCAAAAAAGAGGACTGCAGAGGGAGGACATGTTGTCTACAGTTCACCTCCTCATGATGCTCGTTGGTGAGCAATTCAGGAAGGTGGGAGTGACTCAGCCACACAGACACTGTGCATTGGGCTGCGCGTCTGAGAAAAGGTTGAGAACCACTGCTCAGTGTGACCCCTTTTCTGGGCAAAAGCAAAGCAAATACATCTCTCTCAACAGTTCCCAAGTACCAGCTTCAGTCAGGCGCCATGATGACATCAGCCTTGCTTTCGCAATTATTTAACCTCTGTCTTTCAGATCAGCAGTGAACCAGCAAGGGTGACTAATACACACATCAGCTCTGGAAAGTTATCAACACACCGGACAGGGTGCTGGCCTTCAGGAATGAACTATTCTTTCATGAGTCTATTTGTTTTGTATTTGGGGAAAGACTGTATGAAACCAAACATTATGTGTCCATAAGAAGCTAGTGGCAAACCTCTGTGTCCCATGGAAATGTCAGTCCTTTTGTCAGAAAGATGCAGATATAGCAAAGATATTTGCTTATTCTCATTTCTGTCTGTTATTTTGTACTACTCTCCTCCAGCTCTGGCTCCTGCTCTCACTCTCCATACAAGCACGGAAAAAGTAGCTTCTTAACAGACATCTACAATAAACATGCCGATACTTGAGATGTAAACTGAGAGGCTGGCACTATAACAGAGCCTCTAAATCAACCTCAGGACCTTGTTAGCATAATTAGTGATAGGACTAGTATCTTACAAGATACAGGACAGAAAGTGGAAAAATAGTAATAACAATAAAAAAAAAAGTTATATCCCAGCTATTGCTGGCATGATTGCTGATGGTTCAAAAGCAAGTCAGATCTTGTGTGAGACAAATACATTTTATATAATGTTTAATCTCACAAGAATTCTGCTGGAAATACTCAGAAGCTTGTTAGAGGAAAATATGAGAATGTACTCGTGAACGATAAAAGATTCCTGTGTGGAGGAGCTACTGAGAGTCCCATCCTCATAATAGGTGCACATCTAGCAAATACAAGCACACTGAAAAATAATGCTGTCTTCACTGCTCCTTTCTACTAATTTGAAGCTTCAGAGAAGACAGCTCTTGTCTTCCTTCCAGTTGAAACTCAGGTAAGATGGAGAAACACTGCAGAGGGGATTTGTTCAAGATCACCTGGAATTCAGTGGCAGAGCCAGAAATAGCATCTGTCTATAAGAGCCCTCAGAGCACTAATAAGTCTTAACGGCCCTAACCAGTCCCACCTGAAACCTCCACCCTCTGCCCATGTGCCCAGGACTCAGCCCCAGGTCTTCAGTCACCCTATGAGCAAAGCTGTTAGGAGTGCCTGTCTCCAGCTCATGCACAGCCATGCCTGTGCCTGACCATGAACCTTGTTGATCGTGACCCATTGACTGATTTCCTAGTTTGACCTCAGACCTACCTCATCACTATGGACCTGTCTGGTGACCACTGATTAGCCTTACTAGACCTGATCCTGACCTCTGGATTGACTTCTTGGCTTGAGGTCACACCTACCTCGTCACCACAAAATTGTCTGATGATCTGGACTCTTAGCTGAAGCTGGCTACCACTCCCAGACCTGCTCTGCTTGCCTCACTTGAGGGCTGCAGGACAGGGCCCCTGGCTGGTGAGGACCCTGATTTGGCAGCCACATTATCCCCTTTAGTTCCCCATCTCTTTGGGAGCAGCTGGTTCTTGCTGCACCCTGACATTATCCTAGTAGACCATTCTGCCTCCCTTACTTGTTTCCATAGCACCAAAGGCAGGAAGAGAAATGTCACATGTATTTTGATATGACCAGGGAACAGAGGCAGAAAGAAATTAAGGCACAAACTCAAACTGGAACTCTTCTTTATTCACTGCCTTAAGCATGTCGTTCCTCCTACTTCATATTGGACATGGCAGTATTGCCTACCCCAATGCAAGGGAGCAGCAAAAGACATTCAAGGGGTTATAGGAAGAGGTTCATGTTCCGCATCAGTGTCCATTGAGAATAATAAATCTTGGCTGACAAGAGTAGAAGCAAGGGGAATCAGGCTTTAGCAGGAGGACGTGATCACAGCAGAGGGCTTGAGACCATGGGAAGGAAAGGCAGAGACCTGGAAAGGGGAAGCACTGTTAGATTGCCCAGTAGGGAAACCAGAGGATGCAGATGCTGCCAGTGCGCAGCAGATTTGTGTTGGGCTACAACATAGCACTAGGGCAGCTCTAGCACTTGGAGCTGAGAAAAGCAAATGGGTTAAGCACCCACTGGATGGAGGATGAAAGATGCAAAGAGCTCATGGCAGAGAGGGCCAGGTTATCCTTCGCCTGATGTTAGATACATTCCTGTTCTTAACTGCAGCTGGGATCTGGCATCAGATCTTAGCTTTCCTGAGCAGCCTTTGGTTCAGAATGCGGCATTCCAGCAGGGTTTATCTTGCACTGGGGGACTGGAGGTCTGGCGCTCTTGTTCCATGTGGGCAGGGCAGAACAGCTCATCCAATAGTTTTGTCTCTAACTACAATCTCACTTAAGCTTGTCTTTTCACATATAACAGGAGAAATTTCACATACAGCTCATGCTGAGGTTATAAGGCAGCAATTGTGTAAATCTTCATATACAGGCAATTATTGGCCTTTTAATTTGAAAGCTGAAGGAGGTGACTCAACAGAAAAGGATTCAGGCTGAGTCAGCAAGGTCTTTTCCTTGGGAGTTAGATATACAGCAAGAAAGCAAAATAACTTAGAGGGAGGCAGGAAAAACTTTGCTTTGTGGAGGTTCAGGGTATGGAATGCAGATTTTCCCACAGTTTCTCTGCCTTTCCCTCTTCCATTCCTGAGACATCCATGTGCAGCCTGTGGAGTGACTGTGCAATTAAGAGAGGAAGAAAGAAGTTAACCCTTCGTAACTGTAGCACCTAATACCTCAGTATCTACAAACCTCCTCAGACACTGCTTACCTATCTCAATAGTACGGCTCACTTACCAGAACTGGGGCTTGCTAGAAGTTTGTTTTCATTTGGAGATGAGAAATCTCTGACAGCCCCACAATTCATAGTGTTGAAGTAAAGACCAGGATCCAGGTTTTTACAGGAATTGATGTAGTGAAGGAAAACTGTGTATTACACCTCTCTGGGGTCATGCAAGTGGCTAATTAGCCTAGAGAAGCACAGAAACCCTCTCAGTCTCTCCTTGCTGGAGGCAAGCCAAGGGAGTCTGCCTTATTCTTACATGAAGTAGTATCTGAAGAAAGATCAAAGGGTAAGACCAAGATTTCATGGCTAGTGAATCAGGCAAGTCTGCCGAGGGTTTCGATATGATCTTTACAATAAAGGGAAAACTTCTCTGCTTAGTGACATACTAGTTATGGGATATTAATTTTCTAGATTTTACTAATATGTGTGTTAAATTGCTTGGGTCAATTGATAGCTCTATAATTTCATACTCTTCACACAGGAAAAAAATTATGCAGATATTTTCAAATGGGGGGGGGTCAGGTGTACTTTTGAAATGTAATGTCAGAGATTCCTTCACTTTCAAAGGGATTTGGGACACTTACATGGATGCTTTGGTAAATGTTACCTTAAGCAACTGTTTCCTTAAAGAGTTACCACGGAAGACAGTGAGCGAGCCTCAGTCTCATAAGTAAATTCTTTTAGGGACCAGCTAGCAGAGATGAATGTGATCTATGACTGTCCCTTTGCCCTTTCACCAGAGCACCTTAAAGCACTCTGTAATCATAAATGTAGGAAGAATTTGCTTCCCTTCTGTCCATCCCCACCCTGCTATGGGAAAGAAAAGAATTATTATGACAATTGGGCAATTGTAAAATGGAGTAATTAAGTGACTTGCCAAAAGCCAGGTAGCCGAACTGGGGAACTGATCCTAAGCGTCCCAATTCCTGCTCCTCCTTGGTAGCTGATACACACAGCCCCTGCCGCTGAAAGGTCAGAATACTTCTTCCCTGGGGAAGATTTCATTTCCTCCTTTGAACACTGAGGGAGGGGCCCCTCTAAATCACAGGTTAGGCAGGCACTCAAGTGAGTTAACACAACATACTTCCCTACACCATGTCTTGAAGGTGTAGTTAGATGTTATTACATGTATTGCTGTAGCTCCTAGAGGTCTCTGCCAAGAGCAAGCCCCATTGTGTTGGACACTGTTCACACACTGTATGAGACAGTCCTTGCTCCCAAAGAACTTTAATATTCTTTGATATTTCTGGGAAATATTTCATGAGAGAATTTCAGCATAGAGTACAGGGCCTTTTAACCTGGATTACACCAGGGTAACTCCGCTCACTTCAATCCATACCTGTCAAAGATGAGACTCCAGATTCCTTATGTTGCAGTCTCTCTTTTTAAAAACACTGGAGCATGTATAACAAAGAATCAGGAAATGAGTGGGCAGTTGGCATTAATTTCCTCCATGTCACCATCTTTGGTTGCTGTTGTGGAAACACAGCGAGGCACAACAACTGCTATTTCAGTGTACAGGGCCATCCCTGAGCCCCAGATGGTGACCATATGATCTGTCCCTCTTATGGACCATAGACATGTTTCTTATCCTTAGTATTTGACTTCTGCATGCAAAGAGTGCTCACCTAAATCTGCCTAACCACCACAGCACCTGGGTGCAACACAGATTCCTTTAGGAATCCAGCAAAGACCCAGACAGAGGGTAAACAATTTGTGGAAAAAGCACAACCTGACTCAATTAGAATTTCCTCCATGAATAGCTCCCTATGTCAGAACTTAAGGCCCCAATTCATAGAGAAATCTGGGACCCATTTCCTCAGGAATTGCTAGTTACTTATGCAGAGAAAGTACTGCATTCTGATTTTGTTTTCTGGACAGTCTGGGGTGGGCTTTACTGCTCACTTGAATAGACTGGATTTATGCTGAGCCGGTAGTGGTAAGATGACGAGAGATCTGTACTTCTAAATGTTATCACTTGTGTCCTTCAGCACCCCATCTCTCCTCCCGGCAAAAGGCGTCTAGCTATCAGGAAGAGCTGATCAGCTGCTGTAGACAAACACACCCTACCACCTATGATGACTTTGTCAAAAGCCCAAAAAACTACACCTGGCTGGTATAAAATGGAGCCATTTTCTGTCATCTCTTTGCTAAGGAGCCCATGAACTCCAAAGGCCTAACATACAACTCTAGTCATGATCTGGGGAACGTTGGCATTTTGGGAGATAATGGTCCCTATGCAGGAACCATCTATGGGCCAGAGCCCCATACATCCCATAAAGCACAAGTTGTCTTAGAGCTACCTTAGGACAAGCGACAGTTATCCTTTTTCAGTAATATCTTACTATATCCTTTACTCTGGCACATAGGACTTGTCTGTGGAGGAAGATATTATGAGAGGAGAGTGAGCCTAGTACAGTCTGACTCTCAAGCAATAGTTACGATGATCTTTCAAAACCTCCAGAGTGTATAATACACCCTTTTTCAAAGGCCCAGTCTTAGCCACACACTCCTGTGCAAACAAAATTGGATCTAATTCCAACTCCTATGGCCTTTCCTAGAGTTAAACAAAGCCTTGTAGAGCTGAATGATAACAAACCACAGAGGGAGCGAGAAACTACATGAGAAAAAATAAGCAAAACATCTGTCTCTGACATTTCAAAAATTCTTATTTGCCTAACTCCCCTCATTTCAGCAGAGCTGTAGAACTTTATACCAGCTTCGAAGCTGGTCTCTCTTTTTTTTAAATCTTTCTTCTGATGAGCTCTGAAATCAGCAGAGGTGTTCAGGCAGATGTGTGTAGGCTGTCTCAGACAGCAGGGGCTTCAGGCAAGAAGAATTTCAGGCCAACAGTGGCAAGAAAGAAAAAAGCTTGGTGGTGGAGGAATAGAAGATGAAGAGGGAAGCAGTGAGAGGCAATTCTTGTGGTTTGGAAGTTCCTGTGGCTCTATGTACAGTCAGCATTTCTGTCTGCAAACAGAAACATTTCTGTTTGCTTTGCAAGCCAGATTTCTCAACCTTTGGCCTTCTGACCTTCACTGTATCTGGCACGATGATCAGGTGTGAGATTGTAACTCACTGCTTGGAGGGGCAGAGCTTTTCCACTTAGTCCACCAGCCAGACTAGATGGGGCTTACCCTTTCGGTCACAGAACTTGAAAAGGCTGACTGTGAGACAGAATGCAGGGTTAAAGGCTGTGCAAGGAAAAAGCCACAAAAACACTGTCTTCAGAAGAAGGTTTACCTGAGCTTAAATATTGCCATGTCATCCAATTCCAATAAAAGCAGACTTCAGGCATAAGGAGAATCTAGGCATGAGCTGCACAGTGCTTTTTATATGGTGCTAAGAGTCAGAGAAGGGTTCCACCTGCTCAGAGGTATATAGTGTTATCTCTGTTGGACTCTGGCTGAAGAGGAGGAAGGCAATGTCTTTATATTTGACCAGAAAGGTCATTCAATTTGTTCTTATCAAATAAAAACAAAATAAAATAAGATTTTTTAAGGCAGTACAGTTTCTTTATACCACATGCCCATGTTTATTGCCATATAAAATTCCCTGTTTGCCTACACCCCACCCAGGCTCTTGTACACACCTGCATAAGTCTATAATTTTATCCCATGAATCATTCTATACCATCAGATCACACCCAAGTTACCAGAACTCTAAGGAAGTGGCAAGTTCATTATGCTGGTTTTCATCTTTCAATTTTACAATAAAAGAATTTTTTATTGGCGCCCTGAATCCACGAGTATTTTTTTTTAAATGACAGGCAGAAAGAACATGAAAAATTAATTAATTAAATGCACCCAACAAAAGAGAGTACAAAGGAAGGGAGAGCTAATAAATGCTTTTTAAGGGTCTGTTTGGACCTGTCCTGAAGTGGTTGTATCTACCTCACAGGGTACCGAAAATCTTAAACATTCAAAATCATGAGCCAGGCTCACTAAAAATCATAAGACTGAGGAAAAAAATCATAATTTTCACTTCAAATTAAAGTTTTTTGGCTTATTTGCCTCTGGGTTTTACAACCTTGGGAGAGCACCGAGGCCACGGTTTTAAGCACTTAAGCAGCCTTTGAAGGACTTTTTTTCCCAGGAAAGTGGAGATTTTCAGCTACTTACCGGTGTCCAATAGATAGGTGTTTAAGGAACCTACCAAACAACACAAGAGGTTGCAGTCCAAAAGAAATCAAAATACTGTGGTGTACAAGAGCACTACTGCAGTGATTCAGGCTGTTTTTAGAATGTTCTGTGTTAGAAACACAAAGCGAAGCATACTCAACAGCATGAAGAGAGATATGCAGGCAAATATTTGCAAGTTGCATTTTTTCACTTTTGTTTACAATGTAGAGGAACATACTTCTATCTTAGCAGACATTTCTCACTTTTAACTTCTTACAGTTATCTTAGGGTTACCAAATATCATTTGAATTGACTGGCTTTGTAGTTCCTAGGATCAGGCTCAGTGTGCTTCTTGACTTCTAGCCATTTGGCGGCCTCTTCATTGTTACACAACTGTAACATGCAGCAATGACACAAACTTCTTGCCATTCAATTAAAAAATGACAAGCAGCCAAAGAAGAAAATTGGATTACCTCCTGGGCAACTTAAGTTCATGTAATATTGCCACTGGGTTGTTTCCTAGCCAGGACACTTAATTGCTGAGAAATGTGTTTACAGCTTAGTATGTGCATCTATTCATTTGAGACCAAGATAGGTGTGACAGAATCATAAGAGACTAAGATTGGCCAGCAATCTGGAAGAGGCTGCCACCAGTGGGCAACTTTACTACAGTGCAAAGACCAAACATCCATAATAATAGTTGTCTCTGATCCAGTCGGAAAAGAAAAGAAAAAGCATAGCAGTGGTTGAAGTCTCTTAGCTGCTCTGGAAGGGTCTAGCTTTGCAGAGATGATTGGGCACTTTAGTTCTGAGATCTATTTTCTTTCATACACATTCACCATGCTTTATTTCTTGCTAATAGAATGACAAGAAGAAATGGTCTAAATCTAATCATGCTGCAATTGACTACTGCTGAAAACCCGGCAAACTTGAGTATCAGATACCTTGCTGATTCTCCCATATACATACTCCCTCTGTTTAATGGCCTCTTGGCTCAACGTACAAGTCTGTTTAATTTGTATGTCCACAGCAGTCACACTGGCATTTAAATTTGTTGTCTCCTCACCACTTTGTTTGGCGCTATCAATGTGATGTCTGCCACTCCAAGTGTTGCACTCTAACCAACCTCTATGTACTTTCAGATGCTTTGTGATTGGCAGGAAGGCTCAGGGCAGCAGACAAGGTGAATCTTGTAAACATGGCAAGAGATAAGGCAATACCGAAGGGAACAATAACCACAAAACTAGCTCACAGGGTTCGAGGGATGGAGGTACATGTACTGTTTATTTTCTGTGCTCTTGGATCAGCTGCAATTCCACATGTAAGCTGTAAGCTAACTTCTTCAGCCCCAGCTTTAAGACCTGGAAAGTCCCTCAGCACTGAGCATTATTTAACAAAGAATATATGCTTTCTTTATCTTTTATCTATATAGGAAACAAAACAAAAACAAAACAACCGAGACATTTGAACGATGCCTACAGCTCTGACTTAGGCCATGTCTCTGCCCTTGTTTGCACTGATGTAAATCAGAGATCACTGTAAAAGATTTAAAATAAGCCTTTAAATTTCTTATCATATCACTCCTCTGCTCTGCCAGTGAACTGTTCTGTGTATTTCTAACAACAGTGCCCATGCTTTTGCCAAGCCACAGTTACACGTGGAATGCTTTCTCTCCACAGGTACACATAGCGCCTGTCCCCTCTTTATACTTTCATATAAAACATGCATCTTTCATCCTGCTCATAAGAAGTGCACTACCAATTATACCAATCCCAGGGTTTTTTAACTCATTTCCCCGGCATTTGCTCAGCTGGCTTACCCATCCCGTTTGTTTATGATGAATGTTTTATGACATAAACAATTACATATTCCCAGGTGCATTTAACCAGAAAAGCAGGAACAGAAAGAAGTAACAGACTTAGGACTGCCTGGGCTTGCATGGTCGCAGCAACAAATACATTTACATGCTTCAAAGGCACTGACATAGCTTCTGCATTTTGGGGGATTCATGATTAGAATTGGCTGGGAATGGGCGATTTCTAGTTTGCAGGGAATTTCTTATTTTGATTGGTTTAGCTTAAGGCCAGCACACCAACATTTTCACCTAAGAAATCCAAGGCCATGCCTTGCATGGCACAGTTGTGAAACTGGTGTAATGCTACCTGGTAGAGGGCAGTAGTACACACATGCACGCATACATGCACGCACTCTCTCACACACACACACACATACACACACACTGCATTGCTGTAGATGCCATCTGTGCCATGCCACGGGAATATGACATGAAAGGCAAAACTTGGTCTGGTTTTCTGACTCTCTGCCTTGACCCTTAACACTCTCAGCACCACCACTGCTACTTCAGCAGCTCTACAGCTTCCTAACTTCTGCAGTATTTGGGGCAGAAATCACTGGATTAAATTCCATGGTTTGAATCATGACATTGATATTTTCATTTTTTCAGGAAAGTGATGTATTTTGTCCTTAAAATCGCTGTAACTGATGTTGTATTATCTAGCATTGCTAAGTTTTGTCAAGGACTTGAGAGAAAGGGTGAATAAAGACACAAAGTTTTTCTCTTATGTCTGTGGACTACTCCTACCTCTGAGCTGCCAGGTAATATCATATATGTCATATTAACTCTTGTTCCCTTTCTACCCTTGGTTGCCATAATTAGTGAAGAAAAATTGATGTAGCTGACGGTGACACAAGGTTGAATCTGCATCAGTCTGAAAACCAGGCAGCAACAGCACTGAGTAATGTGACAAACTACCCAATCCTACATGCATTGTGTGTTGTTCCATAAAATCCAGGCAATGTGTCCTGCACAGTTTTCAGCTTCCATGGTTCAGCAAAAAGGTTCTTGATAAAAAAGATTAAGAAACAAGGTCTGAAATTCTGTGTCAAACAGAAATGATCCCCAAGGTACATTAAGATCTGACAGTCTCCATTCAATTAGCAAGTGGGAGACAGCTGTCTGTCTGTCACTCTTTCTCTTCCTTGAAGACAAACACATTCAAAGTAAATCCAAATCTTTTTGTTTCATCAGCAGGTTTATCCAGTTACCAGCAGGATGCAGAACAAGTTTAGGTACCAACTAGTGTAAGTCAGTAATGGGCCCAGTGTTATTCTCCCTCTCTCTGCTGACCAAGTCTGACAAGCTAATTGTCAAAGGCAAGAGAAGCCCCCTCCCAGACACTGTAGCTTTGGGTCTCAGGTCTCTTCTTAGACTTGCTATTTGTCTGTCCCCTTTTCTAAGCACAGTTCAGGGAACTCTCAGTGAAGAATAAGGCTCTTTCTCCTAGACCCTTTGAGAGATTTCCTATTAGTCACTAGCATAATTAAAGGTTCCAGTTGCATTGCATTAGCACCTTTCATGTCATTAGAGTCCAGCTGCAGTGCGAGAATCACATATTTGCTGAGACTCCTGTGCCAGCCAGCATGCCAGGAGCACAGTTTTACATTTCATCACTTTGTAAAAGAAATACAATTAAGCAGTGTTCCCTTGTCGTATGGCAGGGCAGCTTGCAAGAGGGGCTCTAAGCACCAATCACTGGAATGTCTGGCCATGGGTTGTACTGAAATAGTGCCTTGACGAGGTTTTATGAACACATTGTAATAAATCCATGGCCACCTAAGACTTCTTAATTGTCAGAGTACCGCACACCAAAGCTGCTCAGAACCCCATGGTGGAAATGCCAGTTGCGCTTGGACACTTGCTTCGCACAGCACATGGTATCTCCACTTGACATATAGGAAAATCTTCACCTTTTATTAGTAGTGCAGGTGTTGTGCCACAGGGTTGGGGAGTTCTGAATTCACCCTGCAAAAGCTACTGGTGCAACGATTTAGTTCATTATAACATTTGTTAATTGACAGACTTGTGTGCCTGTCTAGTCAATAACAGCCTGCTAAAAATATGCATTAACCAGAGAGAATGAATCAGCTGCTAATAGCAGTCTGCCTGATTGTCAGCTTCTATCTATCTTCAGTATTTGTCTGAACCTTGTCACTATTGTACTCTGGCAGCTCCAAGCCTCTAACATATTTATCCTCCAAACACCCCTCTGGGGCAGGGTGGTTGTTGCTCTCACCAGTTTACAGATGGGAAACTGTGATACCAAGAGGGAGAGTGATTTGCCCAAGGTCACACAAGAAATCTGTGGCAAAACAGGGAATCAGACTAGTACATCAGTCTAGTAACCCCAGGGGGATTAACCTACCCCCAGTCAGGACATCCTTTTTGTCTCCTTCCTCTTTCAAACCAGCAGAGCTATAGCAATTTATTACAGTAGAAATTCTTTGAGATTCCTTGAGAATGCATAGCCTTCTATTTGTGAGTGGATGAAGTATTAACTAAATGTTCCCCTTCTCAAGATGCTGACATCCCAAAGCCCAACTTTAAAACATTAAATATGAGCATTTCACATCTTGTTTAAAATCAGTGCCTCCTTTAAACCAAGTTCTAGCTCTTCTCTTTTTTTGTGTGCATTTCTACTAATTGCTAACACCTCTAGCTCCAGGTGTAGGGAAAGAACGGTCACCCTACACTTCTGTTGGGAGCTCTAGAATGAGCAGCAGTGTTAGAAAGAGAAATGTGAACCTGTGATCTGGCTTTGAGTCTTGGCAAGTACATGAGTCCTTTAGTTCATGTACCAAATGTGTTTGGTTGTAATTCAGTAAGCTGACACAGGATCTTAAGGAACATTAATTTGTGTTACTGTGCCACTATGTTTGATTATAATATTGCTATTATTAATGTTTCTTATGTGCTATGCAATGAGCAAACATAAGATAGACGTGATCCTTCAGGTGAAGTTTGCCTTCCAAATAACATATGATAAATGAGAAAAGATAAGAAAAGAGTGGGGCAGTTGATCTCAAGAACATAGACATAAGGTAACTAATAATGGGCTGGAAACTTGCCCAGTTTGTGGGAGCCGAGAATTCAGGCATGAAAGCTGAGCAGTGCCAGTCACACTAGAGGGGAAGGATGGTGTAATCAGGTGAGAGAAGCAGTGCCAAATGCACATTACTGCAGCATGGCTCCGTGTGTCTCGCTGCACTAACTGAAAAAAAAAATCAGCCATGCATGTGGAGCCCCTTGAACAGCCTTCTTCTATTGCTTGATGAAGTGGTACTGCAGCTCTATTCCTGAATTTACAAATGAAACACAGATGAGAATTTTCAGTATATGGCAAGTCTAGGAATAACAAGATAAAACCAGCAAGATTGAGTCAAAGAAAAAGTTCTGTTTCATTTTCTTATCTTTCTTATTTTTGCCACATACACTTTTTCAACAAGGACCACACACATACCATACTATGTCAGGGGTATCACCTATTTCTTCTTGCATGCAGCTTCAAAACCCCAGGTTGTAGCTATTACTGTTTTAGGACCACAATTCTACATAGGGAGGCACTGTCATAAGAAAAGCACCATGGTTTCTCTTGGGCTGGGGAGAGACCCAAACCACCAGTTCTAGTTCCTCTGCCTGCCTTCCCTCCCTATGATTTTTCTTTCTCTCCACATTTTTGGCAGAGTTGGTTCAGGAAGTCAACCCCCCCTACTCCACTCCTCTGTGTCTTGCAGGCAGTTGTGGCTTCAGCTGCTGTAGAAGGCGATGACTCTGCAGGTTTCTCCTTCCTTCCCCTGTAGTCTATCAACCTCTGCATCAAGAGGAGACACTTAAGCTGTCAGTTGATGCAGCTGCTGGAGCTACCAGCCAGTGCTGGCTACTGGGTGGCACCATTTAGAGGAAAGGAGAAGTACACAAAAAGGCCTGCCCAGCTGTGCAATAGACACAAGCCCTTCCCGGAAAAAATGAGGGGTTTCAGTCTTTTGAGAACCCCAGAGGATTTTCCTCCACCTTCCTACAGGTGGAGCGACTGGGCAGACACTTGACTGAACCATCCTCAAGCCGTTCCTTACCACCACCAGCAGGCTGTCTGTTCAGAAAACTTGAATACAATGAGGTAAAGCAAACTTCAAAGCTGTCTAGCCCACTGACCCAATATGGAAAAACCTAATTACGGGAGTTAGAGATGGATACAGTCAGGTTTTGCTGGGACAGACCTTGGTGGATGTAGAAAATGTTTGAACTGGGCTCTTAAAGCTGCAGATTCATGTCCTACAAAGGAGTACCTGAGATCAGTGTTATTTGAATATCTGAAATGTCCATTTTCAACTCACTAAGGTCTGGCATTGATAATTTCTAGTTCTCATAAAAGGCTAAAATATCAACGGAGAGCAGTGAATGGTCTTTGTGAAAGGAATGAATGCAATCACAAGGATGATTCCCCAGACAGCTGACACTCAACAAGTGAGCTAGGCGAGTGACTTCACCTATTTGCACCTCCGCATCAGCATCTACCAAATGGAGACAACAGGTAGGTCTGGGGATGACACGCATATGTGCCTATACTTGAAACCAAAGAGTGGTATTAAAAAGAAAGGTGCCTAGAAAATTGCAGACAGCACTGTAATGGTTAAACACCAAAGTGAGTAAATTTACACCATAATAAGCTGGTAAACTCTCTCCCAAATGAGAACTGGGTTAACTCCATTTATCTGCTTTCCCTCTTGTCTGCCCTCCTGGCAATATTAATTATTAAGGAGGTGTAAGTCAATTCAGAAATAAAAAACCCTAACAGTCCATAAGTCCCATTAATTAACACCCTGAACTTCCATTGCACTACCCAAGTACATGGCTAGTGCCAGATGCAAAGCTCCTAAAGCCAGGGAAAGTCTCCAGAATGTCAGCTACTTCAATGCTCAAAGATATTAATGAATTCACAACTTTTCAGTGAGATGGGTCAGTATTGTTAACCCCATTTTACAAACAAGGATATTGAGGAAGAGAGAGGGGAAATGATTCACCGAAAACCACCCTGTATTAGAGACAGGAATAGGACTCAGATCTCATGACTCCCATTCCTGAGTCTTAATCATTATTAGATCGAAGCTGTTTTGCTTCACATTTTCTGAGGGCTGGAAGAGAAGAGGGGGGAAACAAGAGGTGGGAAGGGTGCGGAGCTTCTTTGAGTCAAAACTAAATGCAAGTTTCCTGGAATGGAGCCACCACTAATTTCAATAAATTTACTTAGATCTTGAGCTTTGGGATGGCATGAGCAGCTGTGAGTCATCTTGGCCAGTCAAAGGAATAATTAATTGTTGTGGGCAAATCTCAAAAGGTTTAGGGGGTCAGGTAAGGTAAGCAGCTAAGCTTATCCTTGACTGCTCTTTTCTGCTCTGCAAACTATGCTGGAGACACTCACTAGAACACTTACTCCATGGTCTCCTTATGCCAGATCTGTCCATCTGTTGCACACACTTTCTGCCTCTCTTCTATTTTGATTATAAACTATTCAGTGCTGGGATTGTCTCTATTTTAGAGGTTTTTATAGCACCTGCCATTACACAGCTCTGATCCACATAAGGATAAAGTAGTACCAGAGGCACAACCATCACCCAAACAGTAATAGGAGGCTGAACAGTTTGGCTCCTGAGATTTTTTGTGCTTCCTGATTATAGCAGGAGTGGTTTCCTTGTGGTGCTTTGATAGTTTTGCTCCCAGCGCAGCTCACAACCAGGAAGTACAAGAATGCAGAGCAATGATAGCCAGAATTTGCAGAACAGCTCAGCATGCAGAATCAGAAGCAGATTTGCAAAAGAGCTCAGCTCCTATTTGGGCACCAAAATCAGTATCTAGATTTTACGAAGTGCCAAGCTGGCGAGCTACAGAACTCTTTAGAAAATCCAGCCCTCATGGCAGCTTCTGAGTATTTGAGGATCTGGCTCAGCTTTGCAGGCTGAAAGGGAACCAGAGCTATGTGAAAAGTGTCACCTTGACCCGGTGTTGGGTATTCTTATTTTTTCAGAAGTTCTAGCCCCTCTTACGTGTTGTAAGATGAGCCATGCAAAAAAAGTGTTGTGTTCTCCATCAGCTCTTGATTCCAAACAAAAATGCAAAGCTCAGAGTAAAAAGATGCCTTTTTTTTCCTTTTCTCCTGCTCTGAAAACTCAGCTACTCTCCAGCTCTACTCCTCAGGTAATGCCTGAGATTGGTGATTGCCCTTCAGTTCTCTAAGGGTCATAGCCAGGCAAAAGGAAATGTTCCTTCCCAGTGTCCCTAATCCATAACTCATTTTCGAGTGAGGGAGGCAAGCAGTATCCTACGTGATGGATTGTCACTCAGGGCCACTGCTCCAGATTACACTTTGAATGGGACAGGACAGGTAGCTGTAAGTGGGTTGCTGACAATCTCTTCCAGCTCCATACCTTGCAACACTGCTTCACCTCACAGTAGAGCACCAAGGAACATCTGGCTGTGAGGGGTGACTAGGGGGACCTCCTATCTCATGCCAAAACCCATCAAGACTCTTTGAAAGTATGACAGGCTGTCAGCAACAGCTCTGTGTTTTTTGTCGTGTTTGCAGGGCACAACCCTCGGCAGTTAATTATGAGCTGACAGCTAACAGCATAACCTCCTCTGAGCTGGGCTGGCAGTACAGGAATAAAGAGAAAGGGGATGGAAGAGAAGGAGGAGGAGGAAGAAGCAACCCCCTGCTGGTCTCTGAAATCAGCAGATTGGGAGTCTGATGCACAGGAAGAACAACCAAGCTGGAGGAGATGTCCCTCACAGCTGGATGAGAATTCACTACTGAAAATGATTTGTGCTCCCAAAATGACAGAATCCTTGAAATTCAAGAAACTTATTGACTTGTTAGAAAGAGTCCTGACCAATCCTGGCCAAGCTTATGGATAGCCTGCCCAGTCAGGTACTATGGTTTCCGGGATGTACAGTCTGTGGACAGCCTCTCCACATCAGACTGGTCAGGGAGCTATGAAGCTGGCAAAGTCAGCTTTAGTGGGAATGTTCCCATTGGAGATTTGGCCCAGCAAGTGACCTCCTGCTTCTGTGTGCTCTTTGCTTCCCACCGCGACATCTTTGCAGGACTGCTCCTTTTCTGTTCCAGCGCAAAGTCAAATAGTTGTGCCAAGCTATTGGTGTTTTTAAATGAGTTTGATTTTTTCACTGGGGTAGAGTAGAGGCACTCCACAGCTCACATTGTGCTCAGTCAAGAGGTGACGACTAACATACCTGTGGAAGCCCTGAGAACCTCACTGAGAGCCGATAGGCATGCAGGAATTTAAAAGCCCTGAAGCCATGTCTGAACCGGGAACTTCAGAGCACAGACTTTCAGGTTCAGTTTCATTTTGAAATGTCTGTAATGAAACATTTTGATATTTAAAAATTATTATAATTAGATTTCCCTTCCTTCCATGGGAAATTTCAAATATGTCACTTTTTTGCACTGAAATAGAACTCTTCATCCCCTGCAGAAATTTTCCAGGAATCTTCCCGAATTTCCAAATTCTAGGATTACCCATAAAGAGACATGTTGACTTTCAACCCTCCCTAGTGCCATTACTCCACAGTCTTTATTCCAATTATGATTACATTTTAAAGAAAGAGTTTATAATCCCTTGCCAAAAAAAAAATGAGCTTCTTTTAGGTTCCAAGTCTGGAGAAAGGTTCCCTTTTGTTCCTACTAAAGAGATATGTTGCCTGGTGCTGACTGGGAGCGGAGACACTCCTGCATTCCCAGCCCTGACACTAACTGCCCCTGTGGCCCCAGGCTAATCACTTAAATGCTCTGGCTCAGTCTCCCCATTGGTAAAACAGAGATAATGATACTTACCATCTTCTTCACAGGGGTGTTGCAGAGAAATAATTAGTTTGTGTCTGTAAAGCACTTTGAAGATAAAAAGCACAATACAATTGATAATAATTATTGCTATGCAGACTGGTTCTCCCCTCCCTGACAACTTATTGGTGTAGGAAGGTAAGGAGAGCCCTGAACTGAACTAAGTGTCTCTCCTGGTAAAGCCCCAATTTCAGCAAAAGTGTATCTAAGCCAAAACCATAAGCCAGCCACCCCAGAATTTTGTAAGCGTCAAATCCGGTTTAGTGACCCTAGTTCTAACTTGCCAAAGTTCCATGTATCACTGCTTGGAAAAGAGATTTGTTTTCCACTGTCTCTTTTTCTCTAGTCCCTCTCAGTTTTTCATAGCATTTTGTGCCTTCAAAAGCTTCCATCAGTCCCTGATACCTCTGCCTTTCCTGGCATGGGGCAGCAGCTTATTATACACTAGTTTGTTACAGCCCTTGCTTCAAAGATCTACAGTTCAAAGGGTCCTAGAAGTGTTGAACAGGTCAGCACTTTAATGCTGATCCACACATCTTTAGAGGGCAGTAACATAGCCACAGTTTTGTTCCTGGGGGAAACAGAGAATAACTGGTTTGTAGAGTTCCCTTTGGCCTTAAAGCTGGCCACTGAATTGGATGCTCCTGGTGGCAAAGATCAAGCATCACGGAACCCTGCAGTGGATGAGCTTGTAGGGCTGTGAATGAGTGAAAATGTGTCTTTATGAGTCACTGACTTGTTCTTAATGGGAGCTGCAGAGGAACAGAAGAAGGAGAAAGGAATAGGGGAGTAAAGGATAAAGAAGTATCAGAAAGGATAAATTAATCTAAACTAGTTCCTTCCATGCACTTATTTTTTAAGACAAGTGATAGAGGGATGGCATACCTAAAGATTATCAAAACCAGATCAGAGAAAATACTACCCCAAATATACCTCCAGCACAACCTGAACCAGATCCTCTTCTCAGACTGGGGGATGGGGGAGACAGGGTGGGGGAAGCAACAAAAAAACCCCATAGATGTGGAATATTGGCTAAAATATTTTTCATTTGCACATAGACTTGAACTTCCTGTACAGAGGGTCAAAGTCGTCTGCAAAAGGCCCTTCTTGCTACATTTATGGCCCAAGAGGAAGCAAGAAAAAGCAGAAATCATCCTGTTCCGTGGGGATCCTAAAGATCATTTTCCAAACAGTTTGAAGAAGTAGCATTTGAGTCACTGGACATATCTTTAGGCTGAATCCCACATTGAAACCAAATGCCAAATCTTCCTTTCTAATATCAGCCAAAGTGGAAGAAGCCATTCTTGCATTGAATATATTAATTGTCTTTTAAATTGATCTGAATCTGATATGGTATCAAGACCTGGAAAAGCTTTGCTCTTACCAGCTTTATACGCATATATATATACATGGGTTTTAATCAAATGTAACATTCATGAAGGCAAAATTTGCCCTGCAGTGTCTAGTTGGAGATTAATATTAGCAGATTGCTTTGGGTAACAGAACCAGAGATGTTTAAAAGAAAAAAAAACAATAAAAGGGGGTCTGCCTTGGGAAGAGCTGTGTGCTACAGCACATGAATTAAATGCATGACTGAAATATATCACAAACCAGCCGTATCAGAACACTGCAGCATCTCCTGGGTGTGATTTATTGCAAAGCATCATTTAACTACAGATGCCTACAGACTGTAGATATCTAGACTGCAGACATCTCTAGACAATTACAGAAAGACTATTTTGATGACTTCAGTAGTACGTGGATCTTGCAGTAGAGAGGGCTGAATTTCCCACCAAGGGAGTGATTCAAGTGATAGAGAAGAGTAAAATAAGTTTGGGCTCTAACAGAACAAGCTCCATCCCAGCTGCCTGACTTCAGCTTGGTTGTCAAAAATCCAGTCCCTAATTAGGATACAACTCATTTCTTATTTGTCTTGTTTCATCTCCATGTTTCTGGTCCCTGGGGGAAGGGTGTTTTCATTCACTGCAGAGCTGGTACAGCAAGAGACTCAACACCATCCTATAGAGATACCTGGTAGCCTCTCAGTCTGCAAACATGAGCACTTACATTTCTGAAAGGCTTTTTTTTGCCATTACCCATCCAGATCCATGTCCATGACAAGAGACCTGAAATTCTGTTTGCACAGCCATAGAGACTACTGAAAAAAAATATGTTGTTGTGAGACTATAGAGCAATTCAAAGCATAGGAAGTGCACAGGTGCCTACTATAAACAGAGATTTGATCTGGGAAGGAGAGGATGCTGTATTTGACCTAAGCTATGGAAGTGTAGCTCTTCTGAGTCGCAAATGAAACTGTAAAGCTCCCCTGTCTATAAAGCCTCGTCCTTCTGCTGAGTCTGGCTTAGGCTCAGCCATCCTTACACCTTCAGAAAAATACTCAGAAATATGTTTCCCTGCTTCTTTTTCCAGGGCCTGGGTGGCATGATCTCTTAATGCATCTGCGTGTTTACGTTAGCAAAATGGAAAGCAGCTTTGTTTATGGAAAAGATCTATTTTTGTTTTACTTTTTTTCTCTCAACTAAACTGACTTTTATCCAGGATTGTGTTTTGCTTTGGGAAAAGAAATGTGCTGCAATTCTTAGCCCTAGCTTGAAAGTCAGGTCAAGAGGGAAGGGGGAAATCCTGATCATATTATTTAATTTTGTGGGATTACACTGCAGCCTGGAAATCTTAAAGAGCGGAAGAGTTAATATCCCCCTCTTCTCTGCAACCTCTTGCTCTGTGTCCCTGTGCAATGACATTTGCTGTTCTCCCACATATATTTAGACAAGCCAGATCAGAAACAAAAACAGTATTTCCATCTTATGGGCAGGGGGACAGTGTGTGGCATCCAGGGGAGAAAGAAATTTCAGAAGTCATCATGTTCCCCTGACGATAAATCATGTCATTGTGTGTCTTTCAACTTCTTCAGACTTTGATCTTGTAAGAGATCAAACAGGGTCAGGACATGGATGGTAGATTTTGAGTGAAAACCCAGACAGGGCATTGTGACGTGGAGATGATGTGGTGAGGTGTGGAGCACAGCATGCAGTATTCTCCTTCCACAGATACCATGGAGTATCTGAAAAGTATATAGGTATATGTATACTGCTTTATTGCCAAAACAGGAAGGGTCCTGCTCTTGACTGGAAGTCAAACTAAGGTTTGGCCAGTCCTTGTCATGAAAGACTGCTGGACAGTTTTTGGCCAAAGCTGATACTTAAAGCTTGGGTTCTAATTTTAGCTGTAGTGCTGACTCACAATATGGATTTTGTGAATTCTTCGCATCCTCCTCAAAGAGATGGAGATCATATTTTCCTGTTTTTCAGAACTGTACTGACCTCTTTGAATGTCTGCTATAGAGTTGGGGGTTGGATAAATCATGGCCATCACTTTATGACATTTAACAATTCATGGTGAAACCCATATATAGCCATATAATATATCCTTGAAGTGTTATGACATAGGTAATGTATTATCCTTATTTCAATTATGAAGATTTAAATATGTGTGTGTGTTATGGAAAACAGTGGTAGCACTGTCTACTATGAAAGTGTCTGACTTTCCACAGTAATATATTTGTATACATGTGTGTGAGCTTGTGTAATATACATATACCTGACTGCATTAAAAAACACTGTTAATGCAATGTTATTTTGATTCCAAAGCAAAGTGCTTGAAAATGAAGGAAATCACAGAGTTTAGATGGGCCGTGCAAGTTCAGTTCAGCCCCACTGTGCATACGGCTTTATGACACAGTCATTTAGCATATGATCGCACTCAGTTTTCATTCCACATTTTTCCTCTTTCCATTTGCAAAGCCGTGTGCAAATCACAGTACTGGTTGCACACTTCAGACTAATAGCCATAGGAATTTTTAAATACAAACTGTTTAAGTGATCTAAATCTAAGACTCTGCTACTACTATCCAGTAATACCACAATATGATAGCCAGGGTATGCACTATTAAGAAGGACAACGATCAATTATAATAATCCTTAATAAGTCACAAGAAATAATAAAGTAGGTAAGGAGGTGCCAGTTTTCGCAGTTAGCTGTGAAATGTTTCTCATGTTGACTTGAGAAAAAAACATGTAAGGGGACAAAAATGACCATTTCTGTTGATTTACTCTCACTTTTGACATTTCCTCCTAACATCAAATTTGTGAACAGGAACGATGGAGCTTAACCATGTTCTGATACATGTTTGGTGCAGAGAAATCTTTTGAAAAATGCAGAATCGATTGAAGAACAAGGAACAATAAGGTATCAGCTAGTTTCTGGCTGATTTCCCATCTGACATTGTAAAAGCATCCAAGACTATTTGTTTAATTTGAAATAGAATAGTGAACCATGCCATTCTGGAAACCCTCCTAGCACATATGCACATACACAGACCCCAGCAACAAGCTCCCTACCCACAGCCATCTGTCATGTGTGCCAATTGGAGCAAACCACTAATATTACTCAACAAGGAGCTCATTATAGTTTCCTCTTCATCTACCGGGCTTCTGTAAAAGATCACAGTCTTTAGGAACGTGCAGCAGAGAGGACAGGCATTCTGGACTGGGGTGCAGTCTTGTCCTTTGCTACATGTCCACATCAAAGTCTATGCATTTCAGTAACAACTGCTATTATTGTCACTGAGGATAACATCCCTTCTTCCCAGGACACAGGCCAGCTGTGGGATCAGCCTAAAAATGACTGGTAGCCAGTCCACGCTGACCTTCTCTGGACTGTTTCGGGATTTTATTTCATTTTCTCTACCTGTAAGTCTGTTTCAGATCATCCATATAATTTAAAATCTTCCCAGTTTCCCATCACCACAAGGGAAGTACTCACTGGAGCATATTTTCAAGAGATACCACAGCTCAGTTCTACCATCACACACTTCATTCCCTGTGATTTCACTGCTGGTCAGCCCATATTTAATATTTCCATGGAGTTTCCTGCCCTTGAAACTCCATAAACTCTTTGGGACAGAGATCATTTTGTTACATTGGAGTATTCAGCGTCCAGCACAGCAGGGCCCTGATCACAACTACTGCGATACATTAAACAAAAAAAGGCAAAACTACAGAGAAAAACTCTGGCACCCAAACAAATCCTTTCTCTTAACTTCTACCTGAAGCAGATGCTGGTGGTATATCTAACGTGTGGGGCTTCACTGATTTACACCCTTGTAAAAATCAGTATTCAAAGCTCCTTTTCATGTGCAGCTTCCATCTAAGTAAAGGGGATACTGCATATCAAAGGCAGCTGCACCAGCCACTTTAGATTTATTAGTAAATCCATTGAAAAAACATTTCCAGTGAAATAAATCTCAGCCTGCTGACTTCCTCCTATTCTTTACTTATCCTCTTATTGATTTTTGTCTCGGAGATTTAAACCTCTCAATTTGTTTTATGAGACACTTGTCGAACAGATGACAAGAAAAAAGACAGTGCTGGATATTTTCCTTAGCAGTTTTAAGTAGAAATAAAGAGCATTTCTTTGAAATTAGTCTTGCTCTTGTGACACAGTAGGAAGAATATATCTGACAAGCCCTTTAGAAGGCTTTAGTTCGTGCATAGAGAAAGCTCACTGGCTGCCACCAATACAGCTTTGTGGCAGCAGTGCCCCAGAAGCTCATTGACAAGTTTGACATGTAAACAAGCTGTTGCTAAAAATATTTAACCTAGGGGACCCTGGCTAGTTGAAGGGGCTAGTAATGGAATACAGATCCTTTCACCTCTAGGCATCTGTTCAAAGCTAGGCCATTGACTGAAAGCCATTATCGTCTGATGGCTGTTCAGAGGAATGAGTAGGTGGGCTCTGCTCTGTGTCCTGTATGCAAATTGTTGCATTACTAAACCACACCGAGAATCTCAACAGAAAACTGGGGCCTGGCACCTTTTGGTGGCTGGGGCAGCTCCTCCCAGGAGGAGGGTGTCCTCCTCTTGCTCCCCTCCAGCTCCCTTCCAAGGACAGGTCACTTTGCAGACATTTGTGTCCTTGCAACAGCTCCCCTCCCAAATTGCTACTGCTGCTGTTCTGGAGATGAGAGAAGATGGAGGAGCATATCCATTCCCATCCCGCTCCTGCCTCCTGCCCCACAACCTGAACCTGTCCCAGCCCATGAATGCCAAAATGGCGCTGCTCTGAAACCGAGATGCCAGCTACAGTAATTTCTAAAGGTTCTCTAAATTGTTTCTACAGGTTCTCTAACCATGGTTTTCCAGGAAAAGAGGTCACATCCATCTCCACCTCGGAGGCCCACCTTCTGACGCAGGGGTGAGGGACGGTGACAGAGCAGCAGGAGGGCTGTGCCGGTTCCCCAGGGCTGAGCTGAGCCAAGGGAACGCTGAGTGGGAATGAGGAGAGGGAGGCGCACCCCTTCCCTTCGGGGCCTCTGTGGGGATGGATCCAACCCAACCAACCCCAGACAGGGTGAAAGCAGGACACAGCAGTCCTGCCACACCAAGCGCCTGTTTCTCTCCTCCAGTCCGCAGGGGCCTGCCTGCAAAGGGGTGGGAAGGCAGGGATGGGGAATTTCTATTCCCACACATTTTAAATTGCTGTTATTTCACTTACCGTCCTTTGCACTGGGATGTGTGCTCCAAGATGGCTCTGTCAGCTTTCAGGCAGTCCCTTGCCACAGGAAACCGTTTCCACTCCACTTTGTTGTTCAGCTTGAGGCTTGGCAGTAGCTTTACACCTAAAACCATGGCCTGAAGAGACCCAGAGACAGGTGCTGCCGTTACCACCACAGACCCCGGGGTTTCTCATTTCAGTAACACTTGNTGAGGGTGCCCTGCCCCTGCGCCCTTGCAGCCTCCCAGCAGCCATACACAGCAGGGAGAGGAACTGAATTGCACCTCATGTACCTATTAAAATTTATATTTTTTATATTTATATATGACATAGGTGGGAGAGATTGCTCCCAGGCGCTGGGATTTGTATAGGATGAGGGCTGTAGGGTATGGAGGCCCCGTCATCCTGACAGGCAGGGAAGGCTGTGAGAAACCAGGCTTGGAGGGAAGAGGTGGGAGACACTTGGCCAATTCCCTGCTTTCTAGAGAAAAGTCGCTTTCCCAGACTGAGTGTTTCTGCCCCAATTGCTTCAGGTCGGCGGAGGACGGTGGGTACCCTGTGAGGGGACTGAATGCTGCGCAGCCTGCCGTGAGCCACTCCTGAGGGGAATTTAAGGTTGGTCTCCTATAGCACACTGTATCTTTACAGGTCTTTCTGCCCCCAAAAGCAGGAGGATTTAAATCCATCAATTATTTAAAAAAATTATAAACCTGGCACCTCTCCTAGTTATTCGTTTCGTTGTGAGGCTTTTCAGTTCCCATTTAAAAAGAGACATCTCATCCCAGGAGCTCCAGGGCAAACTCCATCTCCATACGCATGGGAACATGATGTTGCTAGGCAAGGTTGGTGTTAATTTAACTTTGGGAATAGCAGGAACAATAGGACTGGAAGGGGCCTTCTGGTTCATCAAACTAGTCCTCTGTTGTTAGAGGCAACTACATTATATAATCCCTTTTGCAAACGAAGCTAGCTCTATCCTAAAGCCATCTAGGTTATTTTTGTCCCGCTGTGTCCATGGGAAGGCCCTTGGAGAACCTCGCTGCTATATGGACGTCTCCATCTGAGGAGCATCTTGCTCACCATGGAGCATTGCTCTTATTAATCCCAAACTGCACAGCCTGAGATCTCATCTTTCTAGAGAAAAGTCGCTTTCCCAGACTGAGCACTTCTGCCTCAATTGCTTCAGGTTGGCAGAGGATGGCAGGTGTCATCACAGCCCCCTCACGTTTTGTCTTGTTCCTAATGCTCTAATGCCCAGGATAATACAGGTCTTCCCCTGGAATACTCTGGCCCTCTCTGTTTACAGCGCTGCCCTTAATTTGTGTCACCAGGACAGTCCTACAGCAAGATCATTGATCTTGTTTGATATTTGTAGCAATCTTAAGGTTTCACCTTGAGAAATTGTGCCAGTAATACGCCGGCAGGCTCCCCTTCAGCACAGCTATCATCGCCCTTTTTGAAGGGAATGCATTGGGCAGGGCTATCCAACCTGGGTAAATCTATCCATTCCCACACAGGGTTTTTCAAATTCAAGGATATATATGCAACTCATTGTCTTCTATCATATATTTTAAGGATGATATGTCCCATATTGATCTTTTGTACAGGATCTGTTTCCATCTGACCTCTTGGCAGGGCAGGACAGAAGAGGAAGAATGCAAGACCTTAACTATTCATTGCAGAAAAATCCAGAGGATCTCCTGTTTTCTTGTAGCCTGAGTGTGTTGATTGTGTGAGCATTTCAGAGAAGGAGGAAGGGTCCTGTTACAAAGAGACCTGTTTCCCACCCTCTTTTTCTGGCACTTCTTAGAAGGCCTCTTTGGAAGGGACTAATGGCCCTCTGGGACAACTCCCTTTCTGCCAATAACTGTAGGTCAAAAGTTAAACTGAACAGCGAAGAATGAAAACCGGATAAAATACACTATAAATCTTGACATTCTAATTGAGAACTGTCCAATGCAAACTGCAGTAGTGTGTCTGTTTTGCCTCAATGCTCTATGAGAGGCCAGATCCCGCTTTCCTTAATGGCTTGAAGTACCCTACTGATTTTTACTGGGACTTCTCACTTGATTACAAGCAAGATTTTGGCCTATGCAGTCTCCTTGAAAAGACTTAAAGTTTGATAGTTAATGTAATTTCTCTTCTGCAGTTATAGGAGCAGAATGATGTTTTTGATTTCACACTAAAGGCATGTTCATCTCATCTTTCAGGCAGAACTGACATGACTGTGTATGTGCGTGTCTGGGGGCAGAGATTTGCAGGACAAAAAGATCTGTGGACAAATATAGCTCACACAGATAATTTCTTACTGAAGAAAAATTTGCCTGAGCAAAACATGTCATCTAAGTTGTTTTATAGATATTTTTGCTGTCTGAGGTAAATGGGGGAGGATTACTTACACCTATTTTACAGACTGGTGAAATCAGTGCATAAAGAATTTAAATGACTCACCCAAGATTACATAATAACTCAGTGGCAGACCCTAGCATAGTCTGAAGTCCCAGTGCTCGGAACACTAGCCCAAATTGTCTCCTCGGTCATGTCATTGCTGTCAGATGTACATCGTTTTCAGACATGTAGAATACATACATAGTCAAAAATAGAAGAACAGAGCTTGTTTGTTCCTCCACTTATATATTAAACATTAGTTGCTTTCAGTGAATAGTTTTGTTGTTTACATTTTCATAGGAATTCTAATTATTGAAGCATTCATTCCAGACTTCTGTTATTCCTTTTCACAAAGGAACAAACAGGTACTGAAATGAAACTACCACTACTACGAGCAGACCACTGTGGTTCCCATCTGGGCAGGTCAAGAGAACAATCTTGTAATATTAGAATAAAGCAGCTTTTTATTAATGTTACACCTTGGAGCTCTTCTCTGAATAGGAAACTTTCCCCCAAAAAATTATTTGAAATTATATCCTTATACCCTGAGCTGATTTTTTCAGCCTGGTTAACATCATAAAATGGATCATGAATATGTCCTTTGAAAATGATGCCAGTTCTATGTAGTTTATACAGTCTGTATGTGTTGGTGCAAAGAAAATTGTTCCTACTGTATAGCACATGTGTGCCAGAGAAGAGAGAGAGGGTTAAGGAAGGGAAAACATATACTGGAATGTAGTGGCATAACAAATCTACCCCTAATCTTGAAAGCTCCATAGTGCATGAGTAATGAAACTAAAGATGAATTATTACATCTTGCACTCATAATTTACAGGTATGTGTGTATTATCTTACAGCATAAATATTCCAGTTATGTTTTGTGATGATGTTTTTCTCCACATAGGAAAATAAAAGTAGTATTAGTCACATGTCCATAGCTTTGTTAGTGGTTGCAAAATGTTTTTCTTTCCAAGAGGAAAGCATACTGAATAATGCAACACTTACATTTAGGCTGTTTCTTCATACATTGACACTTTCAAAATCTAGAAACAGTTCTTTTAATTTTAAGGGCTATAGTGTCTGCTCCCTTTATTCCTGCCCTTTATCATCTTACACACCATGTTCTTATAGACAAGGGGGGAAAAAAAACATTCCAGTGTATAATAAATCTGAAATCCATCAGGGGCCGCAAAGCGTTCATTCTCCTTCCTTGGTTCAGATCGTGTTACATTCAGCAGCACAACAAATGCACTTTGTGCACAAACGCCAATGGATTAAGCACTTCGTTCATTTTTCCAGGGTGGGAACTGATTCAATTTTTTTTTAGAGTTTGAAAATTTTTAACAAAGAGAAGAGCTGCACAATTGATTTTCAAGCAAGGAGAGGGAAAAATTGTATCACCATAGTTGTTTCTGAGCAGAATTTTAATATTGTTAAAGGACTTAAAAAAATATTTTATGATACTAGCCTTCCATAGCATGCAGTGCTCTGCCTTTGGTTTTCTGAGCTAATTTATGAGAATCTCTCCGTGTGCAGGTCTCAGTAGTCCTTTTTTTTGTTCTTAGACCTTTTGCTGCCTGTTACAGTGAAGTTGTACATGCTGTGCTTTCTCAAATGGGAATTTCACTTTTGTTCTTTCCTGTTGCATTTCCCCAAAATAAAATATTTTTTGGGAAAAAGAATTAAGTATTTTATTACTATTTGTGTAAAGAAATGTAAAGTGGGGCCGACTTTTTGGGCACACCAGGACTCATTTGCTAATACATGATCTCACAAGTATGAGAGATTTTATTTCAAAAGACCTCAGTTCACAGCTACATACCTAAAAGAGGAGTAGATTAATAGGTGTCGGGGCATTTTAATAGTTTCTTTCTGACCCTTGTAGACAGATTTTTTTTAGAAGAGCTGAACCCTCAGCAAGGTGAGTTCTTCTAGAAATCAGAAGCCATTTGTGCATGCTGAACCCTTCTAAAAATGATAGCACTTCTTTCAGATACCTGCATCTCAGTTTCTGCTTCTGTGAAGTAGAAACATTAATAACAAGATGAATCATTATTAACGAAATGATCAGTGAATGATACCTATGAAATGCTTTTAGATTCGTGGATGCTAAGTAACATTAAAATAAATAAATAATTTGTAGAACTCACCTGTGAAGTTTAAATACGTACATGGAGATAATCTTTCAGAATTTGTTCCACACACAAAAAGTAAGTTGCATTTATCAAATCCAGAGCAATTTGCAAAGTGAATACTAACCAATGAGTATGGTTTTAAGGAAGAAGCAGTAATTAGCTAATATAACTAGGGCACTTTCACATGGCACAAGTTTTGAAGTCTACAGGCACAAAAGTTGAAGAGCACTAGCAAAAAAAAAAAGCAATAGCACAGATGTTCAAAGACAAGTTTTCAAATGGGCACATGCTGATCTGAATGATCTGCTGAATTTGTGTGTACAGAATTTAGGGGAGGTTTACATTCACACATAAGCATTTTCTTACATACCAAAATTAAGCACTTACATGTACACAAATTGGCAGATTTTAAAATATCTGCACTGAGTGCCACATAGATAAGTGGGGCACAGCTGTAATCAAGATTGGGTCTCAGCAAGGATTCACTGTTATATTATCTTTTTGTCTTGTCCTCAGCTTAAACAGAAGAGAAGGCAGAGCAAACACCCCAGCCCACCCCATCATCGGCTTCTGTGCTGGATTAAACAAGACCACAATTCAGACCTCTTAAAGTTGGTAAGAAAAATAAATGTTGTCTTCCATGTTACTTCTGCCAATCCACTACTTTCTTCTTTTCATTGTCATGTAAATAGTATTGAAAGGATGCAAAGACGTTTGGTTTTTTCCCCTTATCATTAAGTCTGATATTTTGAGTGTGCAGTGGACACCTGTGCATTGTAGAAAGGTACTTTTGCTCCACTCAGTTTTCATCAGGAGCAGCTTATCAAATCTAAAAAACTGTAAATGGTTGCTAGTGTTTCAAATCAGAAATTGTCTTTTGAAAAAACAATGTTCCCAACGCTGGCATGAAATATTTCCCTGAAGAAAAAAATGTTTCAGTCCTTAAGAAATCATAGATGGTAACAGTAAGGTAACACAGGGAGAAGAGCACTATGCAGAGATAAGTATCTTGAGGAAAAATGTCTGGTGGTCACTCATTTCTTTGGTTGACCTTCAGCGTTATGCCAGCAGTACCACTGCTTTATTTGTAAGGAGTCACCCATTTAAGCTAAAGAAGGTAATCGTATTTTAAAGCAGAAGCATCTGTTTAGTGCTGCAGTCCCCAGTGAGTAAGTATTTCTTCAGAAACGGTTGAAACTGTCAGTATTTTAGGAAAGCTAGTGGTATTGCAGCCATTTCCTATCAGATAATGTCTCTCTAAGTACTCAGGGTAATAGGACTTTTTTGAGCAGATTAGGTTAAATACTAAACCTGACTTGTTAATGCTGATGGAAACACAGAGCTCAGTATTCTGGGCCAACTTATGTTTTGAAGGTAAACCTCCTTTTAATTAAGAGTATACCAGTTTAGAAGTGTTAAATTTGATAGTGTTGTAACATAACACATTTCAAAATGGAGTATCATGTTGAAATAACAAGTAGAAATGTTCCAGTCCTGTAAGAGCAAATTCATAAATTTTGACATTATTGGTGGTCTTTGTTTCTACTTTTAAAATTAATTTCCATCAGAAAACTTTGTGTGGGAAATAAATGTGGCAAACTTACTCTCAAGGATCTGAAGGCAAGTAATTATTCAGTAATTTTTTTAGGTTCATAATTCTCATTAAATAGTGAATAAAGTAATCAACATCTATCTATGCCCTACTGTATTTTTGTTTTGCAGTACAAAACTGCAACAGAGAGCTCAGAAAGTAACCTTGTTGCCTTAGCAGTACTGGCATCCCTGATGATTCTTGTACACTAACAGGGTAATAATAAACAGAAATGCCTTTTGAATTACAAGTTCCACTGGAATCACAGGGGGAAGGTCAGTGTTTGCCAAATTGAGGAAGACAAAACTGGCATGAAAGGAATTTTATGTTCGAGCTTCTCAGAGGGGATTAGAAGTGCTTTCTTAATAGTGACTGAAAGGAAGCTGGAATGGTGTCACTGAACGTACAGACATTGCCCTGCTTATGCGCGTATATACACTCAGTCACCACATACAGCAGCACAAGGAGAAATGCATAAAGTTGCTGCAATGTTTGAGGGGGTTTTAAAATACATTTTTTCATCCTTCATCTCCACATGCTAAATATATAATAAGATACCTTGTTTTCTTGCCCTGTAGACCCACATGACCAAAATGAGGGACATTAGTAAGTGTTAGAAAAAGTATTCAAGTGTGAAATGAATTTCTCAAACATTAATAAGTATTTCTAGAACCTCAGTTTCATAATTTGACAGTTCCACAGTTAATAAATCACAGCAAAAGGAAAGTGTGATAACAGCAGAGCAAAAGGAAGCCTGGATCTATGAAGTGCAACTGAGGGATAAGTGAAAGAAGCATGCTGATGACCCTGAGTTTACTTTTGGGTTTTCTGAGCTTTCACTCAATTAAATTCATTCCTCTCCTCTAAAGACCTATTATGTGCCTTTACCTACGTTCCTAACTGATTTTTCTTGTAATTCAGCTCCTTTGCCAAGTTATTTCCATGATTTAAGGAGCACTGATTATAAAAAAAAAGAAGTAACGCTGAGATGAAAGGAGCATCCACACTATATTCAAAAGGGTTTTCTAAAGAGGTGGGTTGATTTTAATTAACTTCCTGAATGAAACAATTCAGGTCTGGAGCTGGCAATCTCCAATGATCACTCTTTGGCCTCTGGATGAAAAAGGGAGTCAATTACGCAAAACAATGCAACAAAAAGGCAGTCAATGGAAGGAAGTAGTTATGTGTATTACAGCAGTATACACATTAAGAGAGACCCAGCATCTAGAGGCCCAAAATGAGATTAGTTGCCACTGCAGTAGACACTAAATACGCATTGGAAGAGACAGCCCCCCTACTCCAAAGCTTATCTTCTCTGCAAGACTAGTTCCTGTTTATGTATTTTGAGCATTTCCCCTAATTCATACTCTATATGCACACAAAAAGCCTTAACTTTACTGTGAGTTGTTGTCCCAGGAGTAGCACAAACTGCAGTTCCAGTTACCCAATGACCATGTGCTGATGTGACCATTCTGTAATATGAACATCGCTTAGCATCATTCAACTGCTCCTGCATCCCTAATTCTTTCCCTCTGTCCCTCCTTCTGTATGTTCTGAAAAGAGGCAACTTTTAGACCATATTTTTCCTAGGAGGAGTTAATACAGAAACTTGAGGAAGCACCCAAGAATTTCCAGTTGCCATTAAGCAAGGAAGATCAAGAATGAGAGAAAAAAAGTGGCTGAGAGAGAGAATAGCCTGCCAAAGCTCCTGATAACAGGGTAGTATGCAGATTTTTGTTCAGCCTTTGTCACAACAGGGTTCTGGTCTCTCTTGGGACCACTACCCGCTGCCGTAACTTATGTAAGCCATGGTAATAGGCAGGGTGGCAAATTTGTGTGAAAAGGGAGCATCAAAGCAATATGAACATGGGGAAAAAAGTATTAAGCTGGAAAAATGAAAAATTTTCTGAGGCCCTGCCCATCTCTGACAAAGATGGTTTCCCATAAAAGGGCCCCAGCATTTGATGTGTCACTGTAGCAGGCTTTCCAATTCCTGCAACTTTCTGTAAATCCTGGGAAGTCTCAGGCCCTGGTATTAGACACTCTGAATATTGTTTAAGAGCTGTAGCTATTACTTTGTTTTATTAGGTATTGAAATTACCTGCTAGGCCTCTGCAGATTTGGTATGGTTTGAGGTTATGAAAAATTCAGGATCCTCTGTGTGCTGTGATGGCAGAAGGGAGCATCACTATTTTCACCCAGGTAAAAGGGAAGCTGGAACACCTACCAAAGACCACAGTAACCAGGGAAACACAATACGAAAACAAATTCACTTGAAAACAGTGGGTTTGTTTTCTGTTGTATGACAGGTTGAGGGGTGCCCTTGTCTCTTTTTTAAAAGATAGAGGTAGATATTTTGCTGCTGTTATTTTCTTTCAATTGGCATATGGAGGGGTCTGCCTGTATCCATCTACTCTGCAGGGATAGTTCGTCTTGTGTCCACTTAATTTCTTCTGTGTTACAATAGAGACAGAATCTCAAGGAACCAGCATTAACCACACAATAATGGGCTTAATATGCTGGACTGGTTTCTCCAGGAAACTAACATAGCCTTAGAAGTTTGAAGCCCTCCTGAAAATCCCTTCCATTCTCCCAACAGAAACACTAGTTTAACTCTACCAGCCATCACTCTCTTTTAGGTTAGACAGAACGTGAATATTTGCTGTCAAACATAACAAAAATGAAGGGAAATTATAGCAGAGCAAATCCAGAGACACAAGCCCAGTTGTCTCCTCTCAGCAGTTCACCTTTCCCCCTCCTTGTGCTTCCCCTGCAACAAAAGCATCTTCACCCTTTGCAAACACTCATACTCTAAAGGCCACAGCCCAGCAATATTTGAACAAAAGAACTCAGCAGTCAGGGAAATTTTTGTCTCTCTTTGGCCCTAATTGTCTATAAGTCCTGGTCTGAATTTAATACCATGCTCTGGTCAGCAATGCTTTAAGATAGATTTAGTTCCCAGCAGTTTGACACATCCTCACTTCAGACATACATCTATGCCACTGCACCTTCAACCTACCCAGCAAAGCTCCTGGGCTTCTGCTGAGCAGAGAATGTAAGTCGAGAGGATTGTGCTAAAACTGCTTGGTGGTTTTCTGCTGCTGGGAGAAAGAGAAAACCCTTGTGATGGAATTCAGAGTCTGAACTCTGTCACCTGTCAGTTCCACTGACATTAATGTGGTCATTCTGGGTTAGGATTTGGTTTAGGAAGACATCCTCGACCAGGCAAGCACATTGGTTTAAAAGCAAGCGTATTTATGAAAGGTTGCCCTGGAGTGGTTTTTATTGTTACAATTCAGATCAGAATCTGACTCACTGACTCTAAGCCCAAAAGACAACTACTGGATAGTTTAACTAGCGAGGCAGCCTCTATGGTAAGAAAATAAAACTGTTTTTTAAAAGTTAGATTTCCTTTACTGCTCCTGGTGTATTTTTCGCTTTGTCAGCAGAAGTAGTGTGTTAAAGAGTAAGCAGAAAGGGGCTACAGGAGGAGTAGGGAGGCTTCAGGACTGTGGTCTTATCAGAATGGCACATGTCCCATTGCTTCATTCTGAACCACCAGATCTATGGATTTAGCAAAAGAAAATTTGAGACACTTGAAAAATGAATGGAAGTGATCCTGAATGGGAGAAAGAAAAAGCTTAAAGTAAATAGCTTAAGTCAATCTGTCCAAATGTCACATGTAAGGATGGCTGTGCTCTGCTTAATGACAGGAGAGCAAGAAAGGTGAGGAGGAGGAAGGGACTCTTTTGAAGGGCTGTTGTTCTAATGTACCTGTGTTTATTTTAAAAGCTTTTCAAGGAGGTAGGGAGGGAAGCTACTGTCTCTCAGTGATAAAAGCTGAGTGATTGAAGACACCATTTGGGGGCAATCTGTTCTGTGTCTCTGTAGTTGCCCACAAAATTCCCGATATGCAGGTAAAGCAAGCTCAGAACATGGTTGATGGCAGAGGACTAAGAATCAGGACTCCTGGGCTTTATTTCTAGTTCTGACGCTGACTGTATGTGTAGGCAAGTAACGTGAAAGTTCAGTGAAACCACTTATCTGGCAAGTGGGGACAATAGTCTTTATTCCCCTCATAAGACAGGAAAGCAATGAGGTTTAAGGAGTGTTGTTTCATGGGTGAAAAGTGGCTGAGACACATAAAGTATCTGGTATCTAAAACAGACCAGTGTGTAGAGCTAGATCCTTACTGAAGGAATTATAATTTCTGTAACATCTCTGTCCCTGTTCTAATTAGACATGGTGTATGAACATCTGCACCTACCGTCTCCCTGTTATGTGGCAAATAATATCATGGTTTACGGCTCCTCTGTTACAAATGGATTCTTGTTCAGTGCCTGATATTAAATGGTTTCAGGCTGGAGTCTACTATGCGGTATGTGAGCTAGTCTGTTTTAAAAGACAATAGCTTTTGCTTCAGTTGCTGTCATGTACAGACACTGTATCCTGGCTCTTGTGGAGAAAGCTGGCTGTGGAACATCTCTCGGCAGGTTGCTGAAGATAAAGGTATTCTTGGTTTTAGTTCCAGGAGATTGTTCTGCCAGAAGTTCAGAGTCAGTTCCAGCACTCGCTGACCCCTGCTGTCCTCACACACCTCAAAACGGCCCTTATTTAGCAGATAGGAAAAATCTCTCTTTCTCTCTGCCTCTCTCCTGTGCTTTCTCTCTCTCATGTAATGTTGTCCTTTATGAACAATGACATCTTCTCACTGCTTCTCGTATGCCCTTCCATTGAGATGAAAAGCTGGGTCCAGATTTGTTTTTACTGTCATTCCAAATGAAGCCAGAAGAGTTATTCTGGGAATCATCTGCACTCTGCACTTTACCTAAACAAATTTGAAAGGACATGTTTTTTAATGCAACCGATCCTGCAAGGTATACAGGGTCTTTAGTCAATGAGAGAGAAGGACATTCACAACCAGACTGCAGAAGACTGGACTTTTTCATAGCACATGCAAAATGGTTCCAAAACGTTTTTCTCCCCATGTTTTGCGATGTGATCAAATCAGTCCTCAGAAAACATGAGACACAAGAAAAGAAAGAAAAGAAAGAAAAGGAAGAAAAAGAAGAAAAGAGGGAAAAGAAAGGAAAGACAGACAAGAAAAGAAAGAAATAAAAGAAAAAAGAGAGAGAAAGAGAGAGAGAAAGGAAGAAGGGAAGAAAGGAAGAAGGG
>VZSZ01001998.1:0-28514 GCA_013398815.1 Ibidorhyncha struthersii | reverse complement strand
AGGAAAGGAAAGGAAAGGAAAGGAAAGGAAAGGAAAGGAAAGGAAAGGAAAGGAAAGGAAAGGAAAGGAAAGGAAAGGAAAGGAAAGGAAAGGAAAGGAGGAGGAGAAAGACAAGGAAAAGACAGAAAAGACAGTCTGTGGAGAAAAGAACTAAATCAGAGAAGTTGGAGGACATGAGGCCGAATCTGGGAATGAGAATTCCTAGGTTCTGGTCCTAGCCCTGTCCCCAGCATGTCTGGTGGCAGAAGGATCAGATTTTCAAACATGTGTAGCACCCTGACTGTGCTCAGCAAACTGAGCTGTTTTGCAAATCTGATCATTTTTCTGTGTGGCTAAATAGGAATTGAGCTCTTAAAAGGAAAGGGAAGTGCCCAAAGACTTTGAACAAATTATTTCATATTCATGTAGACAAATCCTTGTCACTAGTGTTGCCTTTTGGTTTATGGCTCCCAGCCCGGTACTTTCATGTGGCCTTCTTACTTTAATGTGGTGAGAGTCACCTTACAGTAACTCTAAAAACTCTTTAAAATGCCTCGCTACTGTATTTTCTATGCAGAGGGACCTGGGTGGAATTTAAGCCATACATTTAGGAGGTGACACAGATGGCCAGGTTTCAGCAGGGCAAATGGTAAACAGGAGTCAAAGACGGTGGCAGTGATAAATAAATTACTGATAGTATAGACGATAGACAAAATGAAGAACTGGAGTTTGAACTTCATACAGAATGAGAACAAGGAAGTATGAAAGGTCATGGATAGAAAAAAGGAGGAGGTTCCATGGGACAGTGGAAGACATAATCAGCATAGAAGCCATCTTGTCCTGAAATTTGGGTGGAGATTGGAAGTTTCCTTAAGCATCTTTTTCCCTACTGAGACAAAAGGAAACACTCTTTGGAAAATAAGGCAGTTCACCAAAACAAGGTGAGATTATCATAAATAAAATAGGTTATTTTATTCATACTGAAATTCCCTACTATACACAAGAATTTTCTCATCTTTTCTATCTTTTCTAGTAAACAAACACAAAGTTTCCTAGGAATAAGCTGAATGCTGTCTCAAAATGAAGACAAAGAGCATCACTCCAGCAAGTATTCGGATATGTTTGGATGGTGACTAGTACCACCCTCAGTGCAGAACTCGTGAACAAGCAGAGTCAGGGCTCACCATGGCAGAGCAGTGATTAAGTTTTAATCTGGATTAGTTTTTATGTCCCAGCTTCATTTTTTCTAGCTCACCATTGGAATTAACTGCAAAGGGCAGAGAGTCACAAATTCTGACACCCTAAAATATCTATCCATGTGAGTTCAGCTTTTTGTCCTTGAGAATCTCTGGCTTTGGCTTAATGGAGCTGCAGCCCAAGAAGGGAGACAGATGGTACTGATGGGCTGAAATTATACTCAGCTAAGTGCAAAGCTATAACTGCTATTTGTCATTCTAACATCACTGATTTGTCTAGAGAGAAAAACAAATAACTTGTTGGGGGAGTAAGCAACCGACTGGCTGTGGCCAGGCCAGATTGGAAGTGGGTGTAAGGCTCAGCACACAGAGACCCAGGTGCCATCAGCACTCAAGGGAGGCTATTAGGATGTCATTTCAGTTTCTTTCTCTGTCTCTCTCTCTCTCTCTCTGCTTGCTGTGGAGGTGGAAGGTGCATGTGTTGTGAGGTGAACTGGGGAGTGAAGATAAAAATCTGTGGTAAGGAAATGCTACAGCTTTATCTGTGTTCTTTGATGTGGCAGGACAAATTAATTGATAACAGAACCAGCCAAAGCAGATGTGGTCATGGCCTCCTGAACTGCCCTATTGCAAGGAAAGGGCCTAGCAACATCAAAGACAAAGGTCAGCCAGCATTCCCCAAGCACAAAAAGACAAATCATGACAGGCAAATAGCTCAGGCTGCCATTGGAAAGGGGTTATTACCACAAGAGACGATGTCTGGAACATGGCCACTATCCCAATCAGCTGGACTCAGTGGCTTCTCTGCTCTCTTTCTGTACCTGAAGGCAGAGTTTGGTCGTAATATTTTTCTGTAAAAGTGACTGTTACTTTTTGTGTAGTGGCACAAGAGAATTAAAGCACAAAGCACAGTCCAAGGAGCAAGCCAAAGCCCGCACAATGGAATTAGAAAATTGACCTCAGCTAGTTTGAGTCCTCTTGCAGCTGTCTTTTGAAACTATAGTAAACCCATCTTCTCACTTCCTGTTAAGAGTAAAAAGATTTGGATTCTAGTCCCAATTCTACCATTTGCTGACTATGTGCCTTGAGCAAATCAGTTCCTCTCTTGTGTCTGACCTTCTTTGTAAAATGGAGGTGACAAAGAAGGCCACCCTGAGACCTCCAGAGCTAATAGAACTCCAGATAATATTAGTTTTTTATATCTAGTATTGCTTGTTTCTATCATTGCCTTTACTGTTTTCTCTAAGTATCTTGATGTTTTTCTAACATGGTCCCCATCCATAGCAAACATTTCAGAAATCACTGAACACTAAATACTCATACCAAAAGAGCTGACTGCACAGCATTTCTCAGGTTAGTTTCTTTGTTCCCTGTTTCTCTATCTGGGAACAGAAATATTTGTGCTTCAAATACTACGACCTTCAAAACTGAAACCCTCACCCCCCTGGCAAGCAGTTATTAGCTAACTTGGGTTTTATATATTCCCTTTACCACAGTACTAAATTCCTTGCAGACATTCATGTATTCATCCTTGCCTCACCACACAGCATCAGCACAGTATAGTAACATCAGCATGCCATTAATCTCTTTTTTTCACACGCTGTCCAGGTGCTTGTCCAAGCTATGTCTCAGTTCCTTGTCAGAAAGAGACCCTGGCATGGATTCCACGCCTCTGCCCACTGATTTTCTGCTGGTAAGAAAGCCAGCAGACCAGAAAATGCTGGCCAGAAGGTGCTGGCTAGAAGGGAGCCATGAAACATTCCAGCCTAGTTCCTAGACATGCCAGGACACAGGGTCATGCAACAGAGAGCAGCTGCCCCACAGTTGAAATGTAATCAAAGTGCCTAAATAACTGATCCGCTCTCACCTAGGAAACCTGCAGCATATTGAGGTCTCTGATCACATACTCCAGGACTATAAGACAGGGTTCTAGCTACTTTTCCATCATTCACATGAACAGAGCTGCTACACAGGACACAGACTATGCCATAATCGTGGAATTCATTCCTATTCACTACAGTAAGGCAGTTCAGCAGCAGATCTTGGTGTTCTCGGGCATCCCAGGAGAGTTGCACAGCACTGGCTACCGAGAGATGCTCAGTTGTTCCACTTTTAAGTGTCCTTGTGCCCATTATAACATTGTAACAAAAATAACCAGAAGCGGGTATGTGTTCCCAGCAGGCATCAGTGATTCATAGCAAACTGTAAAAACCAATGCATGACACAGATAAAGGCATTTGAAGCCCCAAGACACAATTCTGGTGTGTGTATGCACCCCGGACTATGTTACCAGAAAACAAAGGGCTGCAAAAGCTTATCTCCCATAGTGTGCGACAATAACTCAGTGGGACAGGTCACATCTATAATCAGCCAGATCTTGTCCTGCTCCTGCAGAGAAACTTAAAGGAGAGATCAGAAAAGTAGAAAAGCTCTGGAAGGCAGTCCGGACAATGTTCTCCAAAGCTTTCCTACAAGGATAACGGGACAGCTTAAACTGTGGTACCCAGGGCACTGTAGAAACAGAAGGATGTTAGCTCTCCCCTTGCAGACTTGCAAATCCCTTGGGGAAGGGAATCTCTTCATCACAGTGCGATGCCTATTGGGTTTTTTGGTTGGTTGGTTGGTTGGTTTTTTACTTTACAACCCTTGGAGACAAGGGTTGACTAGCTTTTTCACCTCTTCCGCAGGGTAAGCTTGTGGACATGTAAAGTTACACTCCAAGGAGAAGCCGCGCCAGAGAGGTTAGTAAATGTGCCATACCAGAGAAACAAAGCAGCCAGTGGGAGGTTTTTAGCCATGAGAGTGGTTATACCATTTCAGACCTAAAAATGAGCCCTACTAGTTTCAGGTGTAACACTGTTGTTTACAAAAGTGAGAATCTAACCCACTGAAGTTATTTCTGATTTAAACTCAGTGTAACTGCAGGAGAGTTAGACCCAACTAGCAGAGTTCTGGCATGTCTGAGGACAAGGGGAATTGGTGAAATTTGTAGCTTGAATGTGAGAGGCAGTACCAGTCTGGGCCATGAGTACGGACACCAGGAAAGCTGGTCCTGGGTCTCCAAGGGACCCTCATTCACCTACAATTTCTCTTTGCCTTGATTTCCGTCTGTCAGGGTGGGAAAGTGACATTGACCCTTTTTTGGAAAATGATGTGACAAGCACTAAGTATAAGATTGTTAGACAGCTGTGGGAAGCACTGAGAGATCTCTTGGAATTACAGATACAGAAACAAGGAAAGATTTTGTCAGCTGGATACAAGGGCTAAAAAAAAAGACATTCTGACAGGCTATTGCTGCTGAAATATCCTCCCTAGAGAGGTCTGGCGAGGGCATTTCTCAGTGCCCACTCTTTGTCTGAACTCCTCCACATGCCTCAATCCTAATCCAGCACAGCAGAGACTCATCCTATTGTGTTAAAATAAAATGTACTTACAGGTAAATGTCACTCTGCCATAAAAAGAAAGGAAACCACTTAACTTTCTGTTTCTTTGTCTACTTCCTTCCATAATAGTTCTTGTCAATTTACATTATTCATGACTAGCAGAGCTAACTTAAAATGTATCTTTCAATGGAATATAATGCAAAGTTTTCTGTGTGGGTAGGGTAAAACAAAATAATAATTACAATACATGATGATAGTGCTTATAACAAAATATTATTTCCATAAAAAGACTTTTGTGGCAGGAATACATACTCCAGCAACAACAAAAAATACTGAGAAAGAAAAACATCTCTGCTGGCGTATTAGATTCTATCAATGACACTGATGGTTTCACTGTCTAAATAAACATTGTGTGCAGATAAAGTATGACCTGCAAAGTAAATCCTTAGATTGACAGGATAAATCAAATCAACTTTCTTCTGTCTTTATGCCTCCCACCAGATACATAAGCAGACTTCTCCCTATGTGGGCACTCCAACTGCAAGCATCTGTCAGGATCATCTATTCTTGTAGGTTGGGTTTGATAGTTTATGATAATCTGACAAAATTGCACCAGTCCATTTCAGACATTTTTTTTCCTCTCTTTTCAGCAATATGACTACTTAACATTATGTCTTTAAAAGAACATTAGGCATAGGTAGCTTGCTTTTGCAATTTAGGATAATGAACTACATTTTATGTGTGTATACATCACATGTATGGAGTTTATTTAGAAAATAAACACATAGCAGTGTAGCTGCCCCATCCTAAATAAGTGAATGGAAAACCTAAAGGGAAGACTTTTCTGCTGTCCTAGCTGAGCTTCTGTTGGTTTCTCTGGTAGATATTTTCAGCTTTAAAAGTGAAGTAAATACTGTTGGATTAAGGTACTCAGTATATCAAGCCCCAAAAGTTGTGCGAAGCACTGAGAGGATACACAAGAGTATCTAACAAGTTAATTCAGGCTAACTCTACTGTCCAGAGCCAAAGCAATAAATATTAAGATGATAAAGTTGGCATAAAATAACTAAAGCAAAATCCCGCCTTAAGTCACAGTTCCAAGTGAATGCAAAAGACAGCTGACTGTATACAAAAGATAAGATGACAGGGATCTATTCTTTTACAGCCTCAATCAGCATGCCCCACAGATCACAGTCCACACACTGACAAACACTTGATGCAAACAGAAACTTAAAAAAATACACCTGTGGAAGTGATTGGATTGTGTTGCACTGTGTGAAAAATGATAACCTGTGACATCACCTGCCTACCTCCAGCTACTCTGAAAGTGCCACTGTTAAGAATTTTTTGGCAATATTTTTGCTGGAAGAGGTCCCTCCCATGTTACTACAGAGTCCTGATGAACCCCTGTTTATACAACTTCCCCAGGACTATGGTGACCTTTCTGCAGGGTGGAAGTGCTTTCAGAAACTATTAATCTCTCCTCTGAGGTGGGTAGAGAGGACCTATGGAGAGAAAGGCTTCTGCGGTCTTCCTCATCGCTGTCAACAAAGATCAGAGCCAGAAACTAGGTTTCTTGTTTGGCAATGTACAGGAATAAGCACAAAGCTATTACAGGGCAGGGCTCTGTAAAGATGAAGGGCTGAGAAACATGAAATGGAAAAGCAATGCTGCTCAGTAAATATTGATAGATGTTCCCTGTACTCCCTCTACCTCCATTGCACAGCAATCCCCTTCACCACTGCCTTTCATTCTGTCACTGTGTAGACTAGAACATTACTTCCCTTCACCTTCTGGCTGTTTAATTTAAAGCAGGTTTCTGCATTTGCTCTGAAAAGTGAAGAGGTAAGAGAGATGGTAGGAAACTTTCCACTGAAGACTTTCTGCTCAAGGACAACAGCACAAATGTAACCCCAGCTTATTGCATGAAATGAGGTGAAAGGTTTTGTCAGTGTTGATCAGTGTTCATTTCACTAGTACTGATTGCCCATTTTGGTAGAAAGATCAAGGGCTGAATGCTGAATGGAAGGAAGACTAAGCTAACCTTTCTTCCCAGGGGATGATCATTGTAGGTCAGGCTTGAAGCATATTAGCTGGGTATTATAAGGGGAAGCAATGCTGAAACTCCTGCTGTGCCTGTTCGGCAGATAAATAAAGAATTTCAAGCTCTGGGGCAGACAGATCAGCAATAAATTCATATTAAGAAATGTCTGTGAGATTTGCTAACGACTTCAAGTACCTCAGGGCAGGGACCATGGCCTTTCATGTGTTTATAAAGCACCCAACTCAATAGAGACCTGGTCCTGTGCAGGGCAGCCACATGTCACTATGGTACAGGTAAGAACTGTACAACACTTCTTTGGGCATACAGGTGCAACAGAGGAACAATACAAGTTCAACAATACAGCCCATAAACAGGTTGCAGTGCTAAATGATCTAGCTATTCTTTCCATTCTCCTACCAAGCAAGGCAGCTTCTCCCCAGACATAGCCTGAGACGGGTATTTATTAAAGTCCTGGAGGACAGCTGTGGGTTGAGTTCAGGTCTAGTTGTCACAATCTCCAGAGTGAGTCCAGTTCCTGCATTGCCACAAGTCTGGTTCTTATCCAAAGAGAAAGAACTTGAGGTGGGGTGCTCTGAAAATGTCTAAATTACCTAAGAGCAAGAGAAGTGGCTGAAGCCTGGTGTGCTCCTAAGCTTCTTGCTCTTAGAGCAGCGTGCTGCTTCTCACTGAATAGCATCCGTAAAACTGAACTGAAAATTCAGCGTCGAAAGGTGTTGTGAGGTTGAATTTGATGACTTTTGCGAAGCACTAACATAAATACTGAGTGTCACTCTGTGGTAGCAAGAGAGGGAGAGTTAAGTGAGGTGGAGGAACAAGGTTCTCTCACTAGATACTGCTTTCAGTCAGCCACCTATGCTTTTGCCATGCAAAGTTGAGGTAGAACTCCCCGTTCTTCTACCCCTCCCTATCGTAATGGCATCCGGGCTTCTGTCAGCATCCCTCTTTCAAATTAAACAAGTTCAAATGTGAAAACTTCCCTTTGACAGGGTATTCACGGAGCTGTTTCAGGTTGGGAAGGATTTGAGTCTAGGATGCTGCCACATACAAGAGGGGAGGCAGAGGGACACACTGCTGCTTAGAGTTTATATGGACAGTAAATTTATCCTGGCTTCAGGAGGTCCTGCTTTCTCTGCCCCCTCTCCATCATAATTATACACATCAAAGAGCTGATCTGTCATCTGAAATGGCAAGATGCCTAATATTTATATTAGAAGGAGTCAAGCCCCAAGCAAACAAAGATCAAGAACATGATGGTGAATGTGAGGGGGAGATTGAAAGTCTGTCTGTGGACCCCAAGGAAGCTAAAGTGATGGAAAGTGTACAAGCAAAGAAGAAAAGGCAATCAACCTTCCAATTAAAATCCCCAAGGATGAGAGTTTTGTCTGTGTTTGTGTTAATCAAGGATAAGAAATCAGACAACTCACTGAGACAGAAGGAATTGTACTGAGAAGCAAAGGACAGGGAAAAGCTGGTGGTCACTGGGGGATGGGCACACACTGAAAGAAAGAAAACAATGACTAAAAATTTAACTACAAGGCTTAAAGGAAATAAAAATCTCCCCAGGTGCCGGGAGTGTTCTAAAGGCAAGACTGGCTTTACTCACCCCTCGACCTAAGCAGCAGGCTTTCTTCAAAGCAGAGACCTACTCAAATATGCTTATGCAAAGAGGTTTCAAAGCTTTTATTGACAGCACTTGGCAACTGTGGCTTTCTTGAACCTCAGCTTGCCTCAGGTGAGCATTGCGTAGGTTAATTTCTTCCTCTAGTCAGGATACTGCCCTTCAGTTCAGTCATGCTGGACATGAGCTGGGTGCAGTGGAGGGAAGGTTCTCACTCACCCCTGTGGCTTTGAATCAGGAATTCTGCAGCTGTCCCTACCTCTTGCACCTACAAGGAGCAGATCTCCATCAAACCCATACTGATTAGCCTAAGGCGATAGATGGTGTCAGTGTCAGAGCCAGGATTAAAACTCCAGTGGTTTTTGGCTGCCAGTCTGATGCTCGAATCACTAGACCACACCTCTCATTATAAAATAATTGTCTGATTTTCCCTTTGAAATCAAAGCTGTTTACAATTATATGGGAGAGACAGAGAAAATGCAATCTCGGATCGTTCTCTTTAAAAGCATTTGCACCTTTTTATGTAAAATTTCAGCTTAAACAAGCCCAGTGCGTACAGTTGTTAGGGGACTCTATTTAATCCCTTCTTTTCCCTTCAATTTGACAGTAGGATTTCTTGTCCCTTTTGGAGGAGCTCTCCAGATTGAGATTAATTCATATATTTTCATCTTACTGAGAACTGCTGATTGTGATGAATATAAAATGTTACACTTTGAACGTAACATAAATGTCTACTGCTAAATGTGTAGCTGAAGGCTTTGGCTGTGGATATCATGAATTTATGAGAGTTGCATAGGAGCAAGATTTTTCTGAAATAATTCAAGACAAGCTCATAACACCATAAAAAATAAGTATTGAGCATGTGTTTCTCTATGAATTAGGTAATTTTCTATTACTACTAATGAAACGGTAAAATTTCAAACAATTAAGCACTCATAAGTAGTAAACTACTGAGTAGACTAACCTACTAAGTGCCTTGAACTTCCATAAAAATCCACAGAACTACTCTGGCATTTCAGGTTGTTCAAGTATCTAAATACTGACTGAATTAGGCCTTATTTAGTAACAGAATGGGGCACCACCTTTGGAGGGATTTGACAGAGTTGCACTGAAACTTATTAATACCAAATATATCTCTGCTTTCTTACATGGAGTTTCAGGAGGGAATCTTTTTATACATTGAGCCTGAGCTAAATAAGACTAACAGCAGCAGGAGTCTTTCCTTCGAGTTTAAGGGGCTTTGGACTGGATCCTGGATACTCAAAGAGCTGTAGACAAGTCTGTATTGTAGTCAGCCTTCATATTTATATGGTAATGTATATTGCTCATGGTTATTATGAAAATGATTCCAATTAGAGATACCAGATGCCGTGATATGAGGTAAGCTAAGGAAGCTGTCTTTAGCTAAGAAATCATATCCAGACCTATCATTAATAAAAAATGGCTGAAGCTGTTGATATTTAAGTCTGCACATAAGCATTAGTCACTAAAAGCTGTGCAATATGGTTTCCCTAATATTTTATAACTAAACCCAACAAGAATCGGAAGATGTAAAAATTATATTTTCAGTGTTGTCCTTCCTTCAAGTGGATTGCACTTGTTGTATGTTTCATGGCATCTGCTTTTCATAGATACATGTTAGTTCATTAAACTACCTATTTAAGCAGAAAATCAAAACTAAAAAATATGTTCTCTGTGCAACGCCTTTGAGTTAACACTGTTCTTGGAACCCTGCAGCTCTCTTCCGTGTGGAAATAGACTATAGACATACACAGGTAGATGACATTTTTATTACCAGTGACTCCAGAGTCAGTGTACTCACTGACAAGTAAAAGTCTGGCTAAGGAAGCAATGAGAAGAGGAAGGGTGAAAAAGAAGGGTAAATTTAACCCCAAACAGTCAATGTCCTGTGTATTTCTTTTTCTTCTTATGCCCTGTCTGCGGGGACAAACTTTTTTCCAGGTTCAAGTAGGGCTTGGGTGACATGTATATAGCCTCATCTTCCTGGGTGGCATATCACAAATGTGTTGACACCAATCATGATAACCGCATTTTGTTTTAGTGTTAAGCATAATGATAATGATGTAACCTTAGATAGTGCTCTATTGTAATTACGCAGTTGTGCCAGTTATTACATAGTTGTAACACAGATCAGCTTCTTGATCAGATATGCCCAGGAGCTTCTTTTGCTTTACACCTAATGTAGGAACAGAAAACTAGATCCCTAATTAACTTTGATTGAACCTTGATTAGATAAGGGAGTGGGGCCAGTAGGCACCAAGCAGGCGGGGAAGTCAGCCCATATGTAGATATGTTAAGTGTGTAGGCACCATCCTGACTAGTCATAGGAAAGAGAAAGGAAACTCCCTTTTCAGGAATTGATACCTCCTGACAAGCACAAAGGAATTAGCCCGGACTAGCCCTCAGAAATTCAAGAAACTTCTTACCTTCCCCATCTAACAATGCCCCCACCCTATTAAGATGAGATTCTCAAGCAATTCATCTTGGGAACAGATAGATTTCTATCATTCTCTCCTGCCATCACAGGAGGGAATTGCAGAGTGAGCTTTTACAAAACCCAATTATTCCTCCTAAGTACTCACTCCCTACTCCTTTTTGCTGCTAAAATGCTGAATTGTTAGTGCTATATAAACAAAGTCTCCTTGGCCTCTCTGAACTTCATTGAATACATAACTTAATAAATGGGTGGATGAAGGCAGACTTGGTTAACTGTCTGGTGGACAGCTGAAACCGAAAAAGCAACAGATGTATCTGAGTAGAACACTAATAATTTTGCTTATGAGACAGGAGATGCGCAGATGTAACCTCACTTTTCCAGAGCTGCACTAGCTCTACAATAGTCGATTTTTACAAAACCTGAAACTTCAGTGTAGTAAGATGTGTATTATCCTTTTTTCGAGAGTAGAATTGCACATTAAAACTCCAAATTTTTTGGCGACTATATACATTTTTCTAGGAATCATTAAAGATATAAACTCAACAGGAGCTCTAGGTTGCTTAGTATCTCTTAAAATCTAACTACTACTACAAATCTAATCTACTCTGAACACATAAATAAATAAAACTTGGGACACTCTTGAAAAGCTTTCTTAATCAACTGAAGCTGATTTTTTTTCCATGCATTAAGCTGTCATATTAATTCCTAACCTGTTTTACAGAGTTCTTTTTGCCTAAATTCATTACTGCATGTGAAGACATTTAGGAGCCTTGCCCACAGAGCATTAGAAAACTGCAAGTATTATCTAAGAGTGCTCTCAGCTGCCATAGCATTCTGTACTACCCTGAATATGGAGGGGAGCATAAACCAGTGTTTTACAGAAGCACGAACATCTGAGCCCTGTTTCAGCACAGTATATAATTACTGTTAATATCATGCTGATTTCTGTGAGGGTACTAAGCATATACTTACCATATTCTTTTGAAAGATTTTAAGTTATATCAAGTCCTTTGGGCCAAGTTGAGCTTATTGACCCTAAAGAGGGAAAAAAAAACCTCAAATAAAAAGTACTTTACTGATTGTGTGTGTACACTGAATTGACAGTACACCACTATCTGTAGATGTTATCACACAGACTTTTCTAAGTCACTGAAATATTCTGTTGCATGTAACAGCCAACTTCCAGTTATTCAGACTTTAATATTACCCAGACAAGATTTTTTCCTATAGGGGTTGTGGACGTATCCCTCAACGAGAACTGTTTATGCGCCTAGTATCAAGTTTCAAAGTTCTTTGATATATTAATTATCTGTGTGGTGTGGAAAAGCATGGCAATAATTTTCATAAGAAAAAGGGAAAATGTATTAATTTGACTTTTGCAGAACTCAAAAATGGCTACAGTGTTCCATTTTACATACATGAGTGCGTAAGTATGAACACACAAACACAGATATAAACTGAACATGGACAGCTTGCTGGCAAGAGAGAGTTTTTCAAAAGTGAATGAGTGAAATAGATGGAACCTGCCTGCAGGTACAACTGTCGTCAGTCCTATCAGCTCATTATGGTCTAGGTAAGGGACTCTCAGCACTTCCAAAACTCTGACACCTTTGTTGTTTCCTAGCATTCCTTCTCCCTTCCAGTACCATCTTAAGTAGAGGACAAATAGGTTGCCTGGGGAGGTGGTGGATTTGCCATCCCTGGAGGTGTTTAAAAAAAGGGTAGACATGGTACTTGGGGATATGGTTTAGAAGTGGTTTTGTCAGGTTAGGTTAATGGTTGGACTCGATGAACTTAAAGGTCCCTTCCAACCTTAACGATTCTATGATTCTATGACAGATCACCCAAACCTGAAACTTTATCTCAAGCTTCATTCAAACTTCAAATCACCAGCTTTTCTGATTGAGCAAAGTAACAAGCACATGCTTAGCTTTGAGTTGATGAGGAGCTTTCCTGGTACTTGGATGTTTAAATTTGGAATATGCTTCCATGCTTTGCTGAATCAGAGGTAGTATCATTAAAATTGAGACATGATTCATTTATGATTTTCCTGGTTTCAGGGCAAAGCAACTAATAGTGACATAGTAGGAAAAGCATCCTGTAGACCTCTTAGGACTTTGCAATAGCCAGAGAAACTCCAGTACAAATAAACTATCTGATGATACTGATTTGATTTCTGCTGAGTAGGACCTTAAGAGTGAGCTCAGCTCAGCTCCAAATGGCAAGCTTGGCTCTACATTTGTCCCACTCCAGTCATTTTCATTTCACACAGAAAAAACAGCTTAGCAGTTTTGCCTGCTTTACAGCTAGCGACATAGTGACAGAAAGCTGTAATAAATGGTGGAGAGAATGTGGCTGATCTGTGCTTCCAGCATTTGAACTTCTGAAAAAAATTATGTTTCATTTAGAGCTCTAAGGACAGATTGTGTGTGTAAGTACAATGCTGGCATTTTCTCTTTTCCATGGCCTGGAATTCTTTTGCCAGGATTGGCTTCTCTTTCTCCCTTAACAAATCATCGCAATTTCGGCAAGCACTTCATTGACTGCCAGTGCTGTGCTACCAATAATTTACCAGAATTGAGAAACTTTTGTGCTTTCATTCTGCACAACTAAATTATCTCCTGCATGCCCGGATTTGTTCAGCTCTGGATTACATACTGGAGTCTCAGTCCTTCTCTGATACTGGGCACTGTCTCTAGGCTTTTAAGAGTATGAGCAGTCCCAAGGATTTAAAAGTTAAGATAGCGGGCGAACATTTTGGTTCAGTTGGGGACACTCCGCTGTGCATCTTGGAAGGAATTAGAGACTTGTATGAATACTGTAAATTAGAAAACAAAAGCACTTGTTCATAATTTATCACATTTTTAAGGCATGTAAAATTTTCTGATTTCTAATGTCAGCTCCAAAAGCACCTTCTGCAGGATGCTGCATCAACACAGATTATAAATGATCCCCATTTAAGCAGTTTGCAAAGTTAGTATAAAACAAGATGTGGCAGAGGCCGGCAGGACTGCGGAGATACCTTCTTCTAGGAATCTTTTGTGGGGTGAATTATATGTACAGCAAGGAGATGTTGCATAAAGCTGAAATGAAATTTCTCATATTAGCCTTAGCACTTAGATTCAAACTTGTATTAACCTGGGAAATAATATAAATGTCATTTGAAAGCCTATTCTTGTAACATTTCTGACCCACTTCAGACTCCTTTTGGTAATCTGGGAAGGGACCTTTGTTCCCATGGCAGCCCATAATTTTCTGACTGAAACAGTTCAGCTGAGCTCTGAATGACACAGTCAGGCATTTGGATGCTTATCTTGCTTCCAAGTGTTCTGAGGTTCTTCATTTCTCACTTATTGCACAATGCCCCGATCTCACTAGGAAGGTGAGAACTGGATCAGAAAGAAATATAATTGCTTTTTTTTATTAGCTTGTGATACAGTCCCGCCCTTCTGTGCTGCCAGCTTACCCACTTATTCACAAATGATGATATACATACAGTGAATTATATAATTATCAGCCTATAATTACAGGTATATAGATATATACATCCCCCTGGAGGAGAGCTGGGCTTGGCACATACCTGCTTGCACCTCTGGGTCTTTAGGGAATTCGTGCCCATTTTAAGTAGAAGATTATTTATTTATCAAATGCTTGAGACATTTTATGAAAAATGAACCCAAAAGAATCCTTTGATTCTTTTTAATAATGTTCATAAAGTATGTAACTGAACAAATCCAGGCATGTAGGAGCAAACTCTCTTGTGCAGAGTGAAAGCAGAGACATTTCTCAATAGTAGTAAATTATTGGTAGCACAGCATTGGCAGTCAATGAAGAGTTTGCAGGAGCCGTGCTGATTTGCTAAGGGAAGAGAAGATGCCAGTCTTGGCACAGTGATCAGAAGCCAACACTGAGAAAGCAGAGTCAGTACTGTACTCCCACAGACACCTTCTTTTTTGAAAGCTTTAGACAAGAATTAGTTTATCTTATGATGCTGCTTTAATGCTGTAACCATAGATAAACCCTATTGCCTTCCCACTACGTTTCAATGCCTCATTTTGTCATTGGGGCAGATAGTGATTCTCAGCTGATATAAATCAGCAAAGCTCCACTGATTTTTAACAAAGCTGTGCCAGCTTCTGCTAGCTGAGGGTCTGCCTAGATATTTCTCTAGTTGTAAAGCGAAGAATCCAGCAGGCAAAGCTGATGTAAGTTGGATTTTTTTGGGGGGGTTGTTTTTCTTTATTCTATCTTTCAAATGCTGCTCTCATTCATAACTGCTTGGATGGTTTCAAGCCTGTGTACGGGAGTGACGGGGCCTAATCTGGCTCCTACAATGGTGCAAATCTAGGGTAGCTCTATTTAAATCAAAAGCATTACTCAGAGGTATTGCGCTGCTGTAAAAGCAGCATACTTGCGCATAGCAACTCATCTGTAAATCTCATAATGTGCCCAGTATCTTTTCAAGAGTTTATTTGCAAACAAACAATCAAAAAGAATCATTGTGGCTAAACAGACTGATTCCAGCCCGTGGAAAATGGACTGAGCCTTTGCCAGAAATAAACTGGAGACACTTGCTAATTACAATTTGCGGCCAGCTTACAAAGTTCAGTAAAGGAGAAAACTACCCCATTCAGATCCTTTTCCACAGTTTGATGACATCATTCACATCATTATGTTGTGATATGCCAGATGGGAAAATTTGAGGTGGGGATGAAGTGAAAATCCTGGTTACACCTTTTCTCCAGGCTATCTGCCTCTCCGTCATTTTACAACATCACAGAGTGTCTCAGACAGTTTGACTCTGCCATCCCCAGCTGGTTTGGACCGAACAGATAAATGCTGAAGCATTAAGAATCAATAGGTGTTTCCACCATTGTGACAGGTTATGCTGCACATAGCTAACCTTAATTTAATTAGTTTATTTAAGTTCACTAGAATATTTAAAAAGAGAGTGAAGGTAATGGTATAAATTCTGTAATTTCTATTGCCTGGGGAAAAAAATAAAAACAGCCCTGCATCAAATGCTTATTGAAACTGAAACATATGTATTAACATATGGCAGAATTTCACTTACTGTATGTTTTAGTGCAGAGCTGATGAGGAAGGCATCTGTGCTGAGAGCATCTGAATGGAGGCTCGGATAATGAGCAGAGCTCAAAAAATACACTCTGAAAGGTTGGGATGTGTCAAAGTGCCCTGCAGTTGATTTGTGTCAGAGCTGAAAGAGTATACTTAAGTCTCTGTGCAGGTACAGTGCTGTGCTGTGCTTTGCTTTCTGCACTGGGACCCGTGTGAACCTTCATATGCTATTTTGTGCACCTGCTTTGGAAGTCCTGGACAAATTCTAAGCCTGAGACAAATGGTTTCCCAACAGAAATGCTGATACAACATCTACTTGGAGCTTAAGCAAGTACTGTTACAGTATTGCTATTTGACAAAGAGCAGATTAATTGGAGATCTTAAGCATCAAGCCCAAATCTGGACCCAGATTTGAAATTCTCTTATGGACAGCAGCTCTTTGGAGCTGGGGTTTTGGTTTTGCACTGGTATAGTTGTAAGCATAATTTCTATCTTCAAACAAGAGATGCCAAGAACTAAGAGCAAGTTTCCTCTGCTGAGATTCTCATCCCAGTGATACAAACTTACAAGGTTTATACAAAACCAGGTCTTTTGTTTCTGAGACGAACCCCTGATAACTCTGAATATTAACCATTTCTCCTGCACATAGTGATGTAGCGTTTCAGTAAACTGTATAAAGACTCTCGGAGGCTCTTGCTGCCAACTACTAATATTATTAATGGGCACTACAAAGCCACATTGTTCTACACCTATTTACTGGAAGCAAGATATGAGGATACCAGGTGTAATTACTTTACTGCCTTAAGGATAGAAGTCTTTCTTTCTGATTTGACCACAGTAGAACATCTGCATCGCTCAACCACAGATTACCTGCCTCCTGGGAGATGCTTTCAAAGCACCCAGTTGCTACTTTGTGACCCAGAAGAAAGTTTACCACCTACTCACAAAGCCTCATTTTGAAGTACTATGCCTTCCGTGAAAGCAAGGAATCTTAAGGTTCTTCAGAGCATAGGCTAAGTATTAAATGCATGAACCACTTGTGCACCATTGTACAAATCACAGCTTCTGATACGAAACTGTACTCCAGGGATAATTCCTTTAAAAAAAAAAAAAAAAGGGATTATTGAGACTAAGGAAAAGTATTTAACATGTGTTAATTGCTCTTCAGGGAAGCTTGCATGGAAGCTTCCAGACATGGGGCTTGGCGACATGGTTTAATGGTGGACTTGGCAGTGCTAGGTTTACAGTTGGACTCAATCTTAAGGGTCTTTTCCAACCTAAGTGATTCTGTGATTTTAGGAAATAAAGAAAGTAAGTTGGGACAACTCAAACTGTCTGTTCCTCAGAAACACCAAAACGAGTGATACAGAGAAGGCGTTGCTGTGTATGAATCAAAGTTCTGTTTACTGGGAAGGTTTGAATCTGTTGTATTTCCATTTTTACCTGTACTGAGGAAACTTCTGGAGGTTCTGCCATAAAGAGATTTCAGTTTGTGGCCCTGGAATGTGAATATTTTTCATATATTTATTGAACTCCACCCAGGTACCTACTTCACAGGAAGGACAGATTGTCTAATTTGGGGTAAAACTACACAAGGATGTCTTGGTTCTGACCGTTAAACACTGAGATGCAAATGCCCTGGCTGAAAGTGTTAACATGCTGAACTCCCTCCAGTTGTTGAAGATGACATTACTCCCACTCCTCTGCTCAGTCTCTGTGCTGGAGGTTACCTCCCACAGAAGCAGGAGATGCCTGCCTGCATCTCCACTGCTTTGAGACAAAATCAAGGCAAGTAGTTTCAGCTCTTTGAAGGCAGGTTTGTGCTAAAAAGCCAGATTTTATGCTGAAGTGGCTGACACTAATATAATTTGGGGGACAAAGGGTAGCCTTTGGCAGCAGACAACTGAGAGTTCTATCATCTTCAGCCAATGTAGGAAGACTTTCCAGAGCTTGCCTGTTAGCACCTTGAATAAGCCCCTGACTTAAATCCACCTTGATTGAGAAAAGAGCAAAATAGATTATGGATGCACAGAAGCATACAAAAACATATTTAAATGTCTGTTCAGGTATCTAAATAACATTGTGAATAGAGTCTCGGTGTTTTACTCTAAGTGAGGCAGAAACATTTGGCACAGGCCTGGACACTGAACTTGGATCTCCTGGGTCCCAGCCCACCGTTTCAATCACAGGACTATTAGTCTTTCTGAGTATGGATTTGTCTATCCCCTATGTCTTTTCCATCATCTCTAAACTTGAGTGACTCCTATGACTAATGTGATTGTAAGTCATAAAACATTAAGTTATGACACAATCAAATCAAAGCCAAGAAATTCATAGTTAGGGTGTAGGCTACATTCTTAACTCAAAACCAGAAAAGCAGCATTACCGGGTAAACAAAAGGATGAAGTGTCAGCCCTCATTTTTCATTTTTGGGCTCTTATCAGTTTGTATCAATTTAAGCCTTTTAAAAATACATAATTTCTTTGACTTATTTTTTTTTCCCTCTAGGAACTGAAAATTATTCTGCTTTGAGGTCTGGAACCTGCCATACAATAAACACTACTTAATTGGGACATGCTTAACAGGGATGGCCACTTTAATGGGACATCTCCTAGGGAACCTATTTATGTTAATGAGACTGAATGACAGTGACTGCTTCTTAAGTGGGGCAACAAAAAAGAAAAAAACTCCACTTAACAGGGATGCACTCAGCTGTTACTAGTTTATTACATGTTTAACCAGGTGTTAAATAGGTCTAAAATTCTGAGCTTCCATCTTTTAATTCAAAAATGGAAAATTAAAACGTTTACATCCTGATGAAATGTAGTGTTATTATTTGTATAGTGGTATTTAGTCCAAAGAAAGGGCCATGCTGTTTTCAACAATGCCAGAGATACAAGTTCTCTTCTCCAAAGAGCTTAAGTAACCCTTTTCTCCAAGCATGGAACTACCTGTAGATTGGATTTCTTCAGAGATCCATTGCAAAAGCTAGAAATAAACCCTATCTGTCCTAATTCTCAATCCTATATGTTACCCTCTCGCCCCAAATCTCTGCACTTCTGTAGTTTGAATGACAAGATGGAAGCAAAAAATTAAAAATAGGAAAACTTCTTAAAACTAAGCGATCCTAAGATCCCTAGCGCTAGATGTCTGAAGACTTCCAGGAGGCTCCAAAAGCCTGTAAGCCATTTTGAAGGTTATTCTCTTCCTGCAGATCTTTCGTGTTCTGTGGTTTCCTCTGAAAATATGTATACAGGTTTCAGGGGGGACAAGAGACCGTGTTAAGAAGTTGTCTTAAAACCAAAAAAAAAAGTCTTAGACGACAGCTATATAAATTTGGGGACTCTCCCAGGCAAACCAAGACATCTGATTATGCCATTGTATCCTGTTTGGCAAAGGAGAGAGTGAAGGAAAGTGATAGACATGAGGGGCAGATGGAGTTTGCCTAATGTGTCTGTTCTTTTCTTCGCTGCCTTTTCAATTTAAGAATGTAGCAAAATAGCAGCTGCTCATAATTTCATGAATCAAGAAGTATGTAAATTTCAGCTACAAAATTTTTTGCATAGTTAGACACACACACACAAAAAAAGAAGAGAAAAAAAAAAGAGAAAAAAGATCTTGCTTGCATCTACAGCTTTCTTAATCTTGCATGCAAATTTAGCTTTCAGGCCTGGTTCTGCTCTCATTTAGGAACGAACTAAGAGTGGCTCAATTGATTTCACTGTCCTCACATCGGGCAAACGCTGTGGGATAATTGTGCTTTAAGGGTTCAGCTAATCTCTGCTTGTTGCCCTAACAGTAGCGTGGAAGGACAAGCCTGGCGTGAAAGGCTCCTTTCACGCCCCTGAGCTACCGTAGGGGCTTTATGCCGTACCTCTGCTCCTAGGCTGGAGATGGAGGTAAGGAGGGAAGGGGTTGTGGTAAGAATGTCTCCACAAGCAGGGAAGCTGGAGCTGTGAACAGCTACCTGAGGATGCTGACAACCACTACAAACTGACATGGAAATCATGCTCCTTGTATTTCAATCCCTAGCAGCCCCCGAATTAAAAGATGGAAAAAGTGACTTGAAATGTAGCATCCAAGTGTATGAAACGCTGCTCAGGAGGAGCTGGGGATAAGGGCCTCCATATACTATACAGCTGGTTCTAGTTTTCAGACAAGATTTACTAAACACATGTAAACCGTGCATATCTGTTTGAATACTTTTTGTGCAAATAACTTCCTCTGTGGTCAAGCTGTTCCTCTCAGATCCAGGCTACAGATTTGTGCTTTATACTCACCACTTTTTTACCCTTGGATTTCCACCAGTATCAGTTCACACTCAGCGTATGAAACTGTGAAGAAGGGAGCTGAGTTTGGCAGCAAGAGTCGGGAGAATTTACAGTGCAAAACACCGAGCAAACTCATGATAAAGGGCAGAAATCATCCCTGGCTTAGCTCCATCCGAGTCAGTGGGCCAGATCCTGAGCAGCTATAAACAGACACAATACTACCTATTTCTTAGGAGCTGCAACCGTTTATATCATTTGGCCCAACAGTCTCTTATACAGATGCAACATTTCACCAATTCTGGTGGGGTTTCTCCTGATTTATACCCCCTGAGTGAGCAAGCAGAGCAACGGTCTTTCTTCACCAATTAACACTGCCCCACAATTACATCTGCCAAGTGTCATGAATTCAAACTTTAAACACAAAGCAACAGCTGAAACTGAATATAAAGAAGCAGGAGGGCAGAGTTTTATGATCAATGTTTTATTGGAATCATATAAAAAAGAAAAGCATTTCACATATTTCATGGAGGTATTTTATGTGCAAATTTAATATGAATCCTCTTCTTGTTAAACTCTTACATGATCTATGTACTTCAGTATATAAAACACAGTATAGGACAACTATGAACAAGTTTATTAAAACAGCTTGGGCTCCTGTTGACATCACCAACCACACAAGTGCTTGCTCAGGGTTGGTGTGATCTTATCAGTCTCTCCTTATATTTCAGGTTACCTACTTGTTCGTTTTCCCTATATATCTTTCATTGTTACAAGAATTCAACTCATGGGCAGATCTCTAAGATAAATCTGCTTGTCTGTTTTGGGAATATGGCTCTAGTTCTAATTTTGCAGACTTAGTTCAGGCAATACTCCCTTTGACTTCAGGGATTTTTGCCTGAGTAATCCTTTCAGAATTGGAGATACTGTGACTTTCATTTACTTAACAACTTGGCATTACATCTGTAAAATATTAGCCCGGTAATGTAAAATATCAAATTAGATTTATGCATTGATCTAATCTATATACGAAGCTTGATAGTCAGTTGTGTTACACTGCATTATTGCAATTCCGGGCATTCTGTGTCATTTCATATTTATTCTGATGATGTAAGAGGAATAAAATTGAGGTTTATAGATCAAATTTGGTAGCCCATGTATGTGAAGAGAAAGTTTGAAATTTTAAACAAAATGTAAAATAAATTCCCACTTTCAGATAAAACAGGTAAACGCTTCTCTATCAATCACAAATGAAGGAGAGCACACAAACAAAGCTAAGCTGAAATAATCAACAAAACAATAAGCCATTAAAAAGGAAAAAGCAGGTCAAAATAAATATCTGAACAGCAATGTATTCTCTAAAAATCCTTGAAAAAGACAAACAAGCAATTGTTTCTTTTCTGTGTGACAGTTGCAGTCTGAAAAGTAAAAAATTACTCTTTCATATGTGTTCATAAACTGCATTTATAAACACTTCACATAACTAAATTATATTTGTTTCCTCCAGGTTGGCTGCCCTTGAACATTTTTCTCCTTCTTGCAGTTTTTTTCTTTTTTTATATATAATCCTTTCATGAAAGCAGGTCTTATGCATATGGCCCTGGTTCAGCAGCCAGCCCCACGCAGCAGGGCATTTAAGAACATGTTAAACTTAAGTTTTGTACGTGGTTTGGTACTTTTAAAAACTGGATACTTGGAGACAACCCACCAAAACGTTATTCTTACATCTTAAACCCATTTATGTCTCTTTATGAATGCTTTCAATTTGTTTTGCTCTTGTTGGGCCAAATCCAGCTTGTTATTTACAGAAAGAACACAACAAGATTAATAGGCTATGGTCTGCACTAGCCTACACCCCTGGAAATTCACAGTGATCCCATCAATTCCCGTATAATTTATTTGGATTCGTATCAGGTTAAAGCCCCAATCCAGGATAATGCCAAGCAGATGCAAACAAGGGCCAGCATATAAATGTGGGGAATCATGGCCAGAATAAGACTGGATCTCTTTATTCCAAAGGAGAAGGTATTGTTTAGATATAAAAAATTACATGGATTTTTTTTTGCCCCCCATTTGGTAATCCATTACCACCTGAACACCAAATAGGAAATGATGTGATGCCAGGGGAAAAAAAAAAAATTATTTCTTACATGTTTTAAAGAAATACTAGACTGATATGCTATCCCAAGCACTTTGGTTCACTCGTGTGTGTCATGACAGGCACCCAGTACGCTCCCTTCAAAAAGGAGGTTCTCCACACTAAAATGTTTCCTATGGGACGCAGCATCGGTTTTGCCAGTATATGGCAGCTGCAGTGAACTTATGACTCCCTCTAAGGGCGTCTATTTTCTCCCCTTCTGCATTAATCCGGAATTACTGTTTCTCCTACCCTAGCATTCAAATGCAACAACTCCAAACACAGTTGTGTTTGCAGAAAATCACAGTTGTGCTAAGTCAGTCACAGTTGTGTTTCTAAGAAAAGATGTGCTTCCCAAAACGAAATCTCACACTCATTATTGGAAGAAAAACCACCTCAAACATCCTAAACATCACATATTACAATAAAGCCAGCTTCCTGGTTGCCCTGATAGCTCCAGCAAGCGGTGCAGCCCTGTGCTCGGGGTTTTTTACAGCGGTGCAAGAGGCAGGCGAGTCAGTCTGTCTCGGTATCTCCCCATCTCCGCACACACCTGTCTCTCCATCCCTGTACACCCGTCTGCCTCTCCTCTCCCATCCATGCGTGTTGCAACAGGGCCCAGGCGCGGACGCCTCTCCCCTTGGCACCCGTGTGCCAAGCTGTGCCGACGCGGGGCTGAGCCACCCCGGGGACGACCAGCACCCACAGGGGGACGCACCACGAGGGCTGCCACCACCGTGGGGTGGTGACAGGCCAGGACAAGGGGACCAAAAAGCCCAGCTGGAGGAAGGGAGCAGAGGGATGTTCCCTTCTTCACTTCCCACATGAAGCGTTTGTGATTGGAAAGTGAAAGAAAAACCTTTTTTCTCTTTCCTCTTCCAAGCTAGCGTCAGCTTTGCACTCGCCCGCTTTATAGTCCCTATCTGGAAGTGAGTGAAAAGGAAACTGGTAGGTGAGGGAGCAGCCTTTGAGCGGCTTTATTTATGTATTTCCCTCCATCTCCTTCTTGCAGTTTCCCTGTTGTGCAACCTGCAGGATGCAAGTGCCTGACAGTCACCGCAAGATTTTTATCTCCTGGTGACCACTAGTATTTTACAGAATGGAGAAACTGAGGGAAGATTCAGTGAATTGTTTCATGTCACGAAGAGCCCTGTGACAGCAGCTTAACGCAGCTCCCATCCCCAGCTACAGTCACTAAACCAGCTCTCCTGCCATGGGGGGAGCGGCACAAAGAAAGCAGAATGTAATCATCCCAGCTGAGGTTCAGAAAACAAAAAGGGACTTAAACTAATAATGCTGGTTTCAGTTTCTTATTCTTAAGTAATATGTGACATATTGGACCTGAAGATTCTGCAGAAACTGGGAGAAATACCTGGCTGGGACAGAGTTAGTGGAGGTGAAAGCACAGCCAAAATGGATCCCCGACCGAGCAGGGAGGGAGACATGGGAAGAGCTGCATGAAGCGAGTGAGGAGGTTCATGGGAGGAACAGCAAGAGTTTTAAATACCACAAAAAGGATGTTCAAAAAACAAAACCCCAAACCCTAACAGAAACCAGTAAGAGGTAAAAAATAAGTGAAAGGCTCCAAGTGAGAAAAAAGTGGGAATTTTGCCTGGGAACATAACCTAATAACTTGTCTCCTAACCCCTTTAAAGGACAGAGAAGATAAATGCCCAAATCAACAGAACAGCGTAAGCAGGAGAGAAGAGTGCTAGAGGGAGCATGAGCCCTGCCCAGCCAAGAAAAGGCTCAACGCACCGCCCGTCCAGCAAAATGTTAGCTCTGGTGTCATCCTACCCACGCGATAAGGAACAGTAAGGCAAGGACAGCGCTTACAAATTAAAACTGGTATGAACCATACACTTAAATTTGGTATGAAACTGTTACTCACTGCCAGCTGCAGGGAGTGGATAATCTGATAGGTGCTTTTCTTCTCTAATTCTCTTGATTGCCTATGGGTATTGTTATTACTTATGTTGGCCAAAACACGACCATGCATCTGGATAGAATATACCGTAAGAAAAGCAGCTATTTGATAGAAATGTTGCAAACATATTCAGTCTGGGAAGACTGACGCAATTCATTAGGCACAGTGATGTATTTGCTCTTTTGGGGTCTTCAATAACTCCTACTTTACATGGCAGAGAATACCGCTACAGTGTCATCACATGTTTTTGTTGGTATGGGTTAATCCACAAATCCTCAAAGAAGATCTGTTGTGGGTTATGCTGGATACTTACAAATGTCTTCAGAGTTAAACAGCAAGCAACCACACCACCCAAACTTACTTTGCTTTTAATTGTGGCTGTTTTCCCTGCCCTCTGTGAGAACTGCTTTCTTCTCTTCCACCTACCAGTGAGTATCTGTGGCTGCGCAGTAGCCATAGGATTGCATGCTTAGACCATGTATGCCACCTTCTACATGATTTGTGCTACAACGTTCACAAATTACCAAAGAACGTGGGAACCGCCATGTTGGTTCAGAACAAGGGTCCATCCAGCTGAGTCTCCCGTCTCTGCCACTGACCGTAGGTGGACACCCAGGGAAGAGCGGGCAGGCGCATGGGACACCTCTCCCAGATACTCTCCCAGATCCCAACCATTTTCCCCTCAGTGGGTTTCCTGAGCTTGTACACATCATTGTGTCCACATCACTGGCCAAATCCTCTGGCAATTTATACGCTGCAAAACCTCTGGCTAGTACAACACATATAAATCAAGTAGAATTGGAGTCACTGACAATAAATGACAAAAAAAAATACCTGTGATTTGGAAGACATACATGAGTTCTGATCTTAATTTGGGCTAAATCTCCCAGCAACATAAATTATCTGTCTGTTAGGCTGTCTCTATTCTCTGCCATGCCTATGGAGTCTCACCACACAATGGCACGCTGTAATAAGGATAGATGGAGCACGGCTTACTTTGCTCACAAATCCAGTTTAAGAGTGAACAGCATGACGCTTTCACAGTGGAGAGGGATGGGATTTTGGAACGAGGCACTCCTTTGCAGTGGGCACAGGCTCGTGGAGCCAGGCAGCCGGGGACAAGAAGCAGTTGAAGAAAATGCAAAGATGAGAGCCATGAAAGTGAGGAGGGAATGGGCTGGGCGAGGAGCAGATGGGTACAGATAAGGCTCTAGAGGAACTCTTATGAGAACTGATAGACATTTGGCAGTCAGTTCAAGAGAAAAAGAGGAGAAGAAAAAACAAGAATCCATGGAAAAGAGACTCAAAGTTACAGCCTTGCTGGGAGAAGCAGCACCTCATCTTTCAGTGTCCTGGCCAAGGAAATAAGCTCGATTCGCTAAGGCCTAAGTCCAGTGATGAAAGTTGGACTCATGGTCCAAAACATCTCAATGAATGCCGACTGCTGCCCAGAGGAGCAGCTGTGACAATGAACTGTTTCTGACAAGTTTGGGACCCTTGGAATAAAGGTCCATTTTCTTCAGTATTCTGGACGGCGACATGTGAAGCATAACAAGACCAATAGCCACTGATGGCCCAATGTGCAAATGTGTTAATTAAATATCTGTATTAGTGATATTTAATGACACGGTGACACTAATAGGAAACAAATTTTAATCAGCTATTTGCCCAGTTCCTAAAATAGTGCCTCTATGACTATAGCTGGGACAAAACGAAAACGAAATCTACAAACATACTTACAAATACTTTGGATGTAGCAAGCATTACTGAAGTACTCTTTGTTACTGCCACAATTTTAGATTTAAACTTCAAATACATGGTACTTACTTTTTCAGTACTCTATTAGCGCATGTTGAAAGAAGTTAGCATTTACACAGATCAAATCTAACCTTAAGAAAACCTTCCTCAAATGAACAGACGAGACTGATTTCTCAAAACAAAATAATCCAAGGAAACTTCATTCCACCCGTCCTCTTGCCAGGGTGCACCAAATTTTCCAAGATCTTTCTTCCGTCTCACATAGGTATGTTTCGGCAGGAACACAAAGCAAATTATCGCTTGCTCCAAGGAGCTCTGTACCCTGCAGGATCTTTGCAGAATCCAGCCTGAAGAAATACAGCAGTTTGAGAAAACAGAGCTGTCAAGCAAGATCTCCGTGGGCTTGCTGCCACACAAAATGGCAAATAAGAGACTTGATCCTGCACGGAAGACAATAGGAATTATAGGTGCTCAGCGTTTGTCTTCCAGCAGAGTTAAGGTTTCTCAGTACTTCCTAAAATCAGCCGTACTGTTTATACTTATTCAAAATTATATAGCTAAAAGCTTTGGTATCTAGCCACAGAGCTTTTATTTCAAATTGGCAATAATGTGACAAGATGTAACTCCTGAAAAAAAAGACTACAGTAATGTTAAAAATATCGTAAAATATTATTTATATCAGGATACATTTGTTACCCCATATGACAATCATTCATATTTCTTGACAGATATAAACCTCTGCTTAACACATTAGTATCATAAATATTACCAGATATAACACTGTAATTTAATACCTACCAAATGTATTTTAAAATATTACTCAATTTAAAACTTTGGATTTTAACCAGATGTGTTTCCAGAAAATGATTCAGGTCAGATGCTTTTTTCTTTCCCTTTTTCTGTGCGTGCGCGTTCAAAGCGGAGCATTACTATGTGATTTATTGTACTGTGACTGTATGCCCCGAACCTAAAACAGCACCATGATACTTCATCCTTGAGGCTTACACACCTGCAGTCCAAACTAACAAGAGAAAACATCTACACGGCACGGCAGGAGTCTTTGAAATGTCTCTTTGCAGTTGCCTGGACACAGAACAGACTGGTAGAACAGGGAGGCAGCGGAGAAAGGGTGAAGACAGGAACTCCAGCCTCTTTCATCTAGAAAGGGGGGACCATGGAGAGATTAGAGGAAAGGATTTTGATTAGATCACTGGAATGTGAAATGATGCTTCCCAGGATTAAAATCCTATTTTAGAGCTACCAAACCGGTTACGTTGTTAGTCAGAATTTGGAGGCTCGCGCAGCTCCATCCCTGCAGACGGCTGTGGCTCAGCAGCACCCAACACCACCCTCTCGCTGGAGCAGGGGGGGACCCCGGCCGGGCGCCCCGTGCCTCCCCGCTCCCATCCCTGCCGCAGCCGCCCAGCCACCGTCCCAGCAAAGAGCTGCCCTCCCTCGAAGGGTGGCACTTCTGGAGGAAAAGGGGGTTTCCTCCTCAAAAGGCATGGCGGGGGCTGGCCCCACGACTGCCGCCCGTGCCACGCTGCGGAGGCTCAGGGATTTCAGCCTCGCCGAGCGCCCAGTCTAGTTCACCAGGTGGAGGCCTGACATTTTCATAACCGAACGCCATTAGTTTTATTCCCAGTACAGCCAACTAACAATTTGAAGGTCTATAGTTGTCGGGCTGATCATTACGTGGAACCCATTAACATAAAACCCGCCATCGCAATTAGTATCTTTGTAAGCAGCAGCCTCAGCAAAAAGTGGAAATGGAGGCTGAAATGATGGTTCTCCTCCAAACGAGGACGGTGGCAGATTGGGAAATAATCTGTAGCAATTTGCTCTGCCGCTGCCTCTGCCCTAACTTCTCAAAAGACACAGCCATTTTCAAGTAGTCAACCCACCGACCTGAGCGAGCACTAAATTCACCTGATGATCAAACACAATTTGAGAAAAAAAAATCTACTGCCACTCACTCACCCGGAGGAAGATACATTTTCCTCTTACAGACGAAGTGCAAAACAGTGAAAGTAGCCGTATTTGGGAAAACACCACGCTGCGTATTGATTTCGAAGGGGATCAGGGCCAGACCGTGGCTTTGCGCGTTTCCCAGCAGGGATGAGGAAAGCTCTCCCGGGGGAACGCGTACCTGCAGCCCGGTGCGCGCGCTGCTTTGTGTCCCCAAGAGATGAGCCCGGTAAAGCGTGCTGTGCTTCTCAGGAAGGGAACGAGGAAAACCTTCGTATTTATAGCAACGTGATTGTTTAAAACAAAATAAGTTATTTCAGCCTTTTAATCTGCGTTTCTATGGATATCCTGCGCGGAGCTGTGACCTGATGGTCCAACCTTCACGCCAGCCGGCCTCTCCGAGGCGGTGGTCACTGGCCCTGGGACTAAGTGCCCGTGGGCACTTCCACGGCCCCCCGGGACAGAGGCGTTCGTGCCGCCCCGCGCACAGCGGCCGCGGCTGCCTCCAGTGCACTTTTTCGTTGTTATTTCCCCTAAACTCTCTCCACTCACCCCCTTTTACACCGCGGGTTCCCCGAGCGGGATAACGACCTTCCCGCCGCGCTCCGCAACCATTTGCCGCGCCCGATGCTCTGCCCTCACCGCGCCCGCACCGCACCCGCGGGGGCTCCGCGCCGC
>VZSZ01001994.1:50367-71504 GCA_013398815.1 Ibidorhyncha struthersii | reverse complement strand
GGTCTTTTTCCCCGACGGCTTGTCTTTCGGTACAGGGGGACAGCCTGCTCCTGTGCCTTTAAGACTTCCTCCGTGAAAAACATCCAAGTTTCCTGGACTCCTTTGCCCTGGAAGACTGTCTCCCAAGGGATTTTGTCAACCAGGCTCTTGGAAAGCCCAAAGTCTGCCCTCTGGAAGTCCAAGGTAGCAGTTCTGCTGACCCCCCTCCTTGCTTCTTCCGTAATCGAGAACTCTATCATTTCATGATCACTGCTCCCAAGAAAGCCACCAACTGTCACAGCCCCCAGAAAACCCTTCCCTGTTTACAAAAAACAGGTCCATCAGGGCACCTTCGCTAGTCAGCTCCCTCACCAGCTGTGTCAGGAAGTTATCCTCAACACACTCCAGGAACCTTCTAGACTGTTCCTTCCCTGCTGTATTGTATTCCCAGCTGATATCCAGCAAGTTGAAGTCCCCCATGAGGATAAGAGTTTGTGATCTTGAGACTTCTCCCAGCCGTTTGTAGAATATTTCTTCTGCCTCCTCATCCTGGTTGGGCAGTCTATAATAAACTCCTACTATGATATCTGCCTTGTTGGCCATCCCCCTGATTCTTACCCATAAACACTCAACCTTATTGTCTCCATCATTCAGTTCAAGACATTCATAACACTACCTGACATACAGGGCCACCCCACAGCCTCTCCTTGCTTGCCTGTCCTTCCTGAAGAGCCTGTAGCCATCCATGGCAGCACTCCAGCCATGTGAGTCATCCCACCACGTTTCTGTGTTGGTGATCACATCATTGTTCTCCTGCTGCACAATGGCCTCCAGTTCCTCCTCTTTGTTGCCCATGCTATGTGCATTACTGTATGAGCACTTCAGCTGGGCTATTGATCCCTTCTCCTTTTTACAGGAGGAAGCCATAACTCCACCACCTCCAGACTTCTAAGGAGCCCGGTTAAGCCCCTTTGACTTTTCAAATCTAGTGCCCGCATGCCGCTTTCAGTTTTTTTGCTAGCAAGCCCGGGTCCATCCCTACTCCCCTTCGAAACTAGTTTAAAGCCCTGTCAATGAGCCCCACCAACTCCTGTCCTAAACTCCTTTTCCCCCTGCAAGACAGACTTCTACCATCTGTTGCCAGCAGGCCTGGTGTCTTGAAAAGAAGCCCATGATCAAAGAACGCAAAGTCCTGCTGATGAAACCAGTCTCTGAGCCAGGCATTGATCGGCTGGCATTTCCTGTTTATCTTTTCGTCAATCCTAGCAACTGGTGGGATAGAAGCAAATACTACTTGCACTCCCGATCCTCTAACCAGCCGTCCCAGGGTCCTGAAGTCTTTCTTCATGGCCGTCAGGCTTCTTCCTGAAATTTCATCATTGCCTAACTGAAAAATCATTAAGGGGTAATAGTAGACAGGCTGAACCAGGATAGTGAGTTTTCTCTGGACATCCCTAACTAAGAGAGTGTGACTACGGGACAGGAAGTCGACCATGCAAAGTTGATACAACCACCTACCCACATTAAAACCAGTGCCACCAGAAAAGCATGTTAGGCATTAGTAATTGAAGATTCCGTACCGAGAGGCACAAAAGCATCCTTTTGCCATCCAGTCAATTTCTTTAGAGAAGTTTGCTGCCTACCAGGAACTTGTATTCATGACATCAAGAGGCTACTGAGCCTGGTGAACCCTACAGACTGTCATCCGCTCCTACTGTTCCATGTAGAGTCTAATGATACTGTGATGAGGCAACTTAGAACCATCAAAAGAAAGTGTATGTCACTCAGAGCAATGTTAAAAGGGTCAGGAGCACAGATGGTGTTCTCCTCTATCCTCCCAGACAGAGCACTGGGTTCAGGAAGGTGAAGTCAAATTGAACAGCTGTATGCCTGGCTGTATAGCTGTTGACATACTCAAGGTTTTGCCTTCTGTAATCACGGATCTACCTTTGAGAAACCAGGTCTGTTGGGAGCTGATGGGAGTCACGTGAACAAGAGGAGCGTCTTCACCAACAGGATGGCCAGACTAGACTTAGTAGGGGAAAGGGAAAGGAGTTTTGGGCAACAAAGAGCCAGGGGATGCTGATATACTAGGAACCAACAGGGTTGGTTGTGAAATACCTCAAAGGAATTAGAGTTTGTTGCTTTAATAAGGTGACATGGTAGATAGCCCAGCTGAAGTGCCTGTATACTGATGAATGTAGCATGACAGGATGAGTTGGAACCACCGTGCGGCTAGAAAGCTATGATCTAACTGCTATCACTGAAACTTGGTGGGACGAAACACACAAATGGAGTGCTGCAATTTATGGCTATAAACAGGTCAGAAGGGACAGATAAGGAAAGGGGGGGGGGGCAAAGGGAAAAAGATTGATTGACTGCACAGAGCTGTCTTTGAAAAACAGCGATGAACAGATTGAGAGTTTATGGGTGAAAATGGGAGGGCAAGCCAACAAAGGAAACTTCATGGCTGGTGTTTACTACAGGCTAGCCAATCAAAGCTCAACTTTGCCCTGTTGGCAAAGCTTAGCTGCAGAAAACATCATGCTCATAGGCTCTGCTCCTTCTGGGGGACTTTAATCCCCCTGACATCTGCTGGCAAAGTAGCACAGCAAGCTATAAACAGCCCAGGAGACTCCTAGAGTGCATTGAGGGTAGGTTTATAATCCACATGAGAGCCCAACCAAAGGCAAACCGTTGCAGGACCTGCTGCTTACTAACACAGATGAACTAATAAGAGAGATCAAGATAGGTGGCAGCCTGGACTGCATTGATCATGCATTTTTTGCCTCAGTTTTCACTCTTCTCACATCTATCAAGTCCCTGAACCACAAGTCCTTCCCTCCATAAGAGCATATCAGGTTCACCACCTGAGGAACCTAAATACATACAAATCCATGGCACCCAATGTGAAGCTTCCCAGGGTGCTGAGGGAATTGACTGATGTAGTAGTTAAGCCATTCTCCATCATACTTGAAAAGCTGTGACAGGTGAAGTTCCCAGTGACTGGAAAAAGGGAAACATTGCATTTTTAGAGTAATAAGGAGGACCCTGGGAACTACTGACCAGCCAGCCTCACCTCTGTGCCTGGTAAGATATGGAACAGATCCTCCTGGAAGTTATGTCAAAGCATATGGAAGACAGGGAGGTGATCAGAGACAAGACAAAATGGCTTCACCAAGGGCGAATTTTGCCTGACTAATCTACTGGCCTTCTATGATGGAGTGGCTGCATCGGTGGACAAGGAAAGAGCAACTGATGTCACCTACCTGGAATTCTGTAAGGTCTTTGATATGGTCGCATCCAACATTATTGCCTATAAATTGGAGAAATATGGGTTTGATGGATAGACTGTGAGTTGGATAAGGAATTGGCTGGGTGGCCACATCCAAGAGTTGCAGTCAATGGCCTAACATCCCAGTGGAAACCAGTAACTAGTGGTGTCCCTCAAGGGTCCATAATAGGACGATTAATATTTAATATTTTCATCAAGAACATAGCTAGTGGGATTGAGTGCATCCTCAGCAAGTTTGCAGGTGACAGCAAGCTCAGTGGTGCAATTGATTTCCTTGAGGGAAGGGATGCCATCCAGAGGGACCCTGACAGGCTTAAGGAGTGGGAGCATGAAACCAAGACCAGCGCAAGGTTCTGCATGTGGGTCAGGGCAACCCCCAATATCTATACAGACTGGGGGATGAATTGATTTGGAGGAGGCCTGTGGAAAAGCACTTGGAGGTACTGGGGGTTGAAAAGTTCGACATGAGCTGGCAATGTGTGCTTGTAGCCCAGAAAGCCAACCGCATCCTGGGCTGCATCTAAAAGAACGATGGCCAGCAGGGTGAGGGAAGTGATTCTCCCCCTCTACTCTGCTCTCATGAAACCCCCACCTGGAGTACTGCATCCAGTTCTGGATCCCCCAGTACAAGAAAGACATGGACCTGTTAAAGCAGGTCCAGAGGAGGGCCACAAAAATAATCAGAGGGACAGAACACCTCTCCTATGAGGAAAGGCTAAGAGAATTGAGGTTGTTCAACATGGACAAGAAAAGGCTCTGGGGACACCTTATTGCAACCTTTCAATATATAAAGGTGGCTTATAAGAAAGACAGAGAGAGACATTTTACCAAGGCCTGTAGTGATAGTACATGGGCCAATGGAACAAATTTTTTATGCTATGGGTGGTGAGACAGTGGAACAGGTTGCCCAGAGAGGTTGTGCATGCCCCATCAGTGGGAGTATTCAAGTTCAGGCCGGAGAGGGATTTGAGCAACCTGATCTGATGAAAGATGTCCCTGCCCATGGCAGGGAGGTTGGACTAGATGATCTTTAACAGTTCTTTCTAACCCAAACCATTGTGATTCTATGGTTCTATATTATTATTTTATAGCAAGACCTAAACTGTCATAGAAATCTTGAAAACACAGCCATAAGTCAGTCACCTACTAAGCAATAAGATGTTTGAAAATTATATTATCTCCTCATCTTCCAGTTTTGAAAACCTGAATTCCCACAACCTGAAATGTCCCTGAAGTAGATTCTCCTGACATAAAACATTTTAGTCAAAGGGAAGATTCTGCTTTCAATGAAATTTTTAGAGGGGAGGCCCCATTTCAGCTTTAAAACAGGAACTTCAGTTTGATTTATACTGTTCTTTGTTCATCTTCCTTTCCCAGTCTGTGCCCCTTTCTTTTTCAGTTTAGCAACTGAGCACAAAATTCAGTTAGTTACTGATCTTTGTACTTTAATTGGCTGGAAATGCAAGTCAATTCTATGCCCTATAATGAGCCCCAAGAACCATTACAGGATTTTTCCAAAGTGGTAACCATGCAAATGTGAAAAAAATCTGACACAAAATTTATAATTTAGTGTTTTAAAATATGTTTGTAATTTTACAAAATAATCAAAGCCCTGGAAAGGCCTAAACATACAGAATTTCTAGTTCTGACCTTCAAAAAATAGTTGGCTTTTCTTCTAGCTTATTTGAGGTGCCATTTACAGACTGTACAAAGGCCAAGTATGCAGGATCATAAAAGCTTTCTTATGCTTTACAGAAGCAAAAATTATTTCTTCATTGTAGCAGCATTCCTGAATCAGAATGACTTCTATTTTTTGCTGGCTATCAGGCTAAATGGGTAACTAACAAAAGATACTGACCATTCAAAGGATTTTAAATGAAAGCCCTAGCATATTTGGCTAATCGTTCACTTTATGATTGGTATTACACTAGAAATAATTTTGACTGGTCTTCTCACTCCATGCTGTCTTTTTACTTCTAGCAAGTTTTACATGGGTGTTTTCTGAAACAAATTTTTTCCAGCAGTTTTGCAGATCTCCCATGTAGTGAAGGCAAACCATTACTTCTTTTCCTGTTACTGAGAATTCTCATTTCTATCTCAAAAGAAAAGTAGCGAAAACTATGCTAATTCCTTCCTCAGCTCATTGCTGCCTAGGTTCAAGGGACATGTTCAGAGTGTTGAAAATGCACGATGAGGCATGAGAGAGCAAGGATATTACCATTTGTCTTCTTCACTGGAGTTTATTCTTTAAAACAATATGATTTGCTCATACATCATTTCAAAGTCCATTTCGGAAAGTACCATAATATTAGTTAAAGCTAAATGGTTTTGTTGGGTTTTGGTTTTGGTTTTTTTTTTTCGAGTAGCAAAGTACTGAAAGCTTGTGCAAAAGAACTGAAATTATCATTATTGAGCTTCTGTCCCATAAGACTTCACTGAATATTCTATTATATTATTCAATTTCCCCTTGACCTGATTTTGTTCCCCTGATTATAACAGTCAGAGTATTTCTCAGAATGTTCAAGGTGGCTTCGGTAATAAAACCAGTTAAGCCTAAAACCTCCCCCCATGCTCTTTAAAATATAAGCCAGTTTTAAATTGATTGACTAAACCAAAATGCCCTCCTCATTCCTCAAGGGATTTATCAGATGAACCTAGGTCACACTGTCAGCTCTTGCATGGGCTTCCAGGGATTCAGAATTGAAGATGATGAGAAGTGATGAATCTTGGTCATATGAAAACCCTGAGGGATACAAAATTTTATTAAGTGGCAGATGCAAAACACAATTAGCCTTCAACCCAGCCATTTTATTCCTAGTAAAGGGTCTATCTGAGTCAAGCTAATTGTCCCCACTTGTCTAGAAATCTATGAAAAGATCTATTGCTCATAGAAATGCTGTTAATAACTTTTTTTTTTTTCCACTTGCACCTCTGGCTCCTGTTAAGGTCACAAGCTAATACAATAAGGTCTGGATGAGATCAGTGATTTTTATACAGTGCCAGGACAGACCTATCTTTATTTAAGTGATATTCATTTTGAATTGTTCCGGTTACCTGCCTTTGAGGAATAAGGTGTCTACAGTCACATTTGAGTAATCTGATTATCTGTTACTAAAAATCTTGTACCTGTTGGTTTTTGTACAGCTAGCACTCTATTTTCTTACTTCCTACATCTTTTATGCATTTTGAATCCTTATAGTAATTTAAATTTACTAAATATTTCATAGCTGAAACAGGGAGTGTTTCAAATTTTTGCTTCCACTCTAGGAGGTGTTAATTAATTAAGTTCATACTATTAAGCTATGTGCTTTATTTTTCAGGTATAGAAATATTTTTACCTGGACTAAGACATTTTCCAAAAATTATTACTGTGCTAATATTCACGGCTTTATAAGAACAAGTATAGTTTATAACTGCCAATGTTGCAAACTTATCCTTGGACTCTCGTTTTGTTGTTGATTAATCTGTCAACAGAACAGAAAAAAAACACACTGAAAAACACACTTTTACTCTGAGGTAAAATTATATTTGTGGAAGCACCATTTTAATTTCAGTTTCTTCCCTACCACACGTAGTATTAACTTCAAAACTTTGCTCTTCCANTATGGACCTGACTGCTTAGTATTTTAGGGGGTCCCCACCAGAAACAGTCAAACATTCCTTAGATAAGTGGTCACACAACCTTGTCCCTTGTGAAGTCATTTACACTCTTAAAAATTACTGTGAGATGCTACCAAACCAAGAGCTATTTACATATGCTTTGAACGCAAGTTCAGTGATTACAAAAGCCAAGACTAGTATCCATCCAAATGACAAGCTTCATGCTTGATACACAATTTCACACTAGCTCTTACACAATTTGCAGCAGCTACAGTTTTCAGTGTCCCTTAACCAAAGTATGACTAATCAAAAATCAAGAGACAGGTGTCATGGATTACCTTTCTTATAACTTCATGTATATTCTGTATTTTTTGTACCTACAACATTCAGACATTTCTTGATTTTCAAACTTTTGTCATTTTGTAATAATATGAAAAGGATGATAATGAATGTTTATTGTTTTGACTCATTTATTTCCAGAAATAGCAAAAACATCTTTTGTCTTGAAAAGAAATAAGTTCAGTCTCACAGCTGGGTCATTGCTGGCTGGGGTCGCTCAGAGGAGGTGGGACAGCTCACACAACTGGAGTGCTGTGGTGGACAGACACAAGCCCTTCAGAAGGCACGCACAGGGAAGAGTGGAAGGAGATGCTCTCTGTGTGCAGGAGCAGTCAGATATGTGGGACAGACACAGGGTGGGGGACAGTCTGTGTCCCAGGGTCAGAGGAGAGGCCAGTAAAGCTGAAAACATAGTGGGAATGAGTTACAGATGAGCCAGTCTGGGTGAGGAAGTGGGTGAAGCCTTCTTTAGGATATTTAAGGATGTCTCTGTGTCACAGACCCATGACACCTCCTAGAAGCACAGTTTGGCAGGACACAAGAAATCAAAGTTTCTGGAGAGTATCAGGGGTAACTTCCTGATACAGGTACTGGATGGGCCAAGCAGGGGTGATGCACAGCTGGATCTGCTGTTCACTAACAAGGAGGTGAGAGCTGTGTATGTGGTAATCAATGACAGCCCCAGCAATGGTGACCAAGAAGTAATGATCTTCAGGAAGAATGAGGAAGGACAACAGCAGAGCACAGATCCTGGACTTCAGGAGCACAGATTTTGGTTTATTCAGAAACTGGTAGATAGTACTCCATGGGAAGCAGCTCTGAACGGCAAAGGACCTCAGGAAAGCTAAGTCTTTAAGGGCAAACTACCAGAACTGTTGATCCTAATACTCAGAATATCAAAGATCTCTTGGCTAAGTGGGAAACTCACAGCATAGCTACAATGCAAAAAGGCAGCATAAAGGGATGGAACAAAGACAGGCTACAAAGGAAGAATTTTAAAACATGCCCTTATATGCACAGGTGGTTTCAGGAAATTCAAACTCAGCTGAAGTTGGAGGGACATCAAAGGCAACAAGAGCTTCTACTGCTATGTTGATAGTAAAAGGCTAAACAAGGAAAAAGTGTGAATGCTGCTGAATGAGGCCAGTGATTTTGTGACAGTGGAGAGACAACACTGAGGTATTCACTGCCTTCTTTGCCTCAGTCCTCACTGGCAAGGTGTGACAGGCCTTGAAGGTTAGTGACAAGCCTCAAGGAGGAGAGGAGCTACCAGACAGAAATGAGGGTTGAGTCAAGGATTGCTTGCAAGACACCAGCCCACATCTGGCACCTGATGGGCAACACTTAAAGGTGCTGAAGGATCAGGCCGATGTCCCTTCAAGGTCATTCTCCATCAGCTTTGATGAAGGTCTCTGACAACTGGAGAAAAGTAAATTTTGCACCCGTCATCAAAACATGACAAAAACAAAACCTGGGGAATTAAAGGCCAGTTGCCCTCACTTCTGCCTCTGGGGAGTTCTCTTTAAGCACATTTTGGCGCAGGTGAGGAAGAAGAAGGAGACTTAGGACAGACAGCACAGATTTATTAAAGGTAAAACAGACTTGACAAATCTGACTCCTTCTGTCATAAAATAACCAGATCTGTGGATGAGAGAACAATGGATATCATTTACCTATTACTATTTCCGAACTCATTCTTTGTCTTTGTGGTCCATTATCCATCTAGACTATAAACCCCCAGCGGCAGAGCTTTTCTAGTGCTCTGCGGTTGTACCTTGCTGAGTATAAAAGGGCCTCAGTACATTTCAGATACGTCTTGTTTTCAAAAGTAAAGGTGATCTGCAGAGTGGGCAGACCTCCAGAAGCTTATGTCACCTTGAGGCTCAGAGGTATCTTTATGCATGTTTGTACGCAGCCTGTGTACACATGACCCTCCTTGACAGCATTTCAACTAGAAAGAAATTCGGCCACAACAGGCATGGATGCAACTACAATGCACTCAGCAAAGATCTCCTCAGGTCAGAGCTGAAAGTCTAACGTCTGGGCATTCCTGACTCATGATCAAAAGCCTCAGCGGTCTGCTCACCAGTACAGTCATGGTCTTTTGGATGTCACTGAAATAAAACAACAAATCCATCCGTAATGAAGGACTTCTAAAGAAGGAGACCAAAATAACACTGTACACATATTTTTGACTATCTTACCTTTTTCTTTGCAAAACGATACAAAAGTATTCACGTCAGTTCTAACACTGTTTTCCGTGGGATACTCTGGTAAAATGAGCAGGGCTTATGAAGCCCGATGAAGCAGAACTCCAAGCATGTTTCCCTTAAGCCACAGTGTCAACTTTGGTTCTGTAAATGTGTAGTTTCATATTCAGAAAAAAGTCTGTCTGACTGCAAAAGAGATACAGTGAATAATTGTAATATATGATTTTTTTTTTACATTGTAAATTTCCCCCTAGATATCAGAACTATAAAAAACATTCATCTACCTGAATTTCACTTAAATGTTCAAGAAGGCATTCAGCTCTACCTTCAGTGACTTAAATAAACTATACTATTTATTCCCATTTCATGCTTAGATTAAATCACAGCTAACTGGATGTCTTTGTTCAAAGTTTACCTAAACTTCCTTATCTTCATTAGCTTTTTCATTCTGTATTTAAGACCCTAAAGAAAGACCATGACTAATCAAGTCTCTTTCATATACTAGCAAAAGGCCAAATTCTGTCACTTGATGACCATGTGCTATCCCAATGACAAATAGCTAAGAAACTGTATTACTTTACAGTGCTAGGGCTTGCAGCTTGGGATTTATTTTATATTCAATGCGAGGAAAACGTTACAAAACATTCATGTCTGGCTGACCAGGCGGCCACGGATTTAGGGAAAGCCTTTAATGCCCTTTTGGTCTTTCGGATATTTCCTTTTGCTGTTATTCATTTTTTTTTACACAAAAGCTAGTCTTATATCACAAAAGCAGACTTAAAAGTTCTAAGTTCCCCAGATCCTTACTTAAGGCTCTGCAAGTCTTTGTTTTCAGGGTTTCAAAGTATAAAGTTATGTAGTTAACTGTGATTGCAGATTTTTTTTTTTTTTCCATATAGGACTAAACTTCATTAAAATACTTTGGTTTTAGTTGTATTTTCCACTTCTAAAATTGAGGAAGGGTAAGAGAAAAAAAAATGAGTACACTGCATGCTTATTTACAGTCTCATATAAATATAATAAAGATGGTTAGTTCGTAAAAACACGGTTCTGAAAATAATTAGCCTAATGTTCTCATAGCAGAAAATGTGGTAAAGTTTTTGAGGTTGGAACAACTGTTTTATAGCTTCAGTAACAATGTTTGTTAAGTTATTTGGGTTTGATTTTGTTGTTAACTATGACCGCTATATTGACATACTCTACAACCCTAAGTGCACTGCAACTCTGTAATATAACCAATGCACATTAAGGTAAACAAAGTCATTGTTGTGTGAATTTGGGTGTGTATTTCAAACTTTCAATATTAGGCTTTCCAGAGCAGTTACTGTGTAATATGCTGCTCAGGTAAATAAAACAAATGTGAGAAAGTCAAACAAAATCTAAAATGTTAATTGAGCTACAGTAGACACTGTTTAAGATTTAAGAAGCCACAGAGAGACTCAAACAGTTGTATGCATTGGATCGAGACATGGTACCAACCATGGTACCATGCCAGTGATCCATGTAATTACTGTAGAGAAGAGACTTGCCAGGTTTTAATGTAAGGTAATTAGAGGAATAGTTTGTTGGAGGCACAAAGAGATTGCATTAGATAATCTCTATTAGATGTCATACTTTTAGCTAAGTCAAATCCCATATATGCACTAACCCCCAGAAAATATGGCTTAAATTGACAAACACAAAGTTATTAGGGCTTTTTAGTATCTTTTTAACATATCTTCTAAAAATTACTTAGAAATAAGATCATTCATTTCTTTTAGATGTAAACCAGTGCACTTGACCATACAATCATCCCCTCAAAAATCTAAATAACCATCTGGTATTGGAAAACAGCTATCTGAACAGAAATTTAAGATGGACAGGTGTGGATCTTGTACACATATTCTTTGCCCAATTGTGAACATAAAAAATTAATAATTCCTTGAAACACGTCCTAGCCTTTTTAGCAGTTGCTTTCCCACGCCACATACTGTACATATGCATGAGTAACAACACAAGTGTGTAGAGGATTGCACTAGGGATTTGACAGCAATCTTAATTTTGAATGGCCTTACTTTTGAAGATCATTTTCTTGTCAGCAAATTTGATATCTCTTCTTGCCACACCCACTTTTTTTCTCTACAGTTGAATGTTTTGTGGTGTAGTTATCTCCCCTACAGACATTATAATGATAAATAATGTACAGAGGTTCAGGGAATTCTGATGTAAGTATTTATGAATAGGGCAACAATTCATCTCACTCTCCGTTTCTATTTTCAGTGAATGTCCTTAGCATCTGTTTTCATGTCTGATCAGATCATTCCATGAAACTGTCAATCCGTGGATGATGAGTGGGTTTCAAACAGGAAACCCTCAATATCCTATATCCTATATCCTTACTTAATCAATAAACATTTTATCTTTTAAGGTTTCCAAAAGAAGTCCATACTTTTAAAAAGTGCTAAGTATTTGATACTGGCATCAGATGTACTGGACTGAAGGAAATCTTTTAATTACAGCAGGAACTGAGCAATTTTTCAGACTCTCCCTGGTTCTACTCATATCTTAACAGAAAAGAATAAGGCCACATGTTCAGTAGGTGTTTGATTGTATACAGCAATGACATTCGTATCCCTGTATTACACTCAGTACAATTTTAGAAAGCTTTGTTCAAAGGAAAAACAAAATAAAAGAAGGAAAGAAAATGGCAACAATTTAGTCCTTTAGGAGATTTGGACTGTGTAGCCCAAATTATATGCTGGCAACACTAATCAGGTTTCAGCTGTATTGGGCAGGAAATTAGAAACAGAAAGTGAGATGCGAAGCTCACTGAAAGTGTGGGACGATAGCCAGACTCTTCAGCATGGGGATACGCTTTTATCAAATGAAGAAGCCGACAGAGAAGCCAAACCTCACAGTGTTTAGGGAAAGTTAAGGGCCGAAAGTTCTCCTTGCAGTCAAAAAATAACTGCCCAGTTTGGTTAAGGAAGTTAAAGAAGCAGCAGTAAACTATTTCATTTTTGTACAGTTTAGTGCTTCAATAAATGCTTCAAAGATGAGATATTTTCCCCAGATGTTCCTTCAGTTTTGACAATGTACAAAAGACACATTATTAGCACTTGCAGGCAAAGTTTGACTCTGAGTGAAATCCAGTGTCATGTCTAAAGGCATTTTGCCCAGATGGATCCCCTCACTTCAGCACAACTTGGAAACATTAGTCATTCCCAGTGTTACTGTCCCTGAATAGTCTGACCGTGAAGCTCTTCTGTGTCACTGGGGCCGTGTGAGGCCAGCAGACATTCCGTGACAACTCATAAACCAGGATATCCTTTCTCTCACTGGGCTCTTACTCTTTCCCTACCAGTTATGGTCTTCTAATGACACAGCTTATTTCATTTTTAGTTTTTAAATAATGATTTAAAACTCTAATCAGATTTCCCTTCCCTTTTACTTGCATCTCTTTATTAGGAGTCTGCTAGACTGCATGCTGTCTTTATACTTGCCAATTATATTGTTAAAAAGAAACACCGGAACCCAACAGCATTTCACCATAAAATATCAGAGGAGGTCTTAATTCATGCTTCCTCTCTTATTTTTGCTCCTGACATCAGAGATCAAGTGACATACATTCTTGTCTCTATGTATAAGTACGTATGTAAGATCATAAACACACAGGGTAAAGATGAGATCTTTCCTAGGTGTTTAGAAAATACCTCACTTCTGCCTTATGCAGTGCTTTTTAATGCTGTCTTCTGACTGTAAGTCTCTTAAGAATAAGTCCTGTTTCCCAATTGTGTACCTTTGCAGCAAGGTACACTTGGAATTGCTGAAAAGGTCTTCAAGTTGTACCTTGAAATGTATTTCCAGCTAACACTTCTAAGCCAGTCTTCCAACTTACTTGTCACGGTCCTAAAATAATTTCTCAGAAATTCTATTCCTCCTGCTAAATAAACAATATACGAATACTAGAAGAGCCTCCATTTTTCTTTTTGCTAGGTTTTTAGTTCGTTTTCCTGAAACAATCCAAATCATTGATTCTTCAGCTTTTTGTTGCAATAAGTGTGTCTGAAGGACATGCTTAGCTTCAAGACTCTTATTTTACTTTCAAGATATATGTATATGCAACAAAACTTGACGACATATTTCTTCCCTTTCTTTGCGCAAAGTCAAGGCCTGACAATATCATCAAAAAGGTAAGAAATGAGAAAGCCTTCCAGTCCTTCTAGAACAAAAGGCTATGAGTACATGCATTATAATAACGTTATAATAACATATCCAAATAACAAGTAGATTTTTTTTGATCCCCTCTATCATAAATTTGATGTTGATTAGTTACCTCCTGAAAAACCTAAAAAAAAATAACGGAACAAACACAAATCAACAAGAAATACTACCTGAATCTTGGCTTATGCTCAAATGTATCACTTTTCCTGGCTTCCTTCCCTTTGTATTGATCAATTTTGTATTTCTTTCTGTATATTTCTTTTTGAATAGTACAGTAGACAACATGCACATATACTATGATCCATATACAGAGTTAGAAAAAGACAGATGAAATCAGTAAATTAGGCTGCAGAGAAAATGAATCTCTTAGTGGTTGAATCCAAACAGTGAAAGCTATTATCAAATCAGCAGTCTTTTATGGACTGTCTTTTATGGAAAACAGTCAATGAATTTCTTCCATCATGAGTCACCATTAAATACTTCTCACATATTCATCAAAAACTGCATGGATATATAAAGAGAACTTTATTATTACACCCTCCAACAAATAAGAATGAGACATTTTGCCAAGGAACCATAAGCGGTGTTCAACTCCCATATTAAAGCAAGATACAGTCTTTGGTTAAAGAGAGGGCTTTTTCAATAAGAACAAAATATTTCCTACAAAATGCTTATTGACTGACCAGTTAAACAAAAGACATCATCTAGTGCTTAAATATACACAAGGACTCTGAAATATGTGATAATAAGTAAAAAAGAATACTGGAAATAAATGGTAATTCTAATTTTGTTAAACATTTTCACATTTTTGTTAAACACCTTCAACACCATCTTGCTAAAACAAAGAAAATGTATGTAAGAAAACTTGAAAAGAGAAATTAAATCATTCTTGATGTGTCCTATAAATACATATGTTGATGTATCAATAAGTGTTGAAAAACTGCTATATATGCATTTTCAAGTTCAGACACTTAAAAAAAAAACCCAAATCTTTTGCATAGATGATATATCAGTTATCAGGTATTACCTGAGGACTTATTTTTCCTTTTTCCTTCCCCTTGCCTCCTTTCCCTCCTTCCATTCCTTCCTTCCTTCCTTCCTTCCTTCCTTCCTGTACTGCAGATCTTCTAGATCCTAGTGTAAAGATACTCATAGAATATTTGGGGTTTTGTTCTAAAGCCTGCAGATTCTCATTTCTTTGTTCATTAGCAAGCTGAAATTTCCAGCCACTTGCCTCTTAGATCACTTGACTTTATACTCAGTACAAGGGAAAATAAAGCTTTCCTTCTCTGCTTCTTGTCACAGTTGTGTTTGTACTTTTTGTTCCTGTACAAATATAACTTGAATGTTTTTTATTGCTTAGCCTTCTCTTCTATGTCTGACCTAAGTTGAGGTGTTCAGAAGCTTACAAAATTCTTCACAAATGTACAGAAACAATCAATTGAAATTCAAGCTAGACCTTGTCAAACCTTTCTTTACAAAGTCAGTTTGGTAAAATTTGTTCTAGAATGATGGAGTTAAATTACATTATTTGAGATTTTCATTCAGTCTAAACTATATTTAAATTGTGTGCATTTCCTTATGGTAAGCATAACTTAAAAGGACATTCAAGGATCTTTATTAACAAGTCCAGGGGATCAGGCCTAGTCAGCATGGGTTTATGGAAGGCAGGTCCTGCCAGACGAACCTGATCTCCTTCTATGACAAGATTACCAGAATACTGGATGAGGGAAAGGCTGTTGATATTGTATACCTGGACTTTCAAAAAGCATTCAATACTGTCCCCCATACAATTCTTGTGGAAAAACTGGCTTCGCACGGCCTGAATGAGCATACGATCCGCTGGATCAAGCACTGGCTGACTGGAAGGTCCCAAAGAGTGGTGCTCAATGGATTTAAATCCAGCTGGCGGCCGGTCACAAGTGGTGTGCCTCAGGGCTCAGTGTTGGGACCATTTCTGTTCAACGTCTTTATTGATGATCTTGATAAGGACATAGGGTGTATCATCAGCAAGTTTGCAGATGACACCAAGTTAAGCAGGAGTGTTGATTCCCAGGAGGACAGGGAAGCTCTACAGAGAGACTTAGATAGATTGGATCACTGGGCCAACATCAATGGTATGAGTTTCAACAAGGGCAAGTGCCAGGTTCTGCACTTGGGCCACAATAACCCCATGCAGCGCTACAGGCTTGGGGAGGTGTGGCTGGAAAGCTGCCTGGCAGAAAGAGACCTGGGGGTTCTAATTGACAAGCGGCTGAATATGAGCCGGCAGTGTGCCCAGGTGGCCAAGAAAGCCAACGGCATCCTGGCTTGTATTAGAAATAGCGTGGCCAGCAGAAGTAGGGAGGTGATTGTGCCCCTGTACTCAGCACTGGTGAGGCCACACCTCGAGTATTGTGTCCAGTTTTGGGCACCGCAATACAAGAGAGATATCGAGGTGCTGGAGCGAGTGCAGAGGAGGGCAATGAAACTGGTGAAGGGCCTAGCAGACAAATCATATGAAGAGCAGTTGAAGGAGCTGGTACTGTTTAGTTTGAGGAAGAGAAGGCTGAGGGGAGACCTCATCACACTCTACAACTATTTGAAAGGACACTGTAGAGAGGTTGGTGCTGGTCTCTTCTCACAGGTAATTAATGACAGAACAAGAGGGAATGGCTTCAAGCTCCAACAGGGTAGGTTTAGACTGAACATTAGGAAAGAATTTTTCACAGAAAGGGTGGTTGGGCATTGGAATAGACTGACCAGGGAGGTCGTTGAGTCACCATCCCTGGATGTGTTTAAGAGACGTTTAGATGTGGTGTTGGTGGACATGGTGTAGGGGAGAACTTTGTAGAGTAGGGTAGATGGTTGGACTCGATGATCCTAAGGGTCTCTTCCAACCTCGACAATTCTATGATTCTAAGTTTCTGCAAATAAAAATACTCCTGGAAGTTCAACAGGTCCCAAATCTCCATTTTGGGTTTTGTACACCAATGTGTACCAAGATATGTAAATGACTGACACTCTGGATTGGAGTGTAGCTTGTGATTCCTTCTTAGTCTTCTCAAGAAATAATGGGAAGTTAGAGACCACTTTTTCAGTGCTCTGAGCTGCAGTCTGAATATTACTTCCTTATACTTCAGAGGAAGTGGTTTGGATTTGGGGGGATTTTTCTTAAAATATGTTAACTAGTATTAGAATATACCCATCAAAACCTCCTGTCTTTTGAAAGAGCTGAAAAAATCCTAGTAATACAGGGAGAAAATCTTATCCCACCTGCAAAATGAAGTGAAGAATTCCTAGAAGTTGCTTAAAAGAGGAATAGTCTAGGTCATAAAGAAGCATTCAACAAAGTGGTTGGAATATCTGCAAAGAACACATTCAGCTGGAATGTTTTGAAAAGTGGTGTGAAAGTGAAGTAAGAAAAAACATGCACAGCTTGACCTCTGATTAAAATAATTATTCATGCTACAGACTGCAGTGTTTCAGCAGAACCTCACAAGGCCTGGGACAAGACCATCCTTGGACTAAGGCTGGATTATCTATGCCTCTTTCATAGCTGGTAGATGTTATTCGACCTGTTTTTAAGACCTTACAGTGATAGAGGTCTCACCCTGAGATAATTTGTTCAATTGCAAAATTATTCCCATTAAAAGATACTCCCAACTTCTACACCATATTTCCTTTGTTTATTACTTTTTTCCGATGTCAGTGGACTTGGATAATTGAAGGTTGGGACTTTGCTTACACAATTATTTTCCACAAACTAATACCTACAAATTCTTTCATGTTTTTCATATACTGTGCTTTTACAACCACTTATATTTGCTGGTCTTCTCTGGACTGCCTTTATCTTATCCACTCTGTACTAATCTCTGTGACCTGTATCATGGATACTGCTCCAGGTGAGACATCAGGACTACCAGGATGAGGAGAATAATTATTTCTTCTGTCTTAATGCTTCTGTTAGTACAACCTGATAGACAGTAGCCTGTCTTGTAATTTCACCTCATTGTAAATCTACATTCAGTCTGTAGCACAGTGCAAACAATACCTATGTCCTTTCTGCAGTACTGCTTTCTAAGCAGTTATTTTTCAATTTGAAATTATGCTTCTTCTTAAACCTAGCACATCATTCTCATCTCTTTTGAGTTTTATCTTCCTGATTTTTGCTCATTCATAAAGTTATCAAAATCAATTGATTAAGATTTTTGACTTGTACTCTAAAGGGCCTGCTACCTCTCATTTCTGAATGTCGTCTGAAAACTTCTATTGGTTTATTTTACTCCATCAACCATGTGCTAGAAAGAAAATTGGAAGATTATCATGATAATTAATATAATTACTAGTACTAAATGAAAAATAAAATCCTTGCCAAATCATGTTTGAAAACAAGCAACTATCTTTTGAGGTTTTAACCAGCTGTGACCCATCTAGTAGTAGTAATATGTACACCATAATTGCTTAGTTTGCTTATAAAAGATGTAGCGTATTCAAAAATTTAATAGAATCAAGCAACAGCACTTCTGCTGAGTGTTCCTTAACCACAAAGCCAGTACCCTGCAGAAAAAGAAAATTAAATTGGTTTGACACCATTTATTCCTGACAAATTAATGCTGACCATACCTTAGTACCTGATTATCCTCCAAGAACTTACAAATTGATTGTTCAATAATTTGTTCCAGTAGCTTTCTAGTATTATATTTAGGCTGAACAGTCTATAGCTCCCTAGGTGCTCCTTCTCCCTTTTTTAATGATAGGCATTACATTTGACCTTCCCTACTCCTCTGGGACCTCACTCATCATCCACAGCTTTCTTGAGATCTTTGTTAATGGTTCATAGACTGCTTTAACAGTCAAAGGCAAATTTCCTAAGACCCCGGAAATTACAATATATATAACTCACCTAAACATTATTTAACCCAAGCCTTCATTATCAGTGTTCCTACGCTCTTGAAATTAATCGTGCTATGCCTCTGATTACAATTAACCTTTTTAAGAATGCTGAATCTAAAAAGCAAAAGATACTTTTTTCTTTTTAGCATCAACATTAATTTTTCAAGCATCCCAGCTGGTAATTTGAATTATATTTTCCTTTTTCTTTCTTTTTACCTTTAATTTAGTTGCAGTTTTAAAAATAAAAATATCAGCTTGTTTCTACAAGCAGCAAATGACTGACAGGCATCTGAAAACAGTTAAGAACTGAAAACTGGGCCAGTGATAATCACACAATGCACAGCTTTCTCAATAACAAAAATGCATATGCTATTAATTTAATGGTTTGGGGTTTTTTTTTATAAATTTGTATTACCACATTTATAACTGCTTTTTTGTTTCCATACTTATGCTTCTATTCAACTGAAATAACTTTGTACTTCATGTGTCCTCTATGTATGGGAATTCAATTTTAGAAGGAAAATTTTATTTTTATAAGTATTAAACGATTATTAATACTAGCAAAATATTTAAATTTTGTTCAAGAACAATGTAACTCTTCTCATTAATACAAAAATGGCATTTACTTGTGCAGAATTATGTCAGTGGACAACTTTTTGATAAAATTAGGAACAAAGAGTTGCTTTGCCTTTTTAGGTTGAGTATCCCAATAAACATTTAATATGGAAAATTCTGTATTTCATACTAGGAAGAGATATTTATTTTGAGGCATTGGCCTTTCATATCTGTGAAGCAGAACCTAGCATCCTAAAGAAGTTTCTGAGTGTCTGCACATGTGGTACTGACCCTAGTTTATGTCTGTTATACAGCATTTGGTTTAGAAAATTAGAGACATTCTCATAGTATGGGAAATTCAATATGTTGAACCACCTCAGAAAGCTGTTTATAATGCTTAAGAGCAGCTTTATTGCACTCCTGCTTATGAGTAGTGATGGATACTCTTGCATAACGGCAGAAAATGCTCATTAGTAAATTACACTCAGATAGATTTATCACACTCCCATTTAATCCCTCCCCAGAGTAGGAGGCCCTGTGAACCGTGAGCATCACTTAGGAAGAGTAAGTGAGACTTGAAGGGAGGTGAACTGGTGTGAAGAGCCTTGAGGTGGTCCAGTGCGCTCAGACAATACAATCCATTAAAAGGTCTTGATACAAGTTTGATATAAGTTGAACAACTGAGGCATTGCTGAGAAACTGGCATAAAGCACAAGAATATCTAAGCCAGACAGAATCTCTCCCAGAAAAATTATCATTTTTAGGCAAATCTTGATTTACTTCATCATCACTTTTTCTCTGCATTATATTATTCCCTTGCTAGACTGTTTTATGCAGATTATTGCCTTGGACAGATCTAAAACTCCTTTACATGAAAGTTAATGTTGATTAAGCATTAATGAATGGATCCTTTGCATTTCTGATGTTTGCATCCACATTTGTGAAAGCAATATTTTTCTTGTCATGTCCAGGAATTTACGATTTAGGTTGACGATCCTGGTTGTCACTACCCGGCTACTAAATAAATAGAGTAAAGAAAGAGTATTACATTATTTGCAAAGTCCTGTCTCCATAAATCATAACTATTGGGGTGGAGCAGGAATCATAAAATACATGTAAATCACAGTAAGTCATACAAACAGGTGTTTTTCGAGCACAGCGGCTGCATCTGCTGAGATGTCCCTACTTTTTCTAAAGTTACCTGGATTTGCAAAGAACAGCCTGGAACGGTGTTCTATACCCTGACTGGGCCTTTTCACTATTGCAACACAAATACACACATAAAGTGAAAAGTGGGTCAAAATATCAATAAGCTTAAATTTGTAACTGCCCCCTCAGTTTCTGGGGGTTTTTAACTTTTTTTTTTTTTAATATACAGCCTTTTCTGAGAATATATGCTATCAGAACAGAATTTATATGACTGACTTCTTTTTAATTCACAAAGACAAAATCGAGACATAACTGAGGTTTCCAGATGTCATTTTTCTAACTATAATGAAAAGCACATACAGATGCTTTGAACATATTATTAATCTTTGAAAATTACCTAATAAGGTAGATTTTAAATGTAGAAGTTTAAATGTGTGCTCTATCATTTTGCTGAAGGGGAGATTCACAATATTAACTTTAGAGGATTTTCCTAGTTATAACACCATTGGATTTTCTGATGAACAGTGCAGTGTAAAACTTTACAAATGTGGAAGCAATGATTTTATGGCTAAACAAATTTTTGTAGTGAAATTCTACTCTATGAGATAAAAGAGCTGTTAATATACTTTCTCACAGTAAGTAATCAGACTGTCAGACACCCTCAGAGTTCTCACCAAGTTTTACCAGAAATTTTTAACACATACAATGCCTGCTGACATCAAAAGTGGTTTTGTTCTATTTTAACTTATTTGCAGCAAATGTTACATCTAAGACATGTATATCTTAATAGGAATTGAAGACTGTTATGTATTTATATGTTGTAATTATAAAAGGGTAATGGAAATATATTAAATTTATATATATAATATAATATATAATATATTATATATGTATATAAAATAAATATAAATAAATTTATAGACTGTTTCCTT
>VZSZ01001994.1:34613-50292 GCA_013398815.1 Ibidorhyncha struthersii | reverse complement strand
AGACTGTTTCCTTACATAGGTAAGCGTGAATGTTTTCTTCAGTCAGCTCTCTGCAAGTAATATCAGCCTTACACCTGCTGTAATGATACAAATATCACAGAGCTGAAGACTTTTCAGCTTTGAACAGTATCTGTGGTGTTTTGGTTTTATCTGGAGAGTGATCTTCTTTTTAAAGGAGCATTGGTGTGTTTAGGAAAGAAAGCTTTTCTGTTTTCTGAATTTCCTAAGAGTCAAAAGTCTGGATGGAAGCTCTTAATAACAGTCTATCTAAAATGTTCTTTTGATTTTTTTTTTTCTTTTTGGCTAGTTGTCATTCTACTGTTAGGCATTCAAACTGAAACTAAGTTTGATTCAGTTTCCGTGCAAAATATCACTCAAAGGTAATGGTGGAGCTATATGTACCTTTTCATTTGTGCACACTCTTTCCCTTCTCCTGCCCATTCTCCTTTCAGCATTTTAGCCACAGGAAAACTCATAGGTAATATCCTTCCTTCCTCCCCACCCTACTTCCTCCCTTCTGGAAACTGCAGCCCATGCAGAGCCCACGCAGGAGCAGGTGCCTGGCAGAAGCCAGGATATATATTTGCCCATGGAGAGGAGCCCATGCAGGTGCAGATTTCTGGTATGACCTGTGACCCCAAGGGAGACCCACGCTGGAGCAGATTGCTCCTGAAGAACTGCACCCCATGGGAAGGACCTGTCTTGGAGACGTTCATGAAGGACTCTGTCCCATGGGAGGCTCTCCATGCTAGAGCAGGGGAAAGGCGTGAGGAGGAAGGAGAGGCAGAGAAGAAGGGCTATGAACCGACTGCAACTCCAATCCTCCATCTCCCTCTGCCACTCCGGGGTAGACTGTGGAAGAATTAGGAGTGAAGTTGAGCCTGGGAAGAAGAGAGGGAGGGCGGAGGTGGTTTTCAGTTTTGTTCTTATTTCTCACCATCCTCCTCTGTTACAATTAATTGGCAACATATTAAATTTATTTCCCCAAGTCGAGTCTTTTTTTCCGGTGACAGTAATTGGTAAGCAATGTCCCTGTTCTTATCTCAGCCCACAAAGATTTCATTGTATTTTCTCTCCCTGTCCTGTTGAAGACGGGGAGTGATAGGGTGGCTTGGTGGGCACCTGGTATCCTGTCAAGGTCAACCCACCACGCATACACAACCAAACACTAAGGCCCACTTCTGTCTTTATCATAGACTTGCATCCCAATGCTGAGTAACACTATTGAACTCTGGAAACATAGATTTCAAATTCCACCTGGGATTCAAGCTCTGTACTTATAACTTTGTAACACACTGTAAAAATTTTAGCCTGTCTGTTCTTCCTTCCCCTTGCAAGTGATACACTCATGTTGGTCAGGCACAAATGCATTGTGGTAGGTCCACCTTATTTTGTTTTAAATACACCCCGACATTTGTTCGAGTTAAAAAGTATATATTTTACCCCAAATTATGTCCAAAATGAGTGAGGAAGAAATGGGAGAAGACAGATGGTGTAGTTTGTAGAAGGAAAGCTGAGAAAAGATACATATATCTTTCAATGGAGTGGAAAACACAGTGCCAAAACTCTTGCATGAAATTTGTAGTGAAATATAAGAATAGTAGAATAAGAGAGAGGGCAAAGACAACTGGTGGAGTGCAATGAAATAAATTGTCATTTGCTGATTCAATAGAAGTACATGGGAGATATTACACTTTGGCAGCTATTTTATTTTTCCCTTCTGGAGTTTCAGACTTGTACTCTAAGATGGGTTTCATCTGATTAAAACTTGCACTATGTTTAATTTCCTTCAAAAGTACAATCACTTTAAAAGGGAGAGAAAGGGACTGAGAGAGACCCACAAGAGAGTGAAATAATGTTGGGGGTGGAAAAAGGGCAGTAATTTTGCCCGGATAATGTTGTCATACTTTGTAAAGCCTTTAATGCTGGAATTTATTTATTAATGATGCATGGGTTATTACCCACCATCTGTCTTGTGTTAGCAGTGGGCTGTTTCAGATTATGGTAATGTGTTTCTGATTTGAGTCGTGTTGAAAGCCAGAACAAGGCATCTCATGTGCAGTCCTCTTTGAGGCCTGCTGTTTTCAATTCCTCTTCACAGAATGGGCTTTTATTTGATTTGTTATGGGGATTTTTTCTTCTGTTGCCAAAACAGCTGCAAGCCTGGAAGGGAATGAGACACAGGGCCACATCAAACTTGTTAGCTCGTAAGAGAAACAGTATGTTCCAGGAACAAAAAGGGGAGCTGAAGGGAGAGAGAAAGATGAGGACAAGAGAGAGAGTAGGAAGGGACAGAAGAAAAGAGGTCAAGAGAAAGGATAAAGAGCTCTAATGGACTTTTTTACTTGGTTTTCGTATCAAGGGCACATAAAAAAATGTTTTCTGTTCCAAGTTGCATACAGCATATTGTTTCATTTTTAATTTAGCATCCTAGTTAACACAGAAAGTCTTTTTTTTTCCTTTTTCCCCTGTTTTTTAAATTCTTCAACTGCTTTTATGCTAGCGCAAAGCAGGAAATAAAATATTTAACCCAAATGAGCGGCCACCCAAGGGGGAAAAAAAAAAAACAACCAAAGCCCAAACCCAGGTCTTCTCATGTTTCTGATGTGGCATGCAGTGTGTTCATGGTAGAGAGATGTGAAGACAAGGAGAAAAAAATCACACAGCTCCCTTGCTGAGAATCCTCCTATTTAAGTCTCAACGTCTGTCTGTCAGGCTCTTGAACTGTATTTCTGAAGTGAAGTAAGCAAGTAGAGAAGCTGATTCCCCTCCATAAATACTGATTCCTCTCCATAACTTGGACTATGGGCTTCTTAAACATGCCAGTAACATTTGTGCTACGTTTTTAATCTGGGGAATGTTTTCTGAAAATAGCATAGGTACTTCTACATTTAAGTTATACATTATTGAATATTTTGCACAAGTCTGTTGGTAAGAAACAGTTGAACATTCCACATGCTAAACTGGAGTTCTTTTACATTAAATAATACAGCAGTATACCATCTCATTTTCAGACCACGATATGTACTTGTCTCACTTGGTATCACACATAGAATAGCTCTCAATTTCCATGTAGAAAGTATCACTCTTTCCCGATGGAGAAACACTAGATCATCATTTCTTATTCTTTTCATCAGACTGATGTTTTAACCAGCAGTCTTTTTTCACTCAGTCTTGGCCCTACACACATTTGCTAAAAGTCAGTAATAGTTCTAATGTTTTCCATGTAATTCATAAGAAAAAATTAATTTGGAAACTTTTCTTTTATTTAGAAGCTAAATTACAGTTTGTTGCATTCAAATCCCTTTTCCATCTTCTTTTTTTTTTTTTTTCCTAGTACACTGGTAAGAACAAAGTGTGCATATGCAAACATTTCCACAACAGAATTTCAGACCTGAAGCCAGTATTCTCATCTTTTTGTGAAGTATGCTGAATTTGTAGAGGCCGCAATGTCACCCACAGGTTACTGAACTATAGCTAATTTCGAATACATGAATTTCTGGTGGGTACAAGAAGCTTCAGATCACTGCTGCAGTATGTTGAATAGAGCCAAGACTGGGGTGCTAGCTAATGCATGTTAGGCGCTACAGTCTTCAACAGGTGATTTACACACTCTCCAGAATAGTATCTATAAAGTAGCCATTTTTCAATTCAATAACTCCTTTAGAGTCTATCTAAAGATGTTGACAAGCAGTTGCTACTTTTTTGCAGCCCCTCCTCCCCTAACTTTCTTGATCTTTACCAACCAAAATCTAAAAAATTATACGATAAAGGCTATCTTAAAGCTGATTTTGTTTTGAGTTTCTATGTTATTTCATAGTGCAATGAATTAGGTTGAAATACTAATTCTAAAAGTCCTTTTAGAATGTATGGCAATGTGATAGGACTCTTTCAGAGAGCTCAGTAGCTAGGAACATCTGCTAAACTGTTGCTAACAGTCTTCGGCAGAAATCTCTGTTTCTGAAAGCAGGCATAATGGTGTCACAGTGACTGAGATTTCTGACTTGAATTGGTTATGAATGAGCTAATCTGTTTTATCATGTTTTTTTTTAAGAACTACTAACAGTAGGAAGACCAATGTAATAATTTGCGGGAAAATTGGGCAAACATTTTATATATTGAAAATGCAAAAAAGGGAAAAGTGGATCTTAAGGGAAATTTAAATGTGAAGAGGATATCTGCCTTTTAGAGGACGTTTGGAATAGGTAGGAACTTATTTAAATACCTAAAAAAAATATTCCATCTTGTTTGTATATGAAAAAAGCAAGCCTTAAAAAAGGCACAGACAATGGGAAAAAAACACATAGAAAGAAACAAATTGAATAATCCAAAATTGAAATCTGTATAAAACAGTGTGTGTTACAATCTCTTTCTACACCAGAAACACTTTAACTGCATTTGATCACAGCTCATGTGTATTCTGTTTATCCTTAGAGTGAGAGAACCAAATTCAATTTCTCTTGCGCAGTTCAAGTAAATATGAAAAGGAAGGCAAATGCATCTATGTATAGCTCAGTGATTTCATACGTTCCCGCATGCTGCTTTACTGCATATGATGAAAAGTTACTAAAGACTTTTTTTCATATTTATTCTTACTACACAGCAGCTTCAGAGAAATTAAAATATGTGAGTTCTAGTGACAGACAACATTTATTATCTGATAGGAATTAAAGAAGATTAGAGAAGAGATACTTTGAAGTAAATGAATGGTTTGTCCCTACATTGTTAAACATGATCTTTCACCTGTTACTAATTTTCTTCATAGTATCAAAGGTCTTTGCTTGTTTGAACACAAGGAGAAAACAGTTATTTCAAATTGTTTACACAGAGCAAACAAGGGCACAAACAGGGAAGCATGTGCATATTAATTAAATATGGGCTTCAGTAAGATAAGAACTTGTTGTCTCTAGAGTCATGTTCTCCACTGCCTGGCTCAAAGCTCACAAAAGCCCATCAATGATTTTGTATTCAGTTAGTGGATGAACTAATATGTTCTTTCTGATTTGATTCTGGTAACTCAGAAGCTTTTATTTTCATGGTGGTGTTGTTCATATTCACTCTTCATATTCATATTCCCAATTTTTTTCTGAATGTTTTCAATGGGTTTAAAAGTGAAGCACACATGATGGTCAGTATCTTAACCAACACTCCAGGCTGACTGGCAGACATCTGCAGCTCAGATGCATCTAGCAACAGAATATCTATACAATCTGAGATTAAAAATCTACCTAATTTGAAAATGCTGCTTCTAACAGTAGCCAAGAGTGTATGTTTAAGAAAAGAGTATATGAACAAGAAAGGATGCCGTGATTACTTCCACTGGTTTATTTTCTAACAACATGAACTGTTAAGTCTTTCTGAGCTAATGGTTATATTGAGATCTTTGGATTAATAGCCTTCATGTGGTACTTTTCTTCCATGGCTTGTCTAATCATTATTTGAACTCATTTGTACTTTTGGCTTCCAGAAAATCTTGTGCTATTTAGTTCCATGGTTCAGTTGTATGTTCCATAGAAAGACTACACGCATTTAAAAACTGATGCCTGATAATTTTGTTAGTGTGCTTCTACTTCTTACCTTACAGGTAATAATGAATAAACATTCCCTATTTATGTTCATCATACCTTTCACATCATTTATCTACACTTCAAGATAATAAGCCCTTCTTTCAGTCTGGATTCTAATAAAAACAAGCTCTCCATATACCGAAGATAAAGTATGACACAATATGTATTAATAAAGAGCTGTGGATCAGATAGCCACAATCCAGCATTTGACTGGGTTACACTTCTAAGACAACAAAACATAATCCAAAAGCTCTAGACAAATATATATATATATATGGAAAAGAGTCTACTATAAATATTAATTTAACTAGATGAACAATCAAAGAATTTTAAGCTGGTGAATTGTCTTTAAGTATTTGAATATGAAAAAAAATGTGGTAGAAGTTAACATGAACTTTACCCTATTATTTTTCAGTCATTCTAATTGAAGTATATAATTTTTATCAAGCCACAAGCCTGCTTTACTTGTGCTACAGCAAATTTTTCAGAATTACATGAACAAGTGAGTTCCTTTATACTCAAGATAATGCATACATATTTAATTTTAAATAGAAACCTAAAGTAACTGGAATCAGCTAAAAAGGAGAGGAAGTATTTCAAACATACCTCTCATGAAAATGAGACTCATGAAAACTCATGAAACTCATGAAAATATGAATGCTCCCTCTTTTACTTCTAGTCATCTCCTAGCCATTGGCAAAAAAACAAGGAGATATGTGATCCTAAAGATATGTACAAGTCTAAGTGAAAAGCATAGGAAGATTTAATTGTAGTAGGCAACATCATGGCAAAGACAAAAAAGGGTATCCATCTGTAACTCCACAACTTAAACCTGTTACACTCCAAACGCAAAACGAATACTGGTTCATCTTTCTAACTTGTGCAGTTTCATTCGAAAACATGATAACTACTTACTAATTTTTCTTAGGCCAAATACAGACACTGTTATGAATAGTTTTAATTATATCCTTTTTTTCTTCTGTTATACCGCAATCAACTAACCAAAATAAGATGTAGGCTTCTAACTTTATCTTTGTAAGGAGAAAATAATTTTCTCTTCTGAGCTCATACTCTCCTCCAAATGCTTCAGTCAGTTTAATATTGATTTGTGATTAGACCATAAAAGGAAAAGATAAATGACAAAAACCAATGTTTTCTCATATCACTGAAATAAAGAAAGGTAAGACCTACAAAAACGTACAATGTAGTTATTAAGGAATGTGCATGTAAAGCATCTTGGAAGTCAGTTACACAGTAAGTGAACAACTATACCAGTAGGTTATTTAAAGCACTGTAATTAAACAAAACTATAAATTTGAACACCTTCCAAACCCTGGCCTGTGAAGCCAAACCAGAAGAGAAAATTATATACAGTACACATGCTTTACAGCTTATTTTGACAGATTATAAAGCAGGACTTGGTAAAACAAAGACTTTACACTCAAACCAGTAAGTTTCAAAGGATATAAAGACCACGATATCTGTAAAGTGATTTTTCTGTTGGTCAATATAAAGTATTGATTTGTCATCCTCCTTTCACTTTAAATAGTATGTATCAATGTACTTCATAATTTCTGAGAGACTTGTGATGTGGGGACATAGTTTGTGGTGTCATATGGTACTGTGTAAAAGTCTACTTAACTGCTAAATTGGCAAATCCTTTCACCCCCCACGCATGTGAACAACAGTTTTCCTATAAGAAAATTGTACTTCTATTGTGTACATGTGAATCTTTCCTTCTTTTTTCCAAGTTCCACACTGAGTAACGACCCGGCCAAAGCCTCTGAAATCTGGGTGGCAAAGCTGCATTTTGAAAGACAGACAGCAGCTGCCCTTTAATATTGTTGGAAAATACACAATAATATAGGGAAACCACAGCAGGAAAAATTCTCCCCTCACAGGCATACACAGAACTCCCATTGACGTCAAAAGGTTTTCTGGCTTTATATATCTAATGGAAAAATATGGCCCATTGTGCTAGCTACACTGCACCGAAATTTTGACTGAATGGGACCTCAGGGACAAGAGAGGCAGAAAAACACAAAATCTAAAAATGAGAAAGATGACTTGTGCTGGGCTGGCCACTAAAACCAGGATGTCACTGAAGTTTATATTTCACATGCACAGTCTTGGAACTGGTGAAGAGGTTTGCATATGATTATACACAGGTTGTTTGCATGTCATCCTTTGTGAGAGCAATCTGAAGTTTAATAGAATAGGCCCTACACCGTTCCTTAAAAGAAACCCTAATACATTCCCACCCCTTACAGCTGACCAGCAAGGGAAGCAAAACACTGATGTATTTTTTCCTGGCAGTTTCAAATACAAGAGAATATTATATTTTGAATGGTAACTCTATGCAAATATCTTGAAGTGCTTTACAAGTGTAAGCTTATATACTCCAGATCAATTAGGAAACTGTTTTGAAATTAAGTCTCTAATTTTGGCTGTGTCAAAATGGACTTAACTCTCAATTTAGAATTAACCACCAACTGGCAATTCACTTTCCAAAAATTTAGTTACCCTGAAGGTGTTTTGTGATTTTTTTCTAGTTAATATGCATAACAAAAAAAAAAAAAACAAAACCTTTCATGTAGATCATCTCTCCTTTGTTCTGAGCAATGCAGGAGAAACAAGAAAATTGTGTCTAAAACAGGTCATAATCTCATAACCATAGATTTCCAAAATCCCACTGAGATGCAAAATTCTGCACATACTTGGGATGTGGATTTAGGTGTTTTGTCTGAAAAATGTTCAAAGGTTATAGCAAATTAACAGAACACATGGAGGAAAATTTTAGCTTTGACTCAGTATGTTCTACCTTTCATGGGCAATGGAACTTGATAAACCTATATGTGGTTGGAAATATTCAAATCATTGCCAGAAGTAACACCTGATATTGTCTCACTTAGAGATAGGGATTCAAAAGCAGCTGAAGCTTTTTCTAGGAAAGGAGATTTCTGTCCTATGAATAGGTATTAAGTGGGAGTACCCTTATTTAAAAGCAAAGAGGCAGGTTTGTAATAGGATGTAGGTTTTCTTGCAGGCCTCTAGCACGAGATGTAATTCCCCACTCAAACCCACACTGCACTCTTCAGTGCAGAGAAACTTAGATTTTTTCCAATAAGTCCTTATTTGTGCCTGAAATTCTCATATGGCCATGCCCAGAAAAGCCTTGTAATAGACACCAACTAACAGCTCTAAGTATTGATTTAGGATCTATAAATCAAGTACAGGTTTTCTTACACCTTCTAATCCATTCTTATCCATACATATCTGTGTTTCACAAAACAAGGGAGGGAAACATGAGCATGTTAGTGCCACTACATCCCACAACTTTAAGCAAGTATTCGTATTTTTAAGGATACCAGCAGAGGGAATATGCATCCCAGATGTTAAAGGCTCATCTTTCAATGCAATTGCCACCTGCACTTTTAATCACTCACTTCCATGTCCTCTTGTCCAAAATGTGACTTTAGGAAAGCACCATTCACATGTTATGGGACCTGTTCTTCTACTGAAAATATATTCACACAATGTGAGGGAGATGAACTATCATTGTCTTCCAGCATAAGAACTACAGTCCTGTTTGATCTACCCACTAATTGCAAAGGAAACAAACTTTTAACTTGAAGCATGGTTTACATAGAACACATGCATATTAAGTATCCTTTGCACATCTACTCAAAATCTATGAAGGGAGAAACAGGGTTGTTGTTTTGGGGTGCTAGGGTTTTTTGTTTGTTTGGGGGTTTGTTAGTTGAGCTTTTATAATAATAAAAATAACAAAAAAAAAAAAAACCCAAACGAACAAACAAAAAAACTCCAAGTAAGCTATCAAAATACCTAGCTGTGTAATTTCTGCCATTAACTTCTGTCAGGACCTTGGTCAGCTCTCCAAAAGCAATCTCATGTAAGACTCAGAGGGGGTAAAAGCTGAACATTAAGAAATTAGGGAACAAGTGTGTGCTGTCTACCATATTATATTTATTAAGCCCAACAATGGGAAAAGGCCAGTGGTTTGCTGTCTGGTTCAGGCACCTCCTCCCATTTAAAAGCCTTCCAGCAGGGCCAAATTGCTAATTACTTGGAGATCTAGCAGAGGTCAGTTATAAACAAGCCAGCTGGGAAGCTCTGCCTGCCAGAACAGCCAGACAGCCCTACTTTTTCTGTCCAACTGGCTCGGACAATAATGACAGAGTTTGGCACAACAGATGAAAGGCTAAAAGCATGCCACCAAGTTTAAAAGGCCAGTAACCAAGAGGTTGATGTCTTGAACCTGAGGGGTCAGAAATTATGTAACATATAAAATTTGAAGTTCTGAAGGGTTTAATAACGTACTCCTTAACCAAGAAGCAGATATTTGGCCAGGAGTGAGAGTTATAGGGCTTTAAGGTATATTTCACTCATTAAATATTACATTTAACAGCACTGCCTGAGTTTTGATTCACCGACGTGCTTATGAATTGCTAAATTGTTTATTTTTTAAATCATCACTAAGTCCACAACGTACTTGAGAATTTATACCCCTTTGCCTGCAGAATACTACTTTTCTCATCTTTTTAGAATTAATAATCTAAATTTAATATTTATTTCTGAGTTAAAAACAAAACAAAACAAACAATAAACCTACTAGTGTCATGAACAATAAGATACCATCATATGACAACTTTAAAATTCAAAGAATGTTAAAAGATTTTACATTAAGAAAGAAAATATTTCCTTGCAGCTATAAAATTTCAACAAATTAAAAACCTGAATTATCTCTTATGTAATTTATATAAAAAAAATCTTCTGGAGAGATGAAAAGCAAAGAAAGATTCATCTTCTAAAATAAGTTTAGGCTAGAGGGCCTCACAACATTACAATTCATGTACGTCTGAATTAGTTGCAAAATCAGGGACTAAGTCTGCAAGTGGTGACTTACTCCAAGTGCAGATATGTAGGTACTTAAAGAAAGATAAGTAGGATTTAAAGAACAGAATGATCAAAAATTTAGATCTTTTTCCCCTGGATTTTAAAGAAAGTAATCATTGTGGGTTTTCTTGCCTTCTACGTGCATAGAGAACTTAGAAGAGTGCTTAGAAGAGTGGTGAGACACTGGAACAGGTTGCCGAGAGAAGTTGTGGACTCCCCATCCCTGGAAGTTTTCAAGGCCAGGTTGGATGGGTCTTTAAGCAACCTGGTCTAGTGGGAGGTGTCCCTGCCTATGACAGGGGGGTTGAAATTAGATGACTTTTAAGGTCTCTTCCAACTCTAACTATTCTATGTTTCTGTGATTCTATAAAGAAACGGTCATTCATTTTCTTACAATAGGAATTTAATTTGACAAGGTAATTAACACATTAGCCAAAAACCTCATTGAATCTTATGAGAAACTTACTACGATTTCTTAGAAGACGTAACTTTGGAGAATGAGTGGATAGTTCTGTATTTTTGTTTTTTCAGCTTGGTTTACCTTTACCAAGGCTTTCTACACATCTGAAAGTCAGTAGCATCTGCTAAGAAGTTTTCTCGTGATAACCACAGCTGTTTGCTAGGAATCAGACCGAGAACATCAAACTCCATTCCTAAAGCTGAAGCTAACGTAAGCAAGATTTTGGCAATAGAAGATCAATACAGGATTTGAGTTGGACACTAAGAATACAATTTACTAACTAATATGGAATTTGTTATGTGAAGAACATTCCTTAGGAGGAACTATTTCTTTTTATGGTAGTGACATGTCTTTTGTATCCAGCATCCAGCAAATGAAAAAGTTTGTTGATTTAACTGGTCAACTCTGTAAGAAAAAAAAACGCATAATTTCTTCAGTAGCAGGGAAAGGACAAGTGGTCATTAAAGAAAAGCCAGAAAGCTGCAGATAGATCAGCAGGGTCATTTACACAGATTCCGCAACCCCATTTAAGATGATTTAATTGCTTTATTTGCCCCAGAGGCCCCACTCGTCACATGAATTTGCTCATCTGTTTAAAAAACAACATGCTTACTAACCACTTTCCTGTGCTTTGATGCATTTGTTTCCAAAGTATTTCTTTTAAATTGAGTGAGAATTAAACTTAATGCACACAGTTCCATAACAACATTCCTTATAATGAAAGCCATCTTTTAATGGAAAGTACTGCCCAACTAAATTAAAAGCATACAAAGTATAAACCACATATATCAGTATGTAAAAAATAAAGTGCCCCTCCATTTAGTCATTTCACTAAACAATGTGATGATGCATACTAAAATGAAACACACAAAAGAAGTTATATCCCCACTAGCATAAAGATGTCTCCCTGGAAAAGGAGAAATACTGAAAAATCTGTTCCCAGTTAAGCAGACAAACAAGGAATAATATCCATCCAATGTTACTCTGGATCTCTAACAAAAATTATTTTCATCTCACTTGCATTTAAATTCCATTAAAGGACTTTATAGTTTTTTTTTTTTTTTTTTTTTTTTTTTTATTCTGGAAATATTTCTATAAGTTTCAAGAAATAACAAAATTAACACAAGAATAAAGATGAACGTTTTGGGGTTTAATTTTTCAAATTTTTAAAAGGTTTTCAGTTAGTATTTATGAAATTCTGACAAGTGTCCTTCTACTTTTAGAGAAGTGTGTGTGGTAGGACGAAGAAAGGAAGACTAATCCCATAATTCAACTTGGAAATTTGACTTCATTTTCTTTTAAAATGTTGAAGTTCTATCCAGTACTTCACAAGCTGTAATTAACAGGTAACAACAACCTAAGGAGACTCAAAGTGTCCAAAACAGAATTGCATATGTTGGCTATTAAACACTTTTAATTTACTTTCTAAGTATATTATATGTATGACTATAGGTGCATGTCAAAATTAATGTTTGGAAAGATATTTTAATCTAAATCAATGGAAAATGAAACTGAGGTAATAGATTATAAATATCTTTAAAAGTTGTATTTTTAGCAATGCATAAGATTATGGTTTAAAGGCAAGAAAAAAACACAAACTGTCTTGCTTATTTTTTATTTTTACACAGACGTCTTGAAACATAAGATAGAGGCCACACAATACAAAATATGTCAGACCCAGGAAAAGTGTGCTACGTTTCATTAAGTATAAGCTGTCTAAATTACATGCTAAGAGTAAAGTCTTATTGTCAAAGGGAAAGTTCAAAAGGAAAACACACAAACCAAAACTATATAAAGAATATTTATAACCATAGTGGAAGATCACAGTCACAAAAATTAATCTAAAAAATATTCCAGGCTAGCTTATTCCAAACAGTGTTTTTCAAAAACATTATGTGTCAAATTTATTCTACAGTTCATAAAAGCCATCTGTCAGCTCTTTCATGATGTCATTTTTGCTTTTACTCTGTTCAGAGATGCAGGGACTCCAAAAAGATGAAGTCTCTTGTATGCTACTGACAGAACACCATGTATTCTGTGTCTCTTTTTACCCATCACTAAGCTCCATAGTTTACCTTTTGATTCATTTCACTCTGCTCAGTTTCTGCCAACAACACTATCGTTTCTCCTGTCACTCATACAAAGAAATAATCTGTGACTGTCCAGACTCCTTGCTCCTTGACATTTAGGTAAAAATCTGTCCTTTCTTCCTCTATAAAAGCTAAAAAAAAATTAAAAAAAATAAAAATCACCATTTCTTATTGCTCCTAAATCCCTCTGCCACACGGTATTTTTACAAGAAATATAACATTATTCCAAGAACAAAAGGGATAGGTTTAGTCTTTTTTTTTTTTTCAACCAAACTCTATAAGCCTCTAAACAAAACTTATCACATTTTTTGTAAGCTTAATTCAAAATGTTCCACAAAACAAAATCATAAATATTTGTAGAAGGAGAAACTAAGCATATGCGAAGGAGAACTATTATTTGGAAAATATTTGCAAGAAATAGGAAATCACATAAGCATAACCAGCAGTCTGTGTGTCTATCTACATTAGATTTTTGTTTGGATCAGGAGTGTGATCTTGAAGCAATATTTGAATTGTCCCCATTTATCATGTTTCAGTTCATATCACACAGTACTCCTGCAACATATGAACAGAATTTTGGATAAAACAAACCCAGAAGATACATTCCAATTGCGTGAAGTAGAAAAACTATGATACACTGCAGTACGAACATCAGGTTCTCCATGTGAATGGCTTTGCACTACAAATCCGCATTTCCAGGTTCACACTGATTATTAGAGTTGATATAGTCCATGAGGAACTGAAATTCCCTGGACCAAGAACAATGAAACAATGTGGTTTCCTACAGTTCTTTCTTTGTTGGAAAATCTTGTCACAGTGAAAATTAAAAGTTTTGGACACTTGTTCAAAATTTCTGGAAGTGCTGAGTATGCACAACACACAGATAAAATGTATAATGCATTCACAAGAAATGTTATATACACAGCCTTCATCACATTTACTGAATGCTTATCACGCATATAGTGTATCAAGAAACATCAGATATACTGCACACATACATTTATTTCTGTTTAGGAACTCCTTACAAATAAGTGCAATAAAGGATTTCCTGAATAGACATTCAGAAAACTAATGGTTGAATTGCATGAAAAAACAGTAAAAGCCCGAAGGAAATTTGAATGGACATGACTTTCTTAAAGTTTGGGACATCTGAACTTCGGGGATAAGAGTAAAAGAGAAAGAAAAATTAGCTTAGAAATGCTCATTTCCTCAAAAGAAATACACTACTTTATCTTTGGCATGCATACTGGCAGAAATTTGAAATGAAAAGGCCATTTGGAAGAAAAGTAGATGGTAGGTAAGCAAAAGATTGATGAAAGAAGGACAAATTAAACACGCTTTAACTGATACAATGTATCACAGTTGATTACATTCACTAGCTACAAGATGCAAAAAAGAGCAAGTTGAGAACATTTATCAGAATTACTATTCCTCTTTAGTGTTCTTTAACAACCTTGGGTTTTATTTTCCTTACCTCCTACTTGTGCAAACAAATATTATTGCTATTGGCTGTTAACATATCCAAATTTTAACGATTTGGGGGACATTATCTGTTATTAGATTTACTGAAAAAGCAGGTATACTTAAAGAACTAATTCAATGTACTTTTACTCAGATCTTGAAAAAGCTGATTTCATTATCCACACAAATAGTCATAATGTTTCAAGCCCTAAATATTCTTCATGTACATCTTAAATTTAACTATACAGTTGGCCTTCCTGCTGCATATGTAAATGTCTGAATGTGCATACTATTGGATAAAAAATCATTTAAAAACTCAGGTTGAGCCCAGGCTCAGTTTCAGGGTCAGTGCTCTTTAATGTTTTGATAAATGATCTGGACGCAGGAATCAAATGTGCATTAAGTTTGCCAGTGATACTAAACTGGGAGAAGCTGTAGACTCCCTCAAGGGTAGGGAGACCTTGCAGAGACATCTGGATAGATTGGAGAGCTGGGCAGTCACAAACAGTATGAAAATTAAGAAGAGCAAGGGCAGAATTCTCCACCTGCGAAGGGGTAATCTGGTTATATGTACAAACTGGGGGACATTAGGCTGCAGAGCAGCCCCACAGAAAGAGATCAGGGGGTTTGGGTTGATGGCAATTTGAGTGTGAGTCAACAGTGTGTCCTGGCAGCCAGATGGGCCAACTGTGTCCTGAGGTGCATCCAGCACAGTATAGCTAGCCGGTCAAAGGATGTGATTGTCCCACTCTACGCTGCAGTCGTACAGCCCCATCCCAAGTACTGTGTGTGGTTTGGGGAGCCTCAATATGAGAAGGACATCAAAGTCTTTGAGTGTGTCCAGAGGAGGATGACCAAGACGGTGAAAGGCCTTGAGGGAGACTTATGAGGAGTGGCAGAAATCACTTGGTTTGTTCAGCTTGGAGAAGAGTAGGCTGAGGGGTGACCTCATGACAGTCGACAGATTCCTCAAGGGGGGCAGCAGAGAGGGAGGTGCTGATCGCCTCTCTCTGGTGACCACCGATAGGACAAGAGGAAATGGAATGAAATTGAATCAGGGGAAGTTTGGACTGGACATTAGGGAAAGGTTCTTCACTGAGAGGGTGGTCAGTCACTGGAACAGGTTCCCCATGGAAACAGTCACAACACCAAGCCAGTCAGAGTTCAAGGAGCACCTGGACGAT
>VZSZ01001994.1:0-32460 GCA_013398815.1 Ibidorhyncha struthersii | reverse complement strand
ATACGGTTTTGTATATATTTCATTATTTTCTTTTTATTTTATTATTAATATTTCATTAAAGTAGTTTAGTTCCTTCTAAACTCATAAGTCTCTTTTTCCTCCTCTGCCTCTCTCTTCGAAGAGGGGTAGAGGGGAGCATCTGTCGGTCCCATCTGGGGTCCCCCACGTCCCCAGTGGGATTTGGCCTAAACCACGACAATTGGCCATCCATACAAGTGACCCATGGGTGAGTAAGTCTGTATCCTATTAACATGAAGCCCTTGTTTCATCATCTTTCTCTGATTTGCATTCCAATAGGTGCTTCTTTCTTGGAAGCGTAAAGCAAAAAAAGAAAATTAAAACATAAAAAATGAATAGTGTGAGATTTTCCAAGATGTGGACAACTGGTAACTGTATGCACATTTAAGATTTATGATACCTTGCTTACTCATCTCTCGCTCATAATATACATTTTACACATTTTTATTACTCCTTCTGTTCCACGTTTGGAAAATTAAAGTTTGAGAATTATAACAGAGAGACCTCGAAAATCAAATATTTATTTCTATCACATGGAAAAACTTACCTTCCAGAGCATACCTTGACAATAAAATCCAGATCTCAGCATTCTCTAGCAAAAACACAGCCTGGCTTAGAAAGAATAGAGAACATGGGAGGACATCTTTTGGCAGCACTAAACCTGTTTAAACTCCTATAAGTGCTTCTCTCTGATAAGCAAATGGTCAAAACTTTAGCAATCAAAACTTCTCAGAAGTGTAATTAAGTTCTATATCAGTAGCGGTTTGTATGAGTTAAGTTAAAAGTTCAAATAAGTTCATTTAGAAATAAAACATTTGAAAAGTCTTTTTTTCTTTTTAACAAAAATTAAAATCATAGTAATACGTTATTCTTAGAAACTTGATGATACTGCAACAATGCAGAAGAGATGATTATCTCACAGAAAAATTAATAATCAGATATGTCAAGGTAAACAATAATGCTTGTATAGGTTCTATAAGTGAAAAACTCAAAAGTATATTCAGGTATTATGGATAGAATAATCGTGGGGTTTAAGCTTTGTCATTCATTATCTCAGGGAGTAGTCTCCTACAGGCTAGTTAGGCACATATGAAACAGCTGAAAAATCAGTGGAGTTAAAAAAAAGTGTGGATCTGTGGTAGGTAGTGGCTACAGGGTAAGGAGGAATGCAGCAGAGAATCCTCCAGCTTCATTCTTATCTCATCCTTCTTCATTTGTCGTATTCTGCTGTACAGAAAGCTTGCATAGAGCATAGCTGTAGTCTTGAAACTACCCATTCATAACACATACTAGACCAAAGGGCATGTTTTTCTTTTATCAGTGGATTCTCTGTAGTCCACCTGGAAGGAAAAGTGCTAGGGCAAAGATCATCCAATAGGAATAAATTCTTTAATAAAAAAGTCCTACTTTCTTGGGGAATTTTACATCATCCTTCTATCTCAGATTACTAAGTAATGTAAGGTCTTTCCATGGCTAAGGCTGAAGACCAGGGGTCTAATTAAATGCTCTAGGGAGGATAATTATATCATTTGTATCAATTATCAATTATAGCAATTATAGCAAATTTTTGACAGCAAAGGATCCTCCTCTCTTGTTGCAGTAAAGGAAAGCAGAGCCTCCTAATATCTCATGCGTTTAATATATAGCAGAGTCCACAGGTATAACGTGTGGCACACATGCTCACATGCACACAACTTTCTGCAAGTCTAGCTAGGTCTGTCCTCCAAAACTCAAGTAAAAATTTAGCCTTGTTATCACCCAGGTTGCAGACGAAAGGTGCATCTTATACCTTCATGGTGATCAAAGCTGGTAACTCCAACCTACTATTACTCAAAATCGGTCCTCTCTCCTCGAGCCCTCCACCAGAAATATTGTTAGTCTTTTATACATATGACATATGACAGTTTCTAAGATTCACTTCCTCCTTTTTGTCATCTAGCACGTTCATTTTCTTCTCTCAAATCTTTTCTCCTTAACTCCTAACTGTTTCCATAAAGTGCCATCATTTTCTTCATCATTCAGTGAAACAGACTACGAAGTCAACTATAATGTAACAGAGTCACAGAATAGTCAGAGTTGGAAGGGGCCTCTGGAGATCATCTAGTCCAACCCCCCTGCCAGAGCAGGTTACCTACAGCAGGTTGCACAGGACGGCCTCCAGGTGGGTTTTGAATGTCTCCAGAGTGGGAGACTCCACAACCTCTGTGGGCAGCCTGTTCCAGTGCTCTGCCACCCTCAAAGTAAAGAAGTTCCTCCTCAGGTTAAGATGGAACTTCCTATGTTTGAGTTTGTGCACGTTACCTCTTGCTCTATCACTGGATACCACTGAAAAAAAGACTGTTCCCACCTACCTGGCACCCTTCCTTTAAATATTTATAAGCACTCATAAAATCTCCCTCTCAGTCTTCTTTTTTCTAGACTGAAAAGACCCAAGTGCCTCAGCCTTCCCTCGTAAGAAAGATGCTCCAATCCCCCAATCATCTTTGTAGCCCTTTGCTGGACCCTTTCCAGCGGTTCCGTGTCCTTCTTAACCAGCAGACAGATTCTGCCTACATCTTCTGTTTAAGCAGCCCACTGAAACCCACATCCTGTTTGACTGCTTAAGTCAGAAAGAGCCAAGATTCAAGGTTCTTGCTTCTTACTATTCTAGAGATGAGTCATCACATCTCTGACTGCTTCAGCACAGCACTCAGAGGATGAAACAAAAAGGAATGCCAAAAGTATTATACTATTAGTATTATACTAATGTTCTGCTGATGGCCTCTACTCCCCTTCATTCCTTATTTTCCTCTAAACAGCTCTAATGTTAGTGGAAAAAGAAATCCTCCATCTCCAACTGGAAACTGGTAAAACATCTCCTAAGAATACAACCATATCTTCATACAGATTTGTCTGCTAAGGCAAGAGGTAAGGAGCCTAAGTCTTCTTTTCATATTAAGTTACTACATACAGTTAGATGTTATTTAAGAAAATATTTTCCCATGCAAGCTTTCTCTTTCTGTGTTTTTTTTCGTAGGTAAGCAAATAATTCTTAAAATTTGTGTGTGAGATCATTCTTGAAGAGTTCAACAGTTATAAAGTATTATGTTATACCTGGCTGTATATTTATTTCATTTTCTTCATGAGACCAACTTATTTTCTCTTCTCTAAGGCTAAGATCAGAAGTAATTTCTTTCACATGTATCTTTCATATTTTTATTTCAAAAGGTACATCATCTTCTATAGAGCTACATGACTTTAAGAAACTGCACTTTTAACATTATGGCAGGCTTTCTGACTGCATGTTGTTCCCAAGACTGGCAGTGCTTTCTCATTGGCACTTTCATACTTGATTAATTAAAACAAAGCAGAAGTCACTCTTTTTCATTACTGTGAGTCTTCTCTGAATGCAGCTTACTAGGATTGCAGATATTCCAGGTTGAGGGAAGGCATGTCATTCTTTCTCCCATTCTTTCCCCTTCTTCCCAAACTTCAGACATCTGGACAGTATTGAATTTTGAGTGTTCTGTAACTTCTGATTCTGCTACCAATCCAGTAAACCCTCACAATCTGTTTCTGCTTCTGATCCCTCATTATATTTGATGACTCTTCCCACCTCTGCAAAAATTAAGTAGAGCTAAGAGTTAAGTAGGCTACTAGCAAGAACAGTATAGCTGTTAAGAAAATGTTTAAACAACTGAAAACTTGAAAAGGTAAAGGAAAAGGAGAGATGTGTTAAGGAAGTGAAAGAAATAGATGTGGTGCAGAAGCAGCAAGAAAACTAGGGTCAGAAAAGGAAAAGACTAAGAGACGGACGGGGTTTGCTCTGAGCTTTGTTGGTAACACTTCACAAGTTAGCTACATGTAACACCCAACCTAAAACTTATTGGAATCACTAGAAAAGAACAAACACTTCTGCTCCAATAAACTGAATTTTCCTACCCTTACCACTGTCCCACTGGACCTCTCCTCAAAATAAAATATGCCCTCTAGGATATCAGTTTCCTAACTCTGCTGGCTCTTCACAGTCTATCTCCAGAGTCTAAACTCAATAATCCCTTGTGTCTTTGTAGCCAAAATTATGTCGTGGCTTGTCAGCAGGAGGTAAAGCAGAACTTTGAGTGTGTTTGGCCCTTTATGTTTGCCTTAGGAATCTGTCTCAAAATGCAGCTTAGAAAATTCTTGGGGTGCCTGAACTCATGCTGTCTTCCTCACAGATGTCTGGGAGACTGAAAACCCTCATAAGGGTAAGGCCTTGCTATAGGTAGACTTCTATCAGTTGCTTGCAAAAAGCTTTATCCTTTTGTTCTACTTGGAAGATCCTGCAACAGATTCCCAGCGTATCATTGTTAGTGCAGCTGTCCACTGTGATCTTGGTCCAGAGATTACTAACAACATGTGCAGTTTCCTGGAGCTTTGGGCAGCTCCTACACACAGTGCAACGCCCCTTCCTCACCTTCCCCATCTATCCTTTCTAAATAGCCCATAGCCACCCATGAAAGTCATGTGGGGTTTCCCACCCAGTCTTTGTGATTCTGTTCTGATCACTCCGCAGCACTGTCACTTCACACAGACTTCCAGGTCTTCAGGTTAGTTGCCTCAGTTTCTTCTATCAGTGTACAGATTCTTGGCATCTCTGAATATTGTCCCTTCTAAGCAGGAATGTGCAAGTCTTCCTTGTAGCCTTCCTCAACCTGTATTTTCTTTACTTACCCCTGTTCCCTGATGAATCTAATTTAAAGCCCTCCTCACTGGATTAGTAAATTTGTTCACAGGCTTTCTTCTCTCTCTTTGCCAAATGGGACCTCTCTTTATAGCAACCTTTTTTCAAAACATATGTAAAGAAGCCAGTCTTGTTAGAAATACCAGCTAAGCAGGCAGGCATTAGTCTGCTCGATCTGTCTCCTACTAATCAGGTGCTTGACCTGAAGAATTGAGAGGAATATTATCTGGACTGTTGTCCTTCTAAACCCTGAACCTAGAGCTGTGTAATCACCTATGGTCTGCTCGGTGCCCCCACTAGCCATGTCATTCATGTGAATGAGAAACATCAGATACTAGTCTGAATGAGCCTTGGCAGTCTCTGTAATTCTCTGTAGTGCTCTCTCTGGAGCATTTCCTTAGCAGAATTTGTTCATCCTCCTTTGATATCAAGGCCTTGGCATAAACTTTCTTTCACCTTCCTGCTGTTGTCAGAGGTTACCAACTTCCAGGCTACACTTTGTGGGAGTTCCTGTCCTCTTTTTTCTACTGCCTTGCCTTGTTCATACAACCTTTCATAACTCTGAAGAGCTGAGGCCATTTTCTCAGCAGAGATTCTTTGAAGTCAGTCATCCTTAATTCAATAAAGCCTGCTCATGCCTTCTTGCATCTTGCTCACATGGCACTATTCAATCAGAAAACAGCTCTCACAGGTGAGCCCGTTGCCACCACTCCTGGCCCCAGCCCTATGGAAAGTAACCTGATTTTATCATTATTTGGCATAATTTCTTTCAGTTTGGATTTTCATTAGTCAACAGTCCCAGCAGGCTGCTGGGGAACACATTCCTCCTTCAATTAAGGCTATGAAGCAGTCCATCAGGCATACTTCAGGCATACAGCTTGAGACTCTTATACTTTTCTCTGAAATTTCATTTCTATTACAAATCAGAAGAAAATCCAATAATGAAATCTAAAAAATCTTGGTTTTTTTTCCCAAATAATCCATATTTTATGCACTAAGCATATAATTGCCTTTGCAGTGAATGGTGAAGTCCTGGTGTTTTAGTCCACTGTGAATTTTGACAAGAATTCTATCATTTAGACATATACTTGAGATCTTTTAGTACTTTCTTTTAACATTTCATCTGTTGTATCTTTTCACTAGTTGATAGAGAGCTGAAGCTTACAATACCAGCACTGGTATTTGATAACAAACCTTTAAACTGGCTGTTTCTATTAGAGCTTTTTTATGTTAAATGCTGGGGGTTCATTTCTTTTATTCTAATGCAGAATATGATTACTTTTCTTCAATTTTCTAACCTATCTGAGATAGAAAGCAGTTGAAACGATCATACATCTGCCTAGAGACCTTATGCAAAATATTTGCTTTGCATTTAATCTTCTGCATCTTGTAATATTACTCTTTTTTTTAAAAAAAAAAAAAAAAAAAGATATAAATGCTCTATCCTATCTGTCATCTCTACAATCACCTAAAGCTGACAGCATGTGGCTGGTGATATAATAAAAAAAGGTGAGAAACCAACCCACTGATTTACATCACATGTTGTATTTCTGTTATGTCAGACTTTTATGTAATGATCATTTGATGATGCTTTTGTAAAGTATCTCTCTACACTTCTGCCTACACAAGATATCAGGATAATAGAGAACTGTGCAATTTAATCTTTTGCAAAAATCTGCCCTCTTTCCAGCAGCCTTTTCAAACTAAAAGTTGTAAATCCTAGTATTAAAGTGTGTATTATAAGTAGTGACTAACATTTCATCTTGGCCTAAAGATGCAAATCAAGGTTAAATGATTACAAAATCAAAAACATTCAAAAAGACTTGCTACCATTGAGACTAAGGATAGTACATGAAAGTCTAGACCATTGACATAATACATTCTATTTCTAGAATGGCAGAAAAAAAAAGTTAGAAGTTTATCATTTGTCACAGCTACCTGAGGATTTGTAAATGATTCATACACTACACTCTTCCTACCTGAAATGGTGGAACAAAGGGGCGTTAGAGACTGTATTCTATATTCACCTTTAAACAAGTAAATAAATATAGAACTTTCCCTAGAACCCATTACTCTCACATATTTTTGAAGACAAACAATTTTTCTTTGCTGATGATACAAAACTGGGAGAAGTGGCTGACACACCAGAAGTCTCTGCTGCCATTCAGCATGATCTGAACAGGCTGGAGAGCTGGGCAGAGAGAAACTTAATGAAATTCAACAAGGGCAAATGTAGGGTACTGCAACTGGGGAGGAATAACTCCATGCACCAGTACAGGTCAGGGGCTGACCTCCTGGTGAGCATCTGTGTGGAAAGGGACCTGGGAGTGCTGGTGGACAACAGGACAACCGTGAGCCAGCAATGTGCCCTGGTGGCCAAGAAGGTCAATGGCATCCTGGGGTGCATCAAAAGGAGTGTGGCCAGCAGGTCAAGGCAGGTCATCCTCCCCCTCTACTCTGCCCTGGTGAGGCCGCATCTGGAGTATTGTGTCCAGTTCTGGGCTCCCTAGTTCAAGAAGGACAGGGAACCGCTGGAGAGGATCCAGCAAAGGGCTGCAAAGATGATTGGGGGATTGGAGCATCTTTCTTACGAGGGAAGGCTGAGGCACTTGGGTCTTTTCAGTCTAGAAAAAAGAAGACTGAGGGGGAGATTTTATGAGTGCTTATAAATATTTAAAGGAAGGGTGCCAAGTAGGTGGGAACAGTCTTTTTTCGGTGGTATCCAGTGATAGAGCAAGAGGTAACGTGCACAAACTCAAACATAGGAAGTTCCATCTTAACCTGAGGAGGAACTTCTTTACTTTGAGGGTGGCAGAGCACTGGAACAGGCTGCCCACAGAGGTTGTGGAGTCTCCCACTCTGGAGACATTCAAAACCCACCTGGAGGCCGTCCTGTGCAACCTGCTGTAGGTAACCTGCTCTGGCAGGGGGGTTGGACTAGATGATCTCCAGAGGCCCCTTCCAACTCTGACCATTCTGTGATTCTTTAATAAATAAAGATACTGAATAGATTTCAGTTTCTTTATCCCTGGGGCTGGACACATGGGCTGAGAAAAATTTTGTGCCTCATATTTAGGCATGACACAGCAGATATGCCAGCTATTCTTCTTTCTGAAAGGTAAACGTCTAATTCAGGCACAGCACATTTTCTCGTCAATGTCTTTCCAAATAATGGCTTCCTAAATTTTGACCTAACAGATTTATTAGTGTATTCATCAATACTTCTTTTGTTCATGGCTCTCCAAGTCATCACATACACTGACCCACAGTGCAGAAGATGTAGCAAGAGAACTGTTTTCTTTATAATGCGTGTCCTTTGACTATTACTGGGCCACAGGACCACCTTAAAGCTTGCTTCATTTTTGAGCATAAAAGGCTGGTCCATGTCAGTCTTCAGGGGTTTTCTCTTTTAATGAAGATACAAAAAACAACTGACAGCTGGTTTAACCCAACAGACAGCTAAACACCACACAGCCATTCACTCACTCCCCGCCAGTAGGATGGAAGAGAGAATCGGAAAAAAGGTAAAACTTGTAGGTTGAGATAAAGACAGTTTAATAGGACAGAAAAAGAAGGGAAAAAAACAATAATGATAAAAGAACATACAAAACAAGTGATGCACAATGCAATTGCTCACCACCCATTGACTGATGCCCAGCCAGTACCTGAGCAGCAGCTGTCAGCCCATGGCCCACTCCCTCCAGTTTTATTGTTCAGCCTGCTGTTGTATGGTATGGAATACCCCTTTGGCCAGTTTGAGTCAGCTGTCCTGGTCATGTCCCCCCCCATCTTCTTGTGCACGCCCAGCCTTCTGGCTGGCAGGGCAGTATGAGAAGATAAAAAGTCCTTGCCTTAGTGTAAGTACTGCTCAACAACAACAGAAACGTCAATGTGTTACCAACTTTATTCTCATCCTAAATCCAAAATACAGTACTACACCAGCTACTAGCAAGAAAATTAACTATCCCAGCTGAAACCAGGACAATGAGTTTTTTATTTGCTTCCCTACTCATCTTTAGATTGTTTGTTTGACATCAAAGCTTTGATTAGTAACTTACCCACAAATGGATGTGGTGTCTCTTTAATCTTTCATCAAAAGGAAAAATTAGTTTATGAGCAGCCAAAACAACACAGCCAGACAGCAGAGACCCCTTATGGGTCTGCACTGACTGTGGCCAAGCCCACACCTTATCTGGCTCCTAAAGGTAGACTTCTCTTTGACTTTCTGCTAAACCACAACTTACAATTACACAATTATGTAAAGAATAATCTGTAGATAGTTACCTAAGGTCCAATTATAATGATACAGTTTTCATGGCACTGAGCATTTTTTCATGCTGAGATCACAAAATATTGGATTGTTTATTGTGCGTTGTTTACTACAAGGATGCTGTTAATCACAGGCTGACAATAATTGTATCAAGCATTGACTTTGTTTCTAAACAGACATCACTGGGCCTGCCAGAATAGACAAAACCTGAGTCCAGACAATGGACTGTTCAGAAATAAATCATAGCATAGGTTAAAAAAAAAAGAAAATATGGTCTACCAACAAAACAACAAAAAAAAACTTGAAGATACTCACTATCTTGTTGCAGTAGGTGTTACTAGAACAAAATCTGCTCCTTACAGTTTGTTTCATTATTTGTTTCTTTTTTTGTCTTAAAATTGCTAATTTCTGATATAAGAATTTTATAAAATAAATACACTCTGATCATTGTTTAGGAAAATATACAGTCTAGGATCATTCTCTATGAAAAAGTTAGGAAAAACAGCTGTTACTGTTAAAATCTTAGGGAAACTAAACATGAGAAAAGAGGGATAATACATGTACATAAATAATTACATTTGCTGTCTTCATGTTAAAATCAGAATTTTCAGTTATAACTAAAGGCAGAATTTGCAATGCTGTGTGGAATAGGAACAAACACATCAAATAGCTACAACAACAATAGCTCTTAGCCACTCATAACTATCCTGTTATTCCTCAGCCATGACAGGGATTTTACCCTAATTCAGTGCTAGATCAATTTTATAGTGTGGAGTCCTGAAATCTTCCTGTGTCTTCCCACTTCTGCTAGCTGAATACCACACTTCAGCTCTTGAGAAACAGGAACTATAAAAGCAAGTGTTGGTGGTTTTCTGTAAGACTAGATGACTATAATTGTGGAGACACAGTATCAGTGGAGCCTTGCATTTATTTTCAGTCACTTTTAATGGGTACCATTAGATCTATGATTTCTCAAGTACTTTGAATACTTTTAAATAAGCTAAAGTGGTGATGAAGCCAGCATAGAGCATGCTGCAAGACTAAAGGTGCCTTGAAACAGCCTTAAGGTTAAATGTTGTTCACGTTAAAGTACTTTTAATATAGTTACAATCATCTAAAAATATTAATATAGATGAGAAACTGATCATAATCTTCCTAACTGTCATTAGGTGCTGAATATTCTCTTCTTTCTCTTTTCAGAGTTTCTGCATGAGGTTCTTAGAGTGAAAGTGAAGTAGCCAGGATGCTTTGGGAGTGCCTCCATGGATCGTCTTTGGCAAGTGATCTGGAAAACAGCACTTGGTAGGATGTGAGTCTACACAGTGTGTCTGGATCAAATGCACAAATCTTTCTGAACGGCATTTTGTCCAAAAATGAGCATTACATCAGAGGACAATGACCATCAGCCAGACTACATTGTAACCAGGGAGCTTGAAATAGATTGAAACCAATGAACTGAGGATGAACTAGGCAGCCCAAAAAGATAAGAGAATTATGAAAGTTTGAAATGGTGAGAAACATTGCACCAGAAAGAGCAAGAATTTGACTTGGCTTGGCACTGCTGGATGTTACCCCATGGCACCATCACCTCTGTCCAGCATTCCCGGGGGATATTGGGAGCAGCCTGCACCCAATTGGTGGTTGACATTATGGAGTCCTCATGGACCCCCCAGTATGGGGGACAGTATGTGGTGCCTCATGGAGGACTGTCTTTCTTGCATGTGGGTCAGTGGGGTGTAGGGTGCTGCTCAGGTACTGGAGCACCTGTATGGTGGAGCACCCATGTCTTCCCTAGGAAGGGTACGCAGGTAGGTTAACCTACACACTTAGGACTGCTGTGTGCCTGTGATCGCCAAAGCTTGGGAGAAAGGGGGGATACACGTGTAGTTGTGTGTGTACTTATATGTAAGATAAGAACCTCTTGGTATTGGATTTTTGAAGACTGCCTAGAAATCTGTAGGTGTTATTCACACTGTGTGTCTACTGTTGTTTGTTGATCTGTTATATTATTGATATTGATCCTGAATGTAGAGTCTACTGATTGCTTGTCCATCGTGTAATTAATAAAGTGCCTTGATCCTCATTTTGCTTTAAAGTATGTGAACTAAGTAGCATCACCCTGCAATGAGCTGTTCCGGTGAATGTTATTCTCAGCAACTGTCAGCAGCAAATCTGGTCTTATTCTCATGGATCAGTGGTATAAACACATTTTTTGAAAGATTCTGAAATTTAAATTTTTGTCTTATTTTTACTAACCTGCATCCAAACCACGTGTGTAATAATATTTTTGTAAGAGAAGACATTTTTTGCGCTCTTTGTTCCCATTTTCTCTTTTTCCCTCAATTTTGCTGTCTGAATCACTGATGTTGGACACAGATATCTAATCTCCTCTTCAAAAGCTGGATTTTGCCATTAGCTTTATTTCCACCTAGCCATATCTTTTTTGGTGAAATTGCTTAAAATTGAGTTGACAGCAAGGTGAAGCATAAGAAGGGAAACAGCCCAGAGATTAAATGATTGTAGAGGGGGCAAAAAAAATCATATATCTTAAACCCACAATTTTTAGATACAAGTTTTACTCATCTGCACTCAGAAAGTCAATTTTTCTTGACAGAATTTACCAAGTCTCCAGAGAATATTCACTGCTGAGGAGTGCCAACATCATCGCTTCAGGAAACATTTACTCTTCCCTTGGCTGAAGACCATGACATCAGAACTTTTGAAGAGCAGAAATTATTGTAATATCTGTCAGTACAAATATTCAAAAACTGAAAAAAAATTGAGACAAACTCCTTTCCTGTATAAAGTTTATTTATAATCGATCTTTCTAAACCTACTGAATGTAGATAACTCTACAGAGTTACATATTTTAGCCTCACCTCTCATAAAGAAGTAAGAGGAAGTATATGGTTCCACCAGGTAGTTTGCTTAAAATCGAAATTTATATTTCTAAAATATAAATATTCTGAGATGTAGAGATATGAAATCTTCTAAGAGAGAAGATAAAAACCATTGTAACCTACAACATTACAAAATGATATCTCATTATCTAACCAAAATCAAACAAAAAGTCTACAAACTAAGGATCTAAAATACATAAAGGAACTGGTTTAGAGCATTTTGGTGTTAAAGCATAGCAGAATTTGAATCACTCCTCACAAAACCAGTTATGCAAATTTATATCTAATGTTCTAATATGACTTTATCACTCGTTATATTTCTTCCTTTGTTAAACTTTTTCTCTCAATGTAAATCAGTACATTCTTAAGACTAAATCTTAAAAAAACAGATGTCACCTTACTAGTTTATAGTAATATATCATTTAGCAGTTGAGAAACATCTTAAGAATGGTTCAGTCCATCCCATCAAATAATGCTCCTTGTTCTGCAGGTGAAAAAAATAAAAATGTATCCACTAGTTAATTCTCAGAACTTGTGTTGTATAGCAGAACAGGAAACTATTGCTCCCTTTCTGCCTCTTTTTCTTAGGTAGCCCAGCTAATCTGTAACTCATGTTGTGTTTTCTGTTTTAGCAGCATCCTAATTGGCAAATCTTGAAGCCTGTGTTGTCATACAAGGTTTCCAGTGATACATCTGTTTCTAATGTACAGTACATAATTTAATGACAAGACACTTCAGTGGTCTACCCACTGCAAATTTCAGTTGTTAGAAATGTCTGGAGCAAGATGCCTTTAAATAGTAGGCACTTTCTTGGTACATTAATTTTCTCACACTTAGAAGCAGAAAATGCAATAGTAGCTGTCACTTAGTGTAAAGCTGTGTTTACTTTTAAAAGCTATTTACAGCTTAAATGTCTTGTTCAAACTGATTAGCTATAGTGGGATTTAAAAGTTTTATAAGAGCTATTTATTACAGTTAATGTGTTTTTCCTCAGACCATAGTTCAGGAAATCTGTTCAATCAGCATTAGGACAAGAGTGAGTTCTTTTTCTGGCCAGACCTGATAAATATAAGCCAACTGGATTTTGAGAACAACTGAAATGAAAAACATAAAATCCTAACCTACAAGTAAATCACTGGCTGTGTTATTTGCATTTAATCCATTTCCTTCATATATACAAACAGAGCAAGAACAGCTTCCCAACACAATACCTCAACAGTCACAAACCCATATCCTCATCTATAATTCATCTTGGCTAGTAATATGCTAGTAATATGCTTACTGACTGATGCTGTATCCAACAAGCCCCTTACAACGTGGAAGATCTAATTATAAAAGGCACACCATGGTTATCCCACAACTAAAAGATTTTTTGACAAACATTCCAAATATACAGACACATCCATAAACAAAAAAAATCACAGATTTAACTTAAATGGAGAATAAATCCGCCTTCGAAGGCGAAGACAAAAAAGCACTAAAAGATGTACAAATTCAGTGGAGAGAGCTTTTTTACTACTCCAGTATCAGACCACACTGATCATTAAAATGTTGTCTTAAACGTCATAGTGTTTATTAGAAATATTACCCCCAAACCAATCTTTTCCTCGTATTTTGTCCTTTTTCTTCATGTAATCAAGATAAATTTATCTGCATCACTCAAAGTCTTTGATTTCCTTATAGTTGAGATGATTAATTGACACGACTAGGAGAAAGGGGAAGGTTTGGTTAGTCTTTTCCTGTGTCTTAAAATGCGTGTTGGACTTCTGCTAAATAGTTTCTACGTTACTGTAAAACTTGAGTTGTACTGGGTCTCGAGTTAGGAAAAATACATTTCAGGTATGGATTTTTAGTACAGGATGATGAAATGCAGTAGGCTGTTATCTTACCTTGCATCTTGCTCCTAAGACCGCTGAAAAGAGTTGTTTCTTCTTATATACACAGAGTTCCCCACTTCTAGTTGACACTGCCTCCTATATCTCTGTGCTGGGAAGACTTCCTTATTTCTCCTCTGCTAGGAGGAAAATAAAGGAATAAGTATCTTATCATCTACTTTATTATTGCTTATTATTATATGATGCTTGTCAACATCAGTAATGTACCATCCAAGCAGTTTGGTGGGTGAGAACAGGATCGTTTCCACTCCCTGTCATACCACTGAGCCAGAGGTCCATGCGTGTCTCTCTTCCAGCAGGTAACAACAGACAGTTGTTAACACTTTAACACACTGAACTCTCCATTTGAGTTGATTTTTATAAGTTTTCTCACACTTAGGACCCAATCCCAACCTGTGTCAGGCATATTCAGCACGTTCAGCAATCAATAAATTTTACCCACACTCATCACTACATGTTTTTGTTTATAACTGAGCTATCAAAAGCTACTTTATGGTACACAAGTTCCCAGATTTGCATGACCAAGATTTTGTTTTACTTTACAATTGTTTTGGAAGTTATATTTTTAATTAAAATAAGCAAAAAAGCAAAACTCAAAGCAAACCACAAAATCAAAAAGTACTGGCACTTCTTTATCTTTCCCTTTATATTGAGCATAGCTTGATGCTATACTGCAAGGAAAAGAGACCCATTTCTTCGAGGAACATGTGCCAAATTCAACATGTTTTAGTCCTGTGCAGACTTAATACTATTCTTTAGTCCTAGAAAAAATAATCCAACTTCTCAGGGTAATGAATGTCAACAATTAGAAAACTAAAAATCTTTCCATAAGCAAAACAGAAAAGATGCAAAGCTGAGTCTTGTTTACTGTTTCGCTGCCAAAGTGACACTTAGCCACAGACGCCAAAAAGTTTGCAAAGCCATGAGCATACTCAGGCATGGTTTGTTAGAAATCTTGGCCAAGCTTTTAATGGATATGGACAGATTCACTGTGTGGGAAACCATGTTAATTGAGTTAGCTTTTTATTTGAAACAAGGCAAGTAAGACACTCTGATTAATTATGCTTTCTGCTGTGTGGGTTAGCACAACTTTAACTAATACACAGCAAACAATGCAAGCAGGCACATGTACAGATGACATAGTGTGAAACGAAATGCACCTTACTCCTATCTTAAACTATATCCCATATCAAATCTGAACAGTAACGTTGGAACAGAACCTACTTGCAGATAAAAAAGAAAGATGAGGGCTTAGACTTAGGTGGCTTGCAGCCTAATGTTGAGTGGCTGTGTTGTACATCCTTACTTCGTATTGGAGCAATCATTTCATACAATTTATGTTGCAAATAGATTTTAGGCTACACACCAGTACACATACATGTCAGAACAAAAACTGATAGAAGAGGCCATGCTGAGCCAGACTTCCAGCATATGAGAGGCTACAGATTTTCACCAATTACTACATTCTGTTCAGAGTATTATTTTACCAGTTAGCACTGGCCAGCCTTAAGAAACCTGTCAAAACGACAGTGGGCATGCTTACATATGAAAATTGCTTGCTCTAATTTTCAAACACATAAAATATTCAGCAGAAGCCCTGGGTGCAGGGTACTTGCAACTGTTAAGTGTCTTAATAATTTCAACAAAGGTTAAGATGCTATGACACCAATCAGAAAAATTCAGATAAGTACAGTGTCAGTTTTGATCCACCAGTCTCAACTCATGCTACTAAGTTTAATTACACTTATTTCTCCCATATCCTGAATGTTAGCTTTGCTCTGGGGTTCTTTTGCATATTTTTGTTGGCCTGTGACATAAGGTTATTTAAAAATAGTATTTTGTATCTGACTGAGATTCAACAAGTGTCAGCCCAGTTCTGTATTTTGTCACTACCCCATGAGTGGAAATAATGTGAGGAAAGCTTTACAATGCCACTTGCTCTCATCCAGCAAAACTGAGGGGTTTGTAAATTCCATTTGGTATCATGTTATCTAAACACAAGTTATTCAGATTAACTTGGATTTGATTTCAACCAGTGAGCCCACCTTTCATTTTTAAGTGCCCAAAATGGTGGTCTTTGATCTAAGAAATCAGTCAAACTCTAAATATGGCACTTATTAACTTAAAGGAGGGGATGCTCCAGTCCTCCCACTAGTCTGGTGTTCATTCAGGCACCTGAAAAGAAATTATTCAGATACAAAGGAATTACCATGTGAATAGTGCTTCTTCACAGTTTCTGCATATGCTGTCTTGCATTTTTATCAAGACTGCAAACATAAACCAGCGTGAGAAAGCAGGTGCTATTTTGCTTAGTCTTTTGAGCATCAGTCTTTCCCAGCAGTAAGCTCTGTGTGCTAATGGCCTAAGTAAGGCACTTCGCAAACCCAGACTTTTTTTAAAAAAGTCCTGGGGTTTTGATCCAGATTTAATTATGGGGCAGAACATTTAAATAAGAAGAGACAGAAAGCAAAAGCCATATGACTCTTAATGTCCTTAAGAGTATCTGAGGCAACTGCAATGTAAAAGTAAAAGTCTAAAAAGATTCTGAACTATGAAGATGTTTCAGTTTCTCTTCACAAATCTGCAGTTTGCACGGAATGTACATGCCTTCTGAGTTTCATTTGCCTTTCAGTAACTTATCCATATTGACTTATCAACTCTGTTTCAAGGTCATCTGTACTGTGCAAAACAAATAAAAACCCCAATTTTTTCCCCCTTTTAGTCAACAAGTAAATTAGAAATGATTTAAATATGATTAATAAAAATTACTACTATTATTAAAACAGCCATTGACCTGCATAGAAAAGTGGTGCAAATAATCCACCTCCTTCTATGAGATTATTCACAGAACATTAAGTTACATAATCAAATAACACAGGACACAGCAAGTCATTTGTAGAAGGGATACACCTAAATATTTATAAGTCGTTTGGGTTAAATTTAAATAAACAAACAAAAACCACAAAAAAATCCACTAAAAACAAAACCCAGAGAGAAGTGCAGAAAATAAGAAAACATGGAAATGCATTTGAAAAAAAAAAATATCAATCTTAGTAGAAAAAAGTGTCGTTATACAACACTGGAAGAAGAAAAAAGAAGAAAGCAAGACATATCAAAAACAAGATAGGGAAACTGAGAAATCACTAATAATTTAAATTTTAAAAAGGTAAGCTAACAAAAATTTATTTACACAGTATGAATTAAAGATAAAGGCAGACAAGAGAGAAACAAAAGATAAAGCAAAGATGTCCAGTGGTACACACAAGGTTAAAAGAAAGGACAGGAAGCGTTCCTAATGCCTATCCATAGTAAGATACTTCATTGTGTTTCAGTCACTAAGATTTCATGGATTCGGAGAAAAGATGTAAAATTCAGCCTGTCAGGCTAAAATAATTAATATCTGATAGCTGTACCCAGGTTGTCTTTGCTTTCACCCATCACCAGTCACAATCAGTGTCACATCATTAATACAAGCTGCAGTTTTCCATTACAAACATAAAACCTGATTGCACGTAATGACACTTGTGCTTCTAAAGTAACTTGAATACTTCTTATATTCGATACTGAAACTCAAAGTTTAATAAGATTAGATTTTCTAGTGATTTACAATCATGTGCAGCTCTGGCATCACAGTGCTGTGCCAAACCAAGTCCTAATAAAACTCGATATCCCTCAAGTAGTCCTCCACTCATTGTCTTTGGCAATGAAAAGAAAAAGGAAAAGTAAAGAGACTAAAAAAATACAGAAAGTAACAATTAGTGAAAGGACGTAGAAATAATAAAAACAAAACAAAAAAAAGGAAAAAATGTCTGAAGCATAAGCAAGTTTTTGTTGTATATCATGTCATCAAGGAGCCTACAATAGCTGACAGGTGTGTATATAAGGCAAAGGATTCTCTGTACAAAGAGAATTTTCTTGTAATTTCTTAAAACATTGGGGGAAAAAAATTATGAAGAATATGGCGCAAAGATCTGTATACAGAAATAGGGCCTCTAAGGAGAAATTGTGCCTTGAGCACCATTGCTTCAAGCTTTTTGAAGCTGAATCCTCTCTATTTGAATTGACAGTTGAGTAATCCAGTTATTGACAACTGCAAATGAATATTGCCACTGGATCTTACTCGGCAGACATCAACCTGGTGTCCTTCAGAATAGTTGGAAAAAAGCAAAGATAAACTAAGGTTAAGAAAATTATTATATTTCATTACAGCATACAACCAAGCTTGTCATATGTACTTTGAGTGGTAATGAACTAAGGAGAGAAATTTGCGGCCTATATATTTAGAATGACGTGGCATGAAATAAAACTAAAAATGTTTGACTCAAGTACACTAACACTTACTTAAACAATAAGAAAAGGTCACCACAGACTCCAAAACGTTAATGGGTTAATTTCTTCCAAAACTGAAGGAAACCCCCCACATTTTCCTGTTCCTAAAACAGTAGTGAAATGTAAAAAGTACTACTGCTACATCAACTACACCAAAAAGGACTTTGAAAAGCATGAGAGACTGTCACAGGGACCTGAGTGTTCACTGGAAAACTGGAAAACTCACATTCAGGTCTCTGCACTCTCTTGCACTAGGTTCTTGTCACATTCTAGTTTGCATTCACACTGAGATCTTTACTTCATTCACCCTCACAGAGGCTTTCCCCTTTAGTGACTTGGCTTGAATGAAAAAGGAAATATCTTAGGTTCAGGGAATTATTTCCCCTAAACATCTTTCTTTGAAACTTGAAATATTCCTGCAAAATTTTGATTTTCACAAAAAGGAATCTATTGATTAGTTATTCTCATGTTGAAGCTTCTAAGCAGCTCTGCCTATGGATATTCATTGTCAGTTAATTTCTATAGCCATAGAATTGTACTTGATATATGGTTACTCAATAGGAGTGTAATTAGTGATATATGCTAAAACGTGTTGCATTGCAATGGGCATTTACTAAATATATTCCACAGTAACTTAACAAAGAACACACAAGACAAATCAGTTTTGTATTGCTTGCTAGATGAAAAGCAGGACAAAATATGAGCAAAGCTAAGAAAGAAACACTAAAAACTGGTGAACAAAATTAGTTGTAAATCCTTGAACAACAGAACCTGTGAGAACTTCTCCGAAGACAATGGTCAGAAGTAAATTTTGGGTATGGCCATTAATCCATTAAGCTATTAAGTTCCATTAAGCGTGCCCTGTTCAACAAAACAGTTATTCATGTGCTTAATTTTGGTCACAAAGGAATTGACATAGATGATAAATATTTTCAGAATTGTAACACTAAATAAGATTGGAACTAAACATGTGATAAAAATTTCTGTTCATCCAGGCCTTTTAACATTATCTAATCCCACTATGGTTTAGTTTTTCAAAATGTGGTTCTTGGGGTCTTGGGAAAAAAAAGACAGTATTCAATACATCACAGAAGTTTCTATGGTGTTTAAAGCCAGGCTTAGAAGTTAGTCCATAAGCTTCATGAATGTCATCTATATCTGAGAAGCGCTATTTTAAGATTTTCAAAAATCTTCTGTTAGTTTGGGAAACAGGTGAGAAACATTATTTATACACATGGGCATTTTCTGCTTTAAATTGTCACAAGTCCTTTACATGTAGAGGATTTACACCAGCCAAAGATCTGACACAAGATGACCGCTCCTTAATGCTTTTCACTTGGAAAAAAAAACAATAATTCTACAGGGCAGCTGAGTTTCTGAAGAGTTTCCAAAGTCCATAGGAAGCACCCCTTTCGGTTGCTTCTGCAGAATGGGAAGATATGGCTCCTTGCAGGCACATGTAGTCTTTCTAGAGTTACCAAGGTATACTATCAGAAATTATAGTATCACGTATTTTTAAAATAATGAAAGGAAGACAAAGAACATATTACTCATTCAGAATGAGGACCTGTTGTAGAGCCAGTATTAGAACATCGCAATTTTGGCAATTTACTGCTATAAGCAGTTATGTAGCTCATTATTTTCTACACAAAGCCACTTTAAAACCTGTCATATGCTTTTAATATATAACTTAGCATTAGGCAATTACCACTTCCTCTTCAGTTTTTAGACTCTTAAGTCTTTGTACTCTTAAAACTACAGTGTTCTGACAGTTTTTATAAAACCACAGGGAAAGTAAAACATTTTTTGTTCACCAGGTCACAAGCATTAAAAAAGTGGGTTTGCTACAATTTCCTCTACTTTAAAATCTTTTTAATTAGTGGAGGGTCAGACTTAGTCTTCAAATTGCAAATTTTCTTATCAAATAAGGTAAAATTTAGCAAGCTGCATGGCATATATATTTGCTGCGGACTCAGTTACTTATACAAAAGCTGCTATATGCTTTAGGGAGGAGAGAGTGATATTCATGGAAGAAGAGCAGGGGATTAAGTGTTTGATTCTATAAGGAATATTCAAAACATTGAAAAATGAAAACTATGTTAGAAATAATGAAATCTGCAGTTATTTACCTGCATATATCATGTGTGTGATACATAATGTGCACTTTTGTATTTGATGCCAATGCAGACATTTTGAAGTTCCTTCTCTTGCTATTTCTTGCCAGAGAAATAACAAAGTACACAAGGCAAAAAACTCAATGTCTGCATTAAAAAACGTACTTTTGATTACTCTTTGTAAGAAAAAGTCAAAGACAGTACTGGCACTGATATTTCATATAACTGTTCAAAATGGAATATTGAAGGTCTTGTGGTAGGAAAGATAGATCATCAGTGAAACACTGGCAAGGCACCGAGAGGAACAACTAAGAAAAAAACTACTAAACTCTTTTTATGTCCACAACTTTGCTCCCTAGAGCTTCAGATTAAATTTTAACACCTGGAATTCATTAATGAGTAATGAAAGAGGATTCTGCACTAAGCCTATCTACTCTTGATATTTCATCATCCACAAATGACCACCCAGCTTATCCGCGATTTAATTCATATCCTGTTACATATGGACAGACTTTAAACTGTAACTGCTTTTTTATTAGTCCTATTGGTGGAATATTGCAAGGTAACAAATTCTACATTCAGCTTTGTTTACTATCATGGCATTTTAAAGGCAAACACAGTCCAGAAGATGATCTTGGCACAATAAAATCTCTTGACAGATCCTTCAAGGCATGGAAATATTCCAGGGAACTATTAAAGTACAGAATGCAAAAGGCTGCAGGCATTGCATGGGATGATGACAAGAAAATCAAGACCAAAAGCAGATGATGCATTTCAGATGAAATTTTTTCAAGTAATAGCTAAATACTGGCAAAAGGTTGAAGGATTCCTAAACATAACCATATTACACAGTTTCAGATCAAAGAATATTGTTTCAGTGGTTGCAAAGAATTGAACATTTGCATTAGGGAACATTTGCAGTTTAGGGCAAACCTTATTGTTTTAATACTTCATTAATGCTGAAGTTTTGCAAGCAATTAAACACAAAGGAAATATAGTACATTGATTATTTATATAACTATATATCAGAAATATGCTTCTCAACACAGACATCAAAAGAAGAAAATAGCTGTATTTAATCATTCTTTCAGGATCTTACTAGAGAAAAATATTCTAGTTACAGTTCATTTTACATGTAGTCTTGATACCATTTGTAAAATCTATCAATTTAAAACAGCATTTAAGAAAGATATGCTCTAGCTACTTAGTATGTATACATAAAGACAAAAGCAAATTACAGCAGAGCTATAAGTAATTAAAAAATTATACTATCAATCTATTTTAATGGATTTAGAAATTACAAAATGGTTCTGTTTGTATTTATTATTCCTTAGGACATATGACAGTGGCTGTAAGTTGGAACACAGAATTGGAGGGATATACAGGAATATAAATTCTTTGGTATTACTGGCAATCATGTCTTAAATCTTTTTCAAAAACATGCCAAGTATCTTATTAGAAGTAGCCATCATCTTCCCTTGTAATAACTGAGCAGTGTTTAAGACTTTAATTTCTACATATAGAGAGCCACTTTTAACAAATTCTTTTCCTTACAGTGATGGATTTCATGATGAAAAACGTGATTTTCATGATGAAAACAACTAAATGAAGAACTTGGGAATCTGCTTCTGCCTGTGGACTACTGATGCCTGCATTTTCTTGAAAAATGGTTGTTCTGACTTTTGAGTTCCTCATTTCTCTGTGCCCAATTCAAACCTGATATCTCCTTTGAGAAGGCTGGTCCATGGGGGCAGATGAAGTCAACAGAAACTGTACTTGAATATTCAAAGTTCAGTCTAATAATAAACACTCTAAAAAAACAATCCAAAGCCGACAAAACAAAAAGCTCTCTATGTCACAAATTCTGTGAATCTAGTGTAGATACTTTTGATTTCAAGCTCTGTTATTATTCTCTTCCTATTTGTAAAATGGGATAGCAAACTCCTTTGCCTTCAATAGGGTTTTCAAAGACGACTGAATTTTGGGAAAATACCGTACAGGTAAATGTCAGAAGAAAGCCCTTATGTAAGTAATTAATTCTTTCTTTGGAAAATAGTTTGAATGACATTAAGTAAGATGGCCAAGGGTTACACATTGAGCTAAGGAGAGGAAAGGAAAAAGGAAAATACAGATTAATTTCTGACTGAATATCATTCATTCTGTCCATGGCATAAGTCACAGAATATAAGGAAAACAGAACCTGTAAACACATAATGAAAGGCCATACTATATGGCTTTCAACTCCAAAGGTAACTGACATCTTTTCCTCTCACGAGCTGAATTTGCCACTTTAAAAATATATCTCCTCCCTGTGAGGGAAGAGACCCTAACTGCTTTGTATGCTATGCACTTTAAATAATTTGATAAAGAGGTGCTTTCATTACAGGTTCAGATGATTAACAAACTGTGAGAATTCTTTCTTCTCTGCAACCAGAGTGACAGTCCCAGGTCTGCTGCTCTTCTCTCTGTATCCTCACCAGCCAGCACACAGCTGGAAGCAATCTGCTGCAAGAATGCCCGAGTAACAGGTATCTCCCCTTTGAAACAGAGTTTGACATTTAGCATTGCTGTTAGTTGCCAAGACTTCTCTGGCTCAGTCTAGTCAAAGACTGGCTCTTGCTTGGGATAGTTTATTTAATCACTATTTAAGCCTTAAAACAAGAGCCTGGAATACAGACAGAGCTTCCAGAGGAAGCCAACCTAAGACAGTCTAGTTAGCCTATGTGCAGAAGATAATGCTCTAATTGAAACTGTATTCGAGCCATGCTCTGTGGTTAATTTACTGTGATCCATCTTCATTTTTCCAATCCACCTGGCAGTAACCAAACTCTGGCTTCTGGAATTCTTAAGCATTTTCAATTAAATATGTATGGTAGCTGTGATGACTGATGTTCATGGTTTACCTTAATTTTATGCTATATATGCTATATGTCGAAATACATGGGTTTGGTATTCCAGAATAGTTCCATTTCTGTAATATAAAAAAATATGATCTATTCTAGGGAAAACAATTCCCATTACTTATCATTTCTATGACTGCACATTAACCTCACTTAATATGTTAAAATTAATATGTTAATATGTTAATATTAACTTCACTTAATATGCGTTATGTGACAAACTTGTCTTCACCTATTTAAATGTTTTGCTAAAAGTCTACAGATTCTAAGCTCTCTCCATTGAACAGAAGAGCATTCAGAGTTCTACACCTGGATCATTGCATGACTCTTTAACAAAATACTCTTTCAAACAATACCACAAAACAAGTTCAGTTAATTATTAGGTGGAATAAAACTCCCTATTAACATCAAACAAACATTTTCTTAAATTTCAAGAAACTACACTTACTTTATTTTTATATCCATACTCTGCACAGTGAATTATGTTTTAGCATTAAATAATTTTATTCCTTTAGTAGGATCTCCAACTGCACGGTGGCCCTAGGTAATCCTGCTTGACCAGAGGGTTGGGCCAGATGACCTTCAGAGGTCTCTTCTGACCTCAACCATTCTGTGATTCTGCAATACATAAAAATGTATTTAAAAGTCATCCAGCCAATTTAGAAATGGAGTGTCAGGTTCTTGTGGTACAGCTTCCTTGATCTTGGCTATCTACCTTTCTTACATATATATGATTATAAGAACGGCTGTTAAATGAAGCTGTTCCTTTTTTCTCCCTTCTGTAGTCACTTATTTGGCTCTGTCTGGGTTCACTATCTAAATTCAGAGAGCTTGGATTTGAGCAGAGCTCCCTGGGTCCCAGATATTACCATTGTTTTCTTTGATAAAATGTTCTTTGTACAAATGATTTAAGAATGATCTCTTAAAGGTGGAAGTGTCCAGCTACCTGCCTACCTCAATGCATAGTTGCATCTTTAGATACCTTGCATCATTACAGGATTGCAAATGTATTGAATGGGTAACTGTATTTACTGACTGTATTCAGTTCTCCATATGCAAATACAAAGCAAAAAATCCTTCATGGCAGGTGGCACACACTGTGTATAACTGTACTACAACCATTCTGCTTTATCTGACTTGTAAGAGCCTACATCAGATGTTTGAAAAACTAATCTGTGTTGTAGTTGAAATAATATGACTAGCAAACTTAATATAACCTGATGCAAAGCTGATCTGTATGTAAGCTGAGTCCTTTGAAACAAGAATGAGATAAGGAATGTTAGTTCTATATTGGGCTTGTTACAAAGCTTGAGAGAACACACAAAAAAGCATAACATTCATTATTTTAATACAATGTTAAGACTATAATGAAAACAAAATGGCATAGCATGTTCATTTTTCATGAAAGGTGTTATAAATAAGCAGGAAAAGAAATAATATCCATCTATTTCACTTGGCCTAAAGCATAACAGGTCTGACTAGAAAAATTGTGGATTAAAAAAAAAACAACAAACCCAAACCAAAGCAAAACAAACAAACAAACGAACAAATAAACAAACAAAACAAAACCCAAAAGCAAGTTTCAAAATTAGAACCACCTTCTGGATAGTCACTGACATGAAAGTTAGGGAAACAACAGTATTTTTTTAAAATTAGTGTTTACTTGCAGGATAAAAAGGAGTGTTTGGTTTTTTAAATTAATCTCACAAAGGAGACAGTTGTCTTCCTAGAATGTTCCACTTACCAGAAGAATGGTTAGAAACTAGCTTTGTGTGAAAGAACGCTGAGTAAAAAATCTAGGCAGCACCCCCAAAAAGAAAGGTCAATACTGGTGACAGATAGTCATGCATGTAACGTACAACACAACACAGGGGATCCGTGAGCTGACACAGAATGAGATATCACGTCTAGCATGCATATCTCTTTCAGTATCTTGCACTGAATATATGAAGATTTTATCCTAGAAAAAGCAAAATTTGACATCTCAGAATCCAGAAGATGTTTTCCCCAACTTGTAATAAATTCTTTTTTCCCCCACTGAAATTGTAACCATTGATTTAAGGGACAGAGCACTTCAAATCTTACTAAACTCCAAAGCAAGAAAATCTTGCTAGCTGCATTAGCTTTAATATTATAAGGTAAATTATTTAACATGAGTGACTTAGAAAATGGAACCATAAATAACATTAACAGATATTTTTTACTATTCACTCTTATATTAAAGGTAAGGAAGTAATTTTAAAATTTTCTTTCAAGTAAATGGATGCAGAACCAAAGAGTTTGTGAAATATTTTCTTTATGGTGCCCATAATACAAAAAAAAATAATTAACAAAAGATTTTTTCTATTCATCAGGGATGTCTTTTCTGGACAATTGTGAAGGTACTGAAAACAAATACGTAATTTCTAAAAAGCCTAGATTCTAATTTCAGAAAAATTGGTGACCGTCCCTTAGCTTAACTATAAAAACATCTTAGCCAAACCTAAATGCTTGCTAAAAGAATCATCTCCTTTCTGAGTTGCCTGACCATAGCATTGAGTTATCCTGATGTACATGTTATTTATACCTACAGGTGTCTTTTAGACACCAGATACTAAAACACTCGGATGAACAGCAAATTCAGAAATATGAAACTGTGTATAATAGGAAATACTTAGCATAACAACAAATATAGTTTCCCTCTTAAATCCTTGGTGATCTGTGAGATGAGTCGAAGTCCAGGCACAGACATGAGAAGCCATCAACAAAACTTGCATGAACGACTGCAAGCAGGGAACAGTCGGTTCATTCTAAGACTTGTGTACATCATACATTTGGAAATAGCATCTTGATGGTTTCAAAATTTACAGTTAAACAAGTTAGCTAATGCTATTCCTGCTATAGAATAGGGGCTGTAGAATCCAGTTCAGACCAGTCCAGGCCATCATAGGAAAAACTTGCCAAATCTTAAATGGAATAGACTGAAATACTATTGTAGAAATTCAAGACTAAATCATAAATATCTGGGAACACATACAAATTTCCACTCCAAAGTTGGAATAAAATAAATGTATATAAAAAAATAAATGAAAGAAAATAAGGCAATGCACATAACCCTTATCTAATGAAATAATTTGGTGATATTTTCCATATTTTTTAAGGATTTTCTTAGTAGAGTACAAAGACAAACCAAGCCTAAACTGTGTGGAATTAGTACTATAAAAAAAAAGGATCTACAGATGAGCTGTAGTCTCAAAATGTAATGTAAGATACCATAGTCCTATGAATTTGTTACCAATATCTAATTCTTCTAATTAATAACTTCTTAAGTGAAAATTTAGGGAAGAAGTTTTTGAGGAAATGGGATGGCATGCTTCAGAACTACACCCCCTGTTTTAAAATAGGAGTGGGATATTGAAGATTACCTGCCTCCTTCCACTTGTCTTCCTCCTAATATTTTTCCTATTTTCCTTATCTACATGCTAAAATTAATTCAGGAAATTGTGGCATATTGAAAATAATTTAACTGTTTCAGTTTTTTTTTTCCTGAAACTGAGTTTCTTTTAGTCTTTTTTCTCCTCATTCGAACTAAGTAAGCATATTTAGTCAGAGAACATCACATATTATAAAGTCTTATTTATTTATCTATATTATTTATAAACCCTATTCATTTAGTGAAAGACAAGGTATTTTCCTAAGTGGGCTTGCTAGATATTTGCATTGGCAAAACTTTCAAAACTTTGGGAAATCTGCTTCAATGTCCACTGCTAAGTGTCACAGTAGGTTAAAAGGTCTTGCTGTAGCATCTTGTGAAAATGGAAATTTGGTCAAAACATACATGGTATTTCAAGGCAACCGTGATGATCTATGCAATGCTATAAATAATTCTTTCTGTCTTCTCAAAGTGGAAGAATACATAAGATTTGACTGGAGTGTTCAACATGTTCCATTGGATTCTTTTCCTCCCCAGTAAGCCATTGCATTTAGAGATTTCAATGTGTCTTATTCTTATATGAGAAGCATAAAATAGAGTGTGGGATATGTAAATTAATGAATATATTTGTGACAAGAACTTTGCATATTTCTTATAAGCCTTCTGTCAAAATCATTAGTGCAGAAATGCTCTCACATTAGTATGGTGGAATAATTGTTTTGCTTTGTGAAAACACAAGTCTGATCAGCTTGCTAAGTCTATAGGAGCACCTTTTAGATCCAACAATAAAATCTAGGTATTGCTGTTTAAACTTGTTTGAAACTGAGCATGCCAGACCACTGCTTTAATCTCTTGGAATTCACACTTCATTGTAAGTGGGTTTCTGTTTGGACAAGGTCTTCATTTTCACCTTCTTTGCCATTTCCTGAGGAAAATGAACAATTTTGGTGGGGTGTAAGTCAACTGGGAGTTTGTTCAGTGACAGCTTTCTAAACTAAGTAAGCATCTAGGTGCATGTATTTCTTTGGAAGAGTAAATGAATAGATTTATTTCCAGTAAATGACTTTTTTTTGTTTTCTATTTTAAAGGTGCATAGAGCTCACTGAAAACAGAGTCAACAAGAGTATACACTGAAGCCTGGTATTTATCCAAAGAAATCATACAAAAGTCAAGGGACCTGCCACCATTAAATACAATTCTTCAAAGAACTCTAGATGAAAAGGACCAGACAAAGAAGATTTTGTGTAAAATTTTTCTGACTATATTGTTAATGACACCTGATGGAGGGTGATGCAATATTAGGCTCTATCAGAGCCTGACATGTCACTGTCCCTGATGATTCAATTGAGAACAATCTATCTAAAAAGTATCAATTTGACACATCCTATTAAAAGTGGGTTTTGTAATATCATATGGAAAATGGTATGTTAAGAACTGGACAAAAGAAATCAAGTACGAGGCTGTTAAGCACTTAGCATAATCAAGAACAGTTACCGTTCAAGCATGCTTGCACCTCCAGCTCCTACACTATATTTTGGTTTCACTGGTCCTGTTTGGATTTACTACATGTAACATGTTTCCTGCAGTTCTCGTCAGGCTTAACTGAGTCCAGTGCTTGCAAGATGTCCTTTAGGAAGTGCAGTCAGTGGTGAGCAGAATGACCTAATGTAATTTTTTCTGAATACATGTATGACCTTATTAAAGAGAGTACAGGGTGATAACCAAATTAAGTTTCTGATTAGCTTTTAGTCCTGAACATTCGTGTTTTCCTTTGAGCCCAGACAAATCTGTTCACTCTGAAAGAGCATTTGGAAGTGTTTTGGTATTTTGCACCATCTGAAGTGTTTACAAAACATTCTTCTGTCACTTTTATCTCTTTCTGTTCATGCAGCTTCAATTAATGATTTAGTTAATCAAAAATTTAATTATGTAGTAAATGAAACACCAACACCGCTGCTTTTGTCAGCTCCAATATAACATCGAGGCCAGAAGCGATAGCAAAATCTCCACATTGGCTTTATACCTTTAGCAAGAAAGCATCAACCCATGAAATCAAGGAATTTCTATTGAGAAATTATTCTTTCAGTTGTACTGGACTTACTCAAATTCTCTTTTGCTGCCACAGATCAAAAAGTAAATGTCATGACACATTGATAAAATACCAGAATTGGATGTTATATTTTTCATCAAGATATAATTTTTCACTGGTGTATTATACTTAATTAGGCGTTTAATCATTTAGTATTAGGAAAAGAGTATTGATGGGATGAAACAAGGGAATAAAATTAGTTTTGACTAAAACTTTCCTTATACGTGTATGTTTCCTAGTTTTATTTCAAAGTTCACAGCATCAACACCTACACAACATATTTTTCCTTTTCTTACCTATACACCAATCACTTCTTTACTTATCATTTTGCAACACTGCTAAAATAAGAGAATTCATCACTTCCCATGACCAAAAAAATTTCTGCATTAACCTCCAAACACCGGATGAGTGCTTAGTCTAGACAATTTAACTAGACTGACAATTTAACAGCATTGCTGTAAAACTATTCCCACTAGATGATCATGCATACAAACATAAACATGATACAACAAAGTGTCCATCTGACGAGTTAAGGAGAAATACATCTAACATATCTTTGTCATAAGGTTTCAGTAGGTCATCAGCTACTAAGCAGACTAACTGGAGAACTGTAATAAACCATAAGTCAGAATTTATTAGTTTTAATGATGAGTAAAATAATGCAAGCTTTTAGTGCTGAAAATAAAGTGAAATTTTCAATAGGACTCTTTGTTCCTTAATAACCTGAATATTAAGTTTATAATTATCTGAGCTATTAAATCCTACTATTTTTGTATTAGAGTTCAGTTCCTAAACTATTTTTGAAAATGGGATATAGGTCCCATTTTTTATATAATTGTAGTATAAATTAAGTTAAACATAAAATGTAACAAAAGTGAAGGAAGAGAAACTATGGGATTTTATATTTAACTTCTGAAAACTGAGAGAAACTTTTCAGAAATGCCACAGCACTAGTTCACTGTTCAACTTAGCTCATGCAGATGTTTTCCTGTATTACCAAAGTGCTGTGCAAAACTACAGAAAAGGAGTCACAAATTCAATACAAGAGTTGTATGAGAATAAGGGAATGAGGTTTGATTGAGCTGTCACAAATGTTCTGGCTTTTTTACCTGGAACCTGCTTGGAAATTCCAAATACACTTTCTGAAAGTTTATCACATCATCATACACTTCACTTCTCCTTGACATATTTAAAGCTACGACAAGTTATCAATGCTTTTTTAAGTTTCTGTTCACCTTTCTCTTATGTAACAGTGGCAACTTATTGTCCTTAAGAAGAGTTAAGGACCAATTCCTAACTAGGATTTAAAGCGAAGATATCACTCTGCTAAATCAAGACGATAACAAAGTATTGCCTATACACCACTCAAACCTTTTGTGTGTACATTCCTGGGTGATAAAAGCCATATTATGTGAAGGGTACCACATGCCACAGATGTATAAATTATTAAGCATCACCTGTTAAAACTAAAGAAAAGTAAAACCTTGAGAAACATACATTGCAAGAAAGGCTTTAGAATGACTTACCTGGCAAGAAAAATCTCAGAGAGAAAGGTAAAATAATAACATATCTCTTAGTTCCCCAGAAAATCAACAAAAATGATGAATTTGCTCTGATTAAAGTATTCTCCCACGAGGTTTTTTCTTTCAAATTACAATTATAAAGGAGCTAGCTATGTTTTCAAGCCTCTCCTGATTTTTTTCCCCTCAAAGAAAAGATCTGCTAGGTTTTTCTTTCTTTAATGAGGACAGTTTAAGACAATGTTGGAAAACATTTGTGCTGTTGCTAGTATTAGCATTTGAAAGAGGTAAGTAAAATAATCATTATTACTAAAAATAAAAGATGAGGTGGTCTAATGAAAAAATCCAGAAAGGGTTTGAATGACAGACTGAATGAGGAGAAAAGCAAAAGAGAAGGCAAAAAAAAAAAACAAAACAGTAAAACATGCTTATATTTTTACTGTAATTGCCTATGATAATTTTTAGGGCAATACTAGTAAGCAATAAAACATGTTGTGGACTAACAGCCATTTGTACTATGAGCGTTTTAATGCAAAAGCTACTGCTGAGGCATACCATTTAAAGACTAAAGGACAAAACAGAAAAAGTGCATGGTGCATGCATACACTAGATGAAACATTGAGCGCATTGGGAAAATATGAACAGTGGTTACAGAGAATACGATGATACTTACTTTTGCAGTTTTATATTTATATTTGCTTGTACATGTTTGCAGGCAAGAACTCAAAAAAAACTAAACCTTTCCTCCTTCATCTTGTTTAGTCAGCCATGTGGCATGTGCTGCTCTGGTGAAATATTTGCACTAAACAAACTGTAACTACAAAGCATGCATTGATGGATAGCACTGTCTTCCTGTGGAAATATTTAAAAAAAAAAAAATATCAGGAAATTCTAAACACACTTCTACTCATCCTACTGAATCACAGAATAACTGGATTAATTTGGAGCTACAGAAACATCGCAGCAGTCACTAATTTTGCATGGAAAATAAATAAATAAATCCTACAAAGGCTTGACACTCTCCCAGCTTCTGAAATAATGTATTATTAAAAACAAATTATGGTGTGTCAAACTGTATCGCTTTATGATGTGATGTGGATGTAAAGCAGACATAAATCCTAGACTTTGGGAAATAAATTTATGATGTGCTGTGTAGTTTCATGTCATGAAATGAAGTCACAAAATTATTTTAGAGTGTATTACTGGAAGAAGCTCTATTTTCCTCCAGTCTATTTTAAACTCTCAGCTGAGCAAAACTTGTACAGGACTCTGATCTGGATTCTACTGAATTCATCAGATACTGCTTCACAACCTTTAGTCTAAGAGGAAGATGAACAGGAAACATATTATCAATATAAAGGTTGTATCTACAGTACCGAACTCAAAGAGATGCTGCAAAAATTACCAAAAAATTAGTGCATAGTCCTTGTACGTACGTGCTCAAAAATTATTTTACAATCCAATCAATGCAAACAGGACTGGAACAGAGGAGCAAAATGACTTGCCTAAGGTTGTGCAACAGATAGAGGTTAGCAGGAGAAATAAAACCATTCAGTCTACAGCTTTTTCTGGATCATGATCCAACCTTACATGTATTCTTCCTTAGCGACACTTCAAATATCACCCAGTTCAGTCAGAGAGTCTGACACTAGCAAATAGTACAGGTGAGCAGTAGTTTAATATTACAGAGCAAAACACATCCTGCACAGAGGTCCAATAACTGCAGAAAAGTTTTGTCTCCATAAAGCTGTTCCAAGAAAAGCAATGGCACTCAACACACACACCACATGCCCCGTAACTCAGTGTGTAAGATGCACCGTTTGCCAAAATCATGTCATTTCAGATAAATTTCTGCTTTTTTAGTATCCCTACAGGCACTAGAATCACAAGAGACAGAAGGAAAATCATGATTGCCATATAAGAACAAAAAGAGAGAGTACACAGGCTTCTCTTTATTAACGTTTCTTACTTAGCTATAATAAAGATTTCTCCTAGATCTGACCAGGGAGAATTTGTTGCAATAGCAAGTTTCCGCTTGACAGAAAAACGTTTTCGTATTGAAATTACTCTCCAGTCGGCATTTAATGTTTCCTTCACAAGCTGGTAGTCATTTCAGTTTGTCTCTGACAACTGCACAAGGCATTTTACACCTGAGGTAAAAGCAGAAATATTTTGTTTTCCCTGTCCTTATCTTCCAATGCTTTTTTTCTTTACCTAGACTTAGCAGAATTTTGAGCTTCTCAGGTTTTGTCTAACTTGGCAACAATCCATCACCAGTTGACTACATCTCATCAGCTTCAGTGGTGCTGAA
>VZSZ01001991.1:6574-18851 GCA_013398815.1 Ibidorhyncha struthersii | reverse complement strand
GTCACAAATTGATGCGAGAAGACGGGGTGGCCAATTAAAATTGATTTATTTAGCAAGCGGCAACAAGCAAAACAGCGCTGGGCGGCCCGGGAGTCTCACTACTCCGCCGACGGCGCGCACCTGGTTCCCAAAAGTCTCTGGTTTTATACTCTTCTTCCGGCATAGGAGGTGTCTTAGTGGTGTACTCTGCATCTGCCTTCCTGTGCCTCCTGGTGGTCGCAGGGATGAAGGCTCCATGTCTTCCTTACATCACGTACTCCTCGTCTTCATAAGCCCCCCTCCCCTCCTCCAAAACCTGACGACCTTGTTGTTTAGCCTTGCTTGCTCAACAGGATGTTGTCTATCTTGCATATCCTACTAAGCAGTTGCCTTTGTAGAACCATGTAACAATGTGCATAGCCTGGGGGTTTGGTGAACAAACAATACTGAGCTTATCACACTCACAATCTGAACATTAACTTGTAGCTGAGCACTTTGGAGTGGTCCAAGTGATTGCAGGACACCTAAACCAGGCACTCTGCCTTAAACAAGCTGACATCTCTTTATGGTCTATTTTCCCTCCAGTTCATGATCATGCATGCAATTACTGATCAAACAGCAACAGCAATTGAGTCCATGGAAAAAAAAATATTAGGAAAATATGAAGAGTATTTTTAGTTACAGAGGTGGAAACAAGGAAAAGGAGCCAGCATCCTCTGATCAGTTCACTTTGTGCAGACCATCATCAGGCACTCTTTGGACTTTTCACTGTACACAAAACATTCTTTGGGAGCTGCAGGATTAGTAAAGTTGACAACTGCAATGCAGTATTCAGCAAAAGGTCTTAACATTCAAAGCAACACTATTTAGGCCCTCTTCTTCAAACAGCTTTTCCTTCTGTGCACCACAGAGTTTGCATTTTATTTTCTTACACCTTTCCTGATTTTTTCTTTTGTTTAATTCAAAATAATAACTATCTACAATTTTAAATTCATTCTGGGTGCAACTCAATTGACCATACAGGGAATGCCCTGGGAGTGAATCTAGAAATTAATCCGACTCCTTTTATTTTTGTCATTGCTGCTGTCATTTGCTTTTATTTTAATTTTTTTGCAGGTCCAACCCAGATCAGTTTAGTCTTCCAGCACAGAGTGCTCACTCCCAGGCAATTCCATTTGTACAACTGACAGCTGGCACAGGGTGGCCAGTGGAAAAAATGGTGAGGGTAAGGATTGATGTCTTCTTACACTGGCTTTGCCATTGAAGAAACCACAAATGAATGAGGCTCACTGACAAGGTAAGTCACAAACACCATCTGGAGGCTAAATTACACGAGCCATGAAACAAATCTCAGAATCATACATTTGTACAGATACAGGGATGGATAGCTCTAACCTTACATTTACAAAGTTATTCTTCACCTATAGAAGCAGACAATGGGGAGAATTAATAATACAATATAAAATTCTGAGAGCTGGGAGACCTGGTCTTGTATGAAGTTGTTGACAGCCATGGTACCTTTTCCAAGGAAAGATAGAAAACCCTTTCTAATTATCCGGGCAGAAGCAATTAATCATTCTGCTATTCCTCAGGTATGATGGTAATTAAAAAAAATATGTAAATACCCATGCAAACAGGGAGAATTAATTCCAGAATCAGACACAGTGTGGGAAAGTATGACAAAACTTTCATACATGGATCTGCAGAAGGTTTACCCTCTGCCAAGGTCAGTGACATTCTCCTGTCCTCCCAGTTTTGAAATGTGTTGCTTAGCATTTGCAAAGCCTGTCAGAAAAATCAAAAGAAAAAAACTAACAGCAGTAAGAAGTCTTGTTCTATAACCTGCTGACACATCAGGTATGGGGAACCGCATTTTTTTCTGAATAAAATACAAAATTCATGCAAGGATCTAGCTGGCAAAGGGAGTGAAACCTGCTCCAGAAAGCTGGGCAATTTAGTAAGTAGAGAATCAGAAATTGTTGTGCTCTTTTCACAAGAGAAATTTTGACTGTGTGTTTGCAGCAATCCACTAGGTTAGTTTCCAGTATTTTTGAGCCGGGGCCCTGAAGGTCTTTGTGTCTTTCTATTGTGAAACCAGAATTTTTGTTGCTGCCTATGAGTCAAACTCGGAGAGTCAAACCACTGCCACCAGGAGCTACAGGCTCCTTAAACTGGCCGCTTAGTAACAGCCTTGTATCTGCATTCCTCCATCTTATCATTTCATGTCAACATTAATTCCCTGAATAGCACAATTGGAAAGGTCCAAAAAGCAAACACTTCAACTGCCAGCAGAAACTTACAGCACATGGGAAATAATAGAGAAAAAATAACTGTCTGACTCTGACACCATGTTCTTGGCATGGAGCTTGCTGTCCTTCACTGTGAATGAGTTAATGACTCAGATGACAGCAGCTTTGCTCTCTAATCCTGCAGTAGATTCCTAAATGCCAGCAAACATAGGAGAGGCAGGGCAAAGTCAAAGCACACACAGGTGATGTCAATACAGAAACTCTCTTTGTGCAAGAGACACAGGCCATAGGCTTTCATTGCTCCTTTGCTGAGCAAATTTCAGCCTATGCTCACTGAACAGAGGCACTGTCTGTCAGGGGTGCTGTGCCTGCATTTTACTGTGTATCACCTCCATGGAGGGCAAATGGAAAGAATACTGACTAGATAGGAGATGAACCACATATCTCTTTAAAAACTTTGGATGAAGTCAGGAAGCACATGTACGTGTGTTTCTGCATAGATATATGTAGCACAATGTCCTGGTTTGAGGTAAAACAGAACCAAGTTTCTGTTTTACCATTTTACTTTGCAGCTAAGCCTCTTCTAACTAACTGAACTTTCTGAAATTAACAGCATATTGTGCAGAAACTGTTCACTCTCAGAGTGATAAGACCCGATTAATTGTAATTTATGCCAAGGCATGGTATGCAGAGAGGCTCTTGCTTATACTTATTGCTATAAGAACCATATATAAGAAGATCTTAGAAGCTGATGTCAGACCACCTTTGTATAACGAACTAGTCACTAATTGGAGCATGCGCAGAAGGGCATATAATCGAAAGGTGACCAATGAATAAGTTTTGTGAAAATTTTTCTTGGTTGTAAACTGTGTAAATCCTACAACCTCTCTGAAGATGTGTGCTAGCTTTGTGGACTTTTTACAAGGGCATGTAGTGATAGGACGAGGGGGGATGGCTTTAAACTGGAAGAAGATAGATTTAGATTAGATATCAGGAAGAAATTTTTCACTCTGAGGGTGGTAAGACACTGGAACAGGTTGCCCAGGGAAGTTGTGGAAGTTCCATCCATGGAGGTGTTTAAGGCCAGGCTGGATGGGGCTTTGAGCACCCTGGTCTAGTGGGAGGTGTCCCTGCTTATGACAGGGGGGTTGGAACTTGATGATCTTTCCAACCTAAACCATTTTATGATTCTATGATATGACACCATGCTTAGTATATAAAGCTGGGGGAAGAAGAAGGAAGGAGGGGGATGTTTGGAGTTATGGCGTTTGTCTTCCCAAGTAACTATTATGCATGATGGAGCCCTGCTTTCCTGGAGATGGCTGAACACCTGCCTGCGGATGGGGAAGTACTGAATGAATTCCTTGTTTTGCTTTGCTTGCACACGTGGCTTTTGCTTTACCTATTAAAGTGCCTTTATCTCAACCCATGAGTTTTTCTCATTTTTACTCTTCTGATTCTCTCCCCCATCCCATCTGGGGGGAGTGAGTGAGTCGCTGCATGGTCTTGGTTGTCAGCTAGAGTTAAAACATGACACACTGAAAGACCTGGTTTGTTACTGTAGAAAGCTCATAGAGACTATGCAAAAGAGACTGGAAATTTCATGATACTGGGATATTTATAAGAATCTCCTCCATTATGGAAAAAAAAGAAAAAGAAAGTTTGAATGAAAAGTTAAAAGGAAAAGCCATTGAAAAATACTTTTTTTCCATGCTGACTATAGACATTGATGCTGTTATTAATCCTTGCAATTTGGGGATTGGAAATTATTTTCACTGGCTGTTGTTATATGAGTTAGTACTTCAGGCTCCTCTGTGAAATAAGAGAAATATGTTTTCTGGTGACATTGCTTGTTTGGGATGTGAATATGCATTTGGAAGGTAGAAGAGTATAGGGAGCATCTTGACCTCAGGACAATACGTTAAAAGAATTTCTTGGGATGGTTAGAGCATTTCCCACCATTTCCATGAACCAGAAAGATGGGTTGGGGGTTAGTCAGTTTTTTTTCTGAATGGTCAGAGGGCTATACAGCTCTGCCTCAAGGAACAGCCCAAGGGCTTCTCTATGTTAAATTGTGCATGTAGTAGTGTGGACAGTTCAATATTATATATTCTTATATTGTACTTTGTATATTTGCTTATACAGTATATTAAAATATTTGTAATCTAGCGCACATTTTATAACAACGATGTCGTCATGAAATGGGAGGGCTCTACTACAAGGATTGTGAATTTATAACTTGTGTTAAGGGAACTTGGAGGGTTTTTAATGATGAATAAATTTTAAAGATGCTGTACTTCAGAGATATTTTTTTTGCCTTGTCTTAGCTCCTGATACTATTTTTCTTTAAAGCAACTATTCATTATTTATTTCTTTAGATGCCATCAGCCATTCTACAGCTAAAGTTTCTTTTTGAGAAAGTTCCTGATTAATTCTTACTTTATTTCCCTTTTGGAGATGTGTAGGTAGAGATGCTTTTTAGTGAGAAGAATGGGGTTACTGTTTGCATATTGCAAGGAAAAGGGTTTGAAGATTTGTAAAGACTTTGGAGCACTGGCTAACATTAATGCCTTGAATGATGGCATCCTTCAAGGGCTGTGTTTGTGTGGAAGAGTTCTGCAGTATGGCAGCAAACAAACTCTCTAAAAACATTTGCTATTTCTGTGTATCTTTCAATATGTATGGAAAGTGTTGTTCTTTGAGCCTCTTGCCTTCTAATTCAGCTTCCTCAATTAGATGTGAATAGAGCTGGTTCAGCTGTTTGGCTTAAAATTTATTGGGTGGACAAGCCTTAAGGGATGGCTGATCTGTCAGGTTGCTAACAGCAGTGTTACAGGGTGATGGTTTGTTTAGCAAAGGTATAGTTAGGGGGTTTGTGTTGTAACAGTACATCATGAGAGTTCTTCATAAAGTCATTCTGTGTATCATTCCAGCTCCCTGCAGCACTGCAATAGGGCCTGTATGTTCTCCTCACTCAGCATTTGTCTATGATGTCTATTTACATACTTTCTGTAAGTTACTGTGGAAGGTAAAGGTGAACAAAACAAAGCTCATATTCCCAGAAGTTCAAGTCCAGCATCTCCCTTGGGGACCACAGTGCTTGGTCCTNGAAGTGGCTTGGTGAGCACTTCTGCCAGCTCCCTCAGTACCCTTGGGTAGATCCCATCGAGCTCCATAGACTTGTGTACGTCTAAGTGCTGTAGCAAGCCATTAACCATTTCCCCTTGGATTATGGGGGGTTCATTCTGCTCCCCATCTTCCAGCTCAGGGGGCTGGGTACCCTGAGAACAACTGATCTTACTATTAAAGACTGAGGAAAAGGTGGCATTAAGAACCTCAGCCTTTTCCTCATCCTTGGTCACTATGTTTCCCCCCACATCCAATAAAGGATGGAGATTCTCCTTAGCCCTCCTTTGGTTGCTAATACATTTATAGAAACATTTTTTTATTGTCTTTTATGGCTGTAGCCAGGTTAAGATCTAGTTGGGCTTTGGCCCTTCTAATTTTCTCCCTGCATAATCTCACAACATCTTTGTAGGCCTCCTGAGTTGCCTGCCCCTTCTTCCAAAGGTCATAAACTCTCTCTCTCTTTTTCCCCTGAGTTCCAGCAAAAGCTCTCTGTTCAGCCAGGCTGGTCTTCTTCCCCACCATCTTGTCTTTCGGCACATGGGGATGGCCTGCTCTTGTGCCTTTAATATTTCCTTCTTGATGAATGCCCAGTCTTCCTGGAATCCTTTGCCCTTCAGGACTGCCTCCCAAGGGACTTTGTCAACCAGGCCCCTAAAACAGGCCAAAGTCTGTCCTCCAGAAGAACAAGGTAGCAGTTCTGCTGATCGCCCTCCTTATTTCTCCAAGAATTGAAAACTATCATTTTGTGATCACTATGCCCAAGATGGCCTCCAACCATCACATCACCCACAAGCCCTTCTCTGTTCACATACGAGAGATCCAGCTGGGCACCCTCCCTCCTTGACTCCCTCACCAGCAGTGTCAAGAAGTTATCTTCCACAAAGTCCAGGAACCTCCTAGACTGTTTCCTCTCTGCTGTATTGCATTTCCAGCAGACATCTGATAAGTTGAAATCCCCCAAGAGATAAAGGGACTTCTCCCAGATGCTTATAGAATATTTCATCTGCCTCTTCATCCTGGTTGGGTAGTCTATAACAGACTCCCACCATGATATTTGCCTTGTTGGCCTTCCCCTTGATTCTTACTCATAAACACTCAACCCTCTTGTCACTGTCATTAAGCTCTAGACAATCAAAACATCCCTAACATACAGGACTACCCCACCACCTCTCCTTCTTTGCCTATCCCTTCTGAACAGCCTGTAGCCATCGATAGCTGCACTCCAGTCATGGGATTCGTCCCACCAAATTTCAGTTATGGCAACTATATCGTAGTTTTCCAGCTGCATAATGTCCTCCAACTCCTCCTGTTTGTTGCCCATGCTGCGTGCATTGGTGATGATATATTGATGATATTTTAATAGGAGGCCCCACTGAAGAACTAGTTTGTGAAGCTGCTACACAAACTTGGGAACACTTAACCCAATTATGACTAGAAATATCACCTGAAAAATGCCAGGGCCCTAGCCAGGAAGTTACCTTTCTAGGAATCCGTTGGATAGGGGGAAGAAAAAAAAAAATCAATCCCAACTTCGAGCCTTGATACCCTGCTAAATATATTTTCCCCCACAGATAAAAAAAAATCTCCACGAGAGTTCTTAGGCTCTCTAGGGTTTTGGAGGGACCACATCCCATTGTTTGCACAAATAGCTTGGCCTCTATATAATTTACTTAAGAAAAAAAAAACCACAAAAACTGGGAGTAGACTCTCACTTTAACAGAAGAAATTAAAATATATCAATCACTAGGTCCCATCCATCCTATTGCTCCCTTCCACTTACACCTCACAGTGGGAGAACATGGCCATGGAGATGGTTTATGGTAAGAAAGCAGCACTCAGCACCCTTATCCCATCAAACATGGGTCATATAGGCAGAATTCCTAATGTAACTACACCCCATATGAAAAGGTGCTTATGGCAGCTTTTACCGTTCTCAGGGAAATGGAAAAATCTTACTACAAATTGTACAGTCACTCTGCATGCTCCTCTCCCTATCTTAAAAGATATTATAGAAGGCTGAGAGCTACCCCTATTGCTAGCCCAAAAATCTACCGTTCAATGGTGGGCACTTTACATTCATCATCATGCTGTCCTTCCAGGAGATGATTGTTCAGGAAGGACTCTCACTGAAACTATAACTCAAATAGGACTACCTCAAGAACATTAGAGACACAACATACTCTCCTATCCAAGATGCCCCTCCTTTTAACCCTAATAATACTTCAGGAGTGGGGTTTACAGATGGAAGTGCCCATCTAAAAATGCTGTTTGGTTTGGTAAAGCCATGGCCATTTCTGCTGATGGAAAAGCAAAGTTAACTGAGGAAATAAAAGGTTCAGCCCAATTGGCTGAATTACTGGCCATCATCCAAGCTTTTGAAGCTGGAGCTGACTAGGTTTATACTGACTCCTACGCTGTATGGGCTGGAGCCACCCAGTGGCTTGGAAACTGGCAACGACAGTTGCAAGTAGGGAAAGGAGAAACTTGGAGATGCCCGTATTGGGAAAAATTATATCAATTAGCTTTATCCCGTTCCCTTCAAGTAGGACATGTACCTGCCCACCAAAAAGCTAACACTAAGGAAGCCAAACTCAATGCCAAGGCCGACCAGTTACTTCAAATTAATATTGCTATAGACCCCGATTCCACTAAATGGAACAGATTAGCCCACTGGCTGCATGCTTCATTAGGACATACTGGTACAGATGATTTACTTAATCAAGCACACATTAGGGGTAGGCCACTTTTATGAAAATTCCCTTCCCTATTATATCAATCAGTCTTTATAGTATGAAAGCGTATTAACTCTGTTAATATACTTACTGGAGTTGAAATGATACGGGGTTTAGGGAGAGCTGATGGTCTTGCCACTGTGGCAGGGCTTTATCCGTGGTTTGTTGATACTCCTATGCCCTCTGTCGTGCAATCTGACAACGGCACTCACTTAAAAAAAAACAACTGTCCAAGAATGGTGTGAATGCTGCAGTCACCTGGGTATTCCACCTACCCTATAGACCTCAAAGTAATGGCATGGTTGAGAGGTGGAATGAGCTTTTAAAAGGAGTTCCAGGACAAAATTTATATACAAGATAAGGGAGTAAATTCTTACCCAAAGCCATCTGACACCTAAATAACTGACAAACACCTACTGGATGCCCAGTGGAACGAGCTTTTTCCCACTATCCATCCCACAAAACCTCCAGAAATCCCATTGTCAACCCAACATTTTTCTCAGAGTGACACTGTTCTTATTGACCACCCTTCAACAGGTAAAATGTCTGTCACTTTACTGTCTCCCCAAGAAAAAGGCATATGGATAGCCATTTCCAAATGAGGACTCTCTTTAACTATCACTGAAGCTTGGATAATCTCCAAGACTGGACAATCTCTTACCTCTTTCAGGTAACAAATTCTTCCCAGATGGATCCTTTGGCCTGGATGGCACTAGAGTGCACCCAAGAAATCATAACCTTAAAATGATGACGTCATCTGTTGTACTGTGCTTATCCTTATTTGTATCTTGTTTTTCCTTATCCCAAGAATGGAACAATAACCATATCATTCAATTTATGAATACAATTTCTCAATTAAGTAAAGTACTGGATTGTTGGTATTGCCTACACCACCTTCAATCATCAGATACCAAATTTGGGTGGTTAGATGAACTTGTTTCTGAAGCATCTTGGTATCAACTGAATTTGGCATACTTACTCCCCAACACTCCAAATTATCAACACCAACCTTTTAAGGCACATTCTTATGACAGAGCCTCATGGTGCATTAGAATGTCCCAGAGCACAAATTCAACCTGGGTGGGAAAAACAAGCAATTATGATTACACTCTGTATTACAATCAAACCCAAACATGCTTTCAATTTAAATGTAACAGAGTACAAGCTTGTATTGGTTCTGACCTGAAATCCTCATGAACCTGCAATAATGAATCAGCAATAACAAATGATCACATTTTTGCTAGTCTAAAACTCTGGAATCTTACATGGAATGTTAACAATACAAGTTGTGACAGATTCTATGTAGGGTGCAAGAAGACTTTGTTACAGTAACCCAGCATAGTTTGCCTCCCCTATCCGAGTATGTAGAGCCCCAAGCAGGTCTTCTCTTGTTGTTATGGTAACCTGGGATATTTCACCTCCCCCATACGAGTATCGTAGAATCATAGAACGGTTAGAGTTGGAAGGAATCTTAAAGATCATCTAGTTCCAACTCCTCTTCCACCAGCAGGGACACCTTCCACTAGACCAGGTTGCTCAAAGCCCCATCCAGTCTGGCCTTGAACACTTCCAGGGATGGGGCCTCCACAACTTCCCTGGGCAACCTGTTCCAGTGCCTTACCACCCTCAGAGAAATAAATTTCTTCCTAATATCTAATTGAAATCTACCCTCTTTCAGTTTAAAACTGAGCATGTAGAGTCCCAAGCACATTTTATCTCATTGTCACGGTAACCCAGGATAGTTTGCTCCCCCCCATCAGCACCTACTTTTGCATGGGCGCCGATGAGGGTGGCCAGCTACGGATCTTGGAATTCTGACGACAGCACCTGCATTACATCAGCGAGTTCGCTAATGAGAAAAACAAGACATTGTATATGTTAATCGGCACAAGTTTTATTATCCAGCCCTGCAGTGCTTTCCCTTGAGCTTCACTCCTGAGCGTGGCTCCACAGCATCGGGTCCCCATATTGATTAGTGTCGGTGTCCCAGGGCTCCCACTGTGATAACACTACACTTTCATTAAAGCCAAAGCTTTCACTCACTGAGTGTCATGCCTTGTCCCTGAGGGATCCACACCTGCTTTTCACTCATAAGACCACTTGATATTTTTTGACAATTAAAAACAAAACAAAAAAGCAAACAAAAAAACCCTCTGCATCCCCATAATTAGACAACAGGTAAACAAAACAACAAATGGGACATTTCAGCACAACAGTTCTCCATTATCTTCTAAAAAAAACAGCTTTGACAAAAACATGCCACAAAAATCAAAAAAGTACAAAAAAGTACATACTAGACTGTCAACTTTTAAAAGCAAATCTGCATATGAAGACTGATTGAGTGTTTACCTCATTTATTCTTGAAAAAAATTGAAAATTACTCAAAAGAATTCAAATAAATCAATATGCATTACTTTCCTCATAAACAACGTGGAAGACAACTGCAGCAACACTGCATCAATGAGATCACAGAGGAAAAAGAGGACAAACTGAAATGCTAGTGAAATCTATAAGCAAATGAGTGGTTTTCTCAACTGAAAGAAACTGATACAGCTTTGTATTATTTGAAATTGATCAAAGCCATTAACACAGCACACAATAAACTTGCATATTAATGAAGATACAAGAAATATTAAACACATTCAAATATTTGCTCCAAGGTTGTTGGAGATATGGGGGGGGGTGTGTGTGGGGAGGTGTTGTTGGGGTTTTTTTTGTTTGTTTGTAAAAGCATCTCGCTCCTGAAAAATTAACTTTCAGTGATTTCTCACTTGAACTCATCTCATAATTATATGTCTGTATTTCAAGAAGAGTTGGGTTAAATGAAAAACTTATAGAAATGTTACAACAATGTTAGAACAAAGCATTACTGACCAAGCAAATAAGGTATTGAAAATCCCTTATTCACTGTCCAAGGGTGGTGGGTTAACCTTGGTTAGCTGCCAGGTGCCCACCAAGCTGCTCTATCCCTCTCCCACCTCAACAGGACAGGGGGAAAAAATATGTCAAAAGGCTCACAGGTCAAGATAAGGACAGGGAGATCACTCAGCAATTACCATCATGGGGAAAAGACTTGACTTGGGGAAATTAATTTATTGACAATTGTAACAGAGTAGGATAATGAGAAATAAGAAAAAAAATCTAAAAACCACCTTCCCTCCACTTCCTCCCTTCTTCCCAAGCTCAACTTCACTGCTGCCTCCTCCCCCCCAATCCCTCCAAGTGGCACGGGTGGATGGGGAACCAGGGTTGTGGTCAGTTCATAACGTTTTGTTTCTGTTGCTCCTTCCTCCTCACGCTCTTCCCCTGCTCCAGTGTGAGGTCACTCCCATAGGAGACAGTCCTTCACAATCTTCTCCAGTGTGGGTCCTTTCCACAGGGTGCAGTAATTCAGGAATGGACTGCTCCAGCATGGGGTCCCCTGTGGGGCCACAGGTCCTGCCAGGAGGCTGCTCTAGCATGGGCTCTCCACAGGGTCACAGCTTCCTTCAGGGCACATCCACCTGTCTGGCATGGGGTTCTTCAAAGGCTGCAGGGTGAATATCTGCTCCACCATGGACCTCCATGGGCTACAGGGGGACAACCTGCATGTCACCATGGTCTTCACCATGGGCTGCAGGAGAATGTCTGCTCCAGCACCTGGAGCACCTCCTCACCCTCCTTCTTTACTGACCTTGGTGTCTGCATAGTTGTTTCTCTCACATATTCTCATTCCTCTCTCTCAGCTACTGTCACGCAGGAGTTTTTACCCCTTCTTAAATATGTTATCACAGAGGCACTACCAACATCACTGATTGGCTCAGCTTTGGCCCATCTTGGAGCTGTCTGGAACTAGCTCTGTCTGACATGGGGGTAGCTTCTGGCATCTTCTCACAAAAGCCACCCCTGCAGCCCCCCTGCTACTAAAACCTTGCCACATAAACCCAATACACCAAGTAATGTATCACAGGAAGTAGCCATGATTTAAGGTTAACAACCAATGTTAAAGGCACCTCAGTCTAAGAAATCTATATGCAGTGTAACATCATTTTTGTTATTCAGGATTTATGCATATACCTTTAAAGTGACAGAGATGTCTACATGTTCTCTCATCAGATTCTGCACTCTTTAAATAAGTGTTTTTTTTTTTTTATTTAAGCTCACTGAAAGTAACGCACAAGGTTCCCTGTCCCCAATTATGAGAAGTGA
>VZSZ01001986.1:205622-223789 GCA_013398815.1 Ibidorhyncha struthersii | reverse complement strand
GTTCAGCCTCAATTTCAGAGAAAAACTTCTCCTTATCTCACAAGAAGGTAACATCTGGTCCCAGGGACATATGTAGAAGTGTAAAGCAGTTTTCTCCAGCTCTTTACATTACCTTTCTGTCGTTGCTTTTTTTTGTTTGTTGTATCATTAATGATGACTGAGCATGAGACTTTCTTTCCTCTTAACCACCCTACTATCCTCTATAGACTTCTGCCACTTGTGCTCATATTGTGTTTTTCTTCTTTGCCTGAGAACTTTTTAAACGCTGTTTCAGTCTTCTACTGCTTTGTAGCACTTTTCCTGGATCCCACACTTGTCTGAGTTGAACTGATGGCCCTTAGGGTCATATTTTACTGTCAGTCTGCTTATCTGTTCTGCAAAGTGCATTTAATGGTAAAACTAAATTGTTATTGAATGCAACCACACAATGGCCATGGATATCTGGGATGTCTGCCTGCAATTGTTGCGTATGTCGCATGTTGTAAATGTAAATGATATGTAAGAAGTTTATCCTTTTGAAAACTCTGGGTGTAATTCCCTGTTCAACAAGACACCTGCATCATCTTCTGTTCTTGATGAGATGTCTATATAGAAATTGTCTTCTATTTTTAAGCAGGACAGAAGATAGAATGAAGGAATTTGGAAGCTGACCTAAAGCATTACATCAATCCAAGACCTGAAAATGTTATCTAGACACACTTTATGAGCAGATAATTAGCCAGTTGTTCAATCATGCACTTTGATGTGGAAATGTGTTTATAGAACTTTGATGCCAATAGAAAATTATTTAAAAGCGAATCATTATCCTCCTTTTATTTTGTTTTTAAAATACCAAGGTATATTTGTTGTAGTTTACTATAGCTTGTTTGCAAAACTTCCTTTGGAAATGAGAACCCTTTTATGCAGCATAAATTGCTTATCTCTTTATTTCTAGAGTTATGTCTACTTAACTTTCAAATAACCAAAACTCTTTTTAAATGCATGAAATAAATAAAAGAAAAAAAGAAAAAACAACCAAACAAAAAAAAAATCCCGATTTGCTCCTCAATTAAGAATTTGTTTCCCCAGTTGCAGCCTGGAGTGAATTATTACAGTTGAGACATAAACTGCTGAAAATCTAGTTTTTTAATGGAAATGCTGACAGACCTTTAGCTGCAGTAGTGTTCATGAGAGCTAATAAAAAAGAAAAGTAACAACACAAGTCTCTTTTACTCTTGGAAATCATATGTGCTCCTCTGTCCTCCAGGAGTGTTGTTGAGCATAGGGTAACAGCTTCAGTGACATAATTAAAGTATAAAGTTCAATAAACCTAGAAAACAGAAGTTTCATTCAATTTTTGACCCAAATTAGTGGGAGAAGGCCTTTTAATGCCTCTGCTGCCTTTTCCATTCAGTAATAAAACAGTTAATTGCCTGGTGCAAAATTGGGAGAATTGTTGCTGTGTATTCCTGTGGCTCCCTGAGCAGCCTGGAGGCTTGAACCAAAACCGATGGGACCATATGGAAGGACCTTCCTTGGCATCATGGGGCCCTCTGAGAAGGGCATTGCTCATCATGTATGTAGCCTACTGCCAGTTTGGTTTGACAGCATTAGGTGAAGCAGGAACTGTTGGGTGCTTCCCTTGAGCACAGGATTGAAATCTCAAGTAGTTTTTCTCACATGAAGTCCAGCAGGAGCTGACTTTGCCCGGGGACTCAGCTCCTTTGAAGAACAGAAGAGGAGCACAGATACATAAGAACAGGAATACATACAGGATCATGCATCTGCGAAGGTCTAGGAAGCATCCATCTCTAGGAGATGCCTGGGGGGGCTGTGGTGCAGGTGACCCTTGCTAGGTACCAGTCTGCATCAGCATGGCAAACAGGGCCCTGGTCCAACTGTCTGCTCTCTGCCCTCATCACAGCCCTTGAGAAAATGATTACAGTAGCAATCTGGGTGTTTATGGGAAATTGGTACTGGCACTTATTATACTTCCCTTCACATGTGTGCTCCCTGCTTGGCAACACTGAAGGGAGCTTTAATAAAACACAGAAATTTGGTGTTATTTGGCTTTGCAATTTTAAAGGCATATGTTTTTTGCAGGTGGGAAATGTTTTCCACCTGATCCTGAGAATCCCAAATTCTGTGAGTGTTTATCCTGACAGACTTGTTTCCCTTTAGTTTAGAAGATTATGAAGTCCTTGCTGTGATATGGAAAAACCTGCTTGTACAGACTTTAGTAAACTTCATTTTTACCACTTTTCTTTATGTCTCACATTGCCATAATGTATGCAAAATGCTTAGCTACTCAAAACATCTTTACAGGTCATTTTCCTTCCATAATAACCAAATCAGCAGCAAAAGCACTTCATGGTTTAAATGTACTGACAGAAGAACACTGACTGTGGAAATATACCATATAGTAACTTCCAGTCACAAAGGCTCAGGACTTTCACACGAGCAGAGACTTATTTTTTCCCCCAAGGTATTCGTTGTAAATGTGGGCAAGAGGTTTTTGGCTTTGCACTACCAAGTGCCCTTGACCTCATGACAGTATCGATTTTGCACTGTTGTCTTTATTTATATTGGTCTATGAGGACAAACCGTGCTAGTGGTCTCCTTCAGCTATTAATTGTGATCTATATGATAACAGTGCAGGAAGCCCTTTAAAAAAGAACAGCATTCAAATAAGTGTTCACATACATGTACCAGTAGGCATCCAAGGAGAAGGGGGTATATGTGCATATCCTTTGCAGCGCTGAGGAAATTATTTCAATACATTACCCAGTCACTTCATCTTTTTGTGTATTTAGGAATAGATTTTCATTTGTGCTAAGTCTCCTATATACTCTGACAGGGAGTAGAGGGACATTTAAATGAGTACATCCTTTATGAACAGAGGTGAAAAGGATCTTATCATAAATAAGGATTAGACTTTTAGGGTGGTGTTTAATTCAGTGTGAGAAGATGCTACATAAGTCATTTGAAGACAGAGAGCTATACAAATATAGACTCTGTTTGCTATGTAACTGACAAGGCTGATGGCAGAAATTGGGCCATTTTGAATGCTCAGTTACTATGCAATCACTGATCATGAGAACAAAACTCACGTGGTTTCCAGTAATGTCAAAACTAATGAATTGTGGTGGGGCAGGCTCTTGGCCACTATAAATGGTCATCTCTTTCTACTGAAGTCATAAAAGTATACTTAATAGCCTTTCTCAGAATGGCATTTATCCAGACTTTATAGAAAAAAATCTATTAGGAACAGCATTTTTGAGGGAGATACCTCAGTGAGCTGCAATATGCTAAAGTGAAGGGTCCTTGTTGTGGTCATTATTTGTATGCCAAATTTTTTTTTTTTAACCAAATGAAATGCAGTGCAGTACTCTTCCCTTTGAAAAAAGCATACTTTAAAAATAAATGAGATTTACAGTAGTGGGCAGATATGAAGTTTGAGTAAGCTGCAAAAGGGTAAATAAGGCCTTACTGTACTTCTGCATGGTGCTGTACGATGCCGGTAGGAGCTTTGGACCCCAAAGTAGTCTAGCAGTATTTGCACTGGGTTAATTAGTTCTGCCTCTACTTATCCTTTTAATTAGCAATGCTGTCCTGCTTCTGGGACACCAGCAAATGCCTCTGAATGTGCTTGCATTGACACCTTGAAATGCTCTGAACACTCTTGCTGTGTAGAAAGATGCGATTGTTCAGAAGCAGTTCAGTATCTTTACACCACCTTTGATTGCACAATTTGTAGTAGTCCCTAAGTAGGCTCTGAGTTTGTTAACTAGTAGTCAAGGGGAGCTATGTTCCTTATAACATATACAAGTATGCTTCTAGACTGAGATATGACTGTATGCTATGGATATTTTATGAGACATCCTGACCTCAGAAATTCAGAAATCCTTTGGAGTCCAGCAATTACAGTTTATTGGAGTCTCTAGCATCTCAATAGTGTTGCAAATCTTAGCGCTGTGTGTCCAAATAAAATTTCTGTGAAAGAAACAAATCTTTATGATGCTTTAGACAGCTATACTGTTTGTCTTTGGTGACAAATCACCTAACAAAATGTGTTCCTTGGTACGTATTTTTTTAATGAATAATTCTTCTGACTAAACATATGCTCAAAGTGGTTGATTACCTTAATATTGGCACCTTTTTATATGACTTGTAGTCATGTATGTGCTGTTTTTTTCCCTTCTGGCACCAATCTGAACTCCACACTACCAATATGCTTAACTTCCTGTTTCTCTGTGTTGTACTCAGGTGATCAGTTTTAGTTTATATGTCTTGATAACTTTCTAGACATGCCGTACAATATAACATCACTTTAATTGTATGTTTTATCCATGAAGTTTGTATTTGTCATTTTCTAATCTGCTCTCTATCTTTGTGGACAATCAGCAAATTAAGAAAACTTTGATTCTACACTATTTTTGAATTTTATCCGTTATTATTTGTTTTCGGAATGTCTGTATCCTTCTCTTATCGAAATGGCAAAATTTCCTTCTGCATCCAACATTGGTATAGGTTAACTATCTAGATTTATGCTTGTAAGCAGGGCAATTTTAGAGAACTTATCCAATATCTTGGTAAATCCACAGTCTGTCATTCTATATCATTCTGTCAGCAGAAAGTCTCTCCTTCCAATACTTATCCATGCATTTTATTAAAGGATTCACCTAGGTAATACAGGTGTGACTCCCCTGTGACAATCTGAAGTTCACTAATCTTATGTCACAGAGGTGAGGGAACATGGAAAATTAGATATTTCGCAAGTGTGTGTATTGTGACTTGAATCCAAAATTGGAGAACTGACCCATTTAGATGTTTTCACTTGCCAATAAATGCCATTTTATTTCCCAACACTGCAACATATCAGTATCTCTGATTCTTACTGATACTTATTAAATGAATGAAATAAAACTTAACAGTGGCAGTTCCTGAGGTTAGCAGACAGGTGCTGCTACATTCCTGCTGCTTTGCAATCAGCTACATGCTGCAATGTTAAATGTGGATCTCTTAACACTCAAAGCCTAAATCTGATCTTATTTACCTTCCTTTTTCCACTCCACTTTTTTGTTTTGTCCATTTCCAACACCTTTCACACAGATTTTCTCCCAAAATTTTCTTTTTGGGGTGTCCTTTCTTCTTAAGAGAGTTCACAAAACTGCTCAGTGAAGTCTGCCCCAAACAGAATCTGCCACTCTGTTGCTGAGAAAAAAACAGCTAACTGAATGATCTATTTATCTATTTATTTTAGGATCCTACTGTTCACTTCATATATAAGAGGGGAAGGAAATTTTTTTGGTAGATAGATAGAAAGTGAGTGAGCTCAAACTGATAGCAAAATACATGACAGTGAATGTAGGAAGAAGCCAAGGGGTGTTGAATGATTATGGAGAGAATGAGGAATAATAAGTAAGGAGTTTTAACCCATAAAATTATGAGCAAGGAAGGACATTTCTATCAGCCCTCAATCTGGTCTTTTTATGTGGTTTTCATATCCTTTCCACTTTCTATATATCTCCATTTACTTTTTTTGAAGAAGCAGCTCTTCACCTTTGATGCCTGAGAAACATCTTATGTTTTGAGACCTGGTGTATCGTAATTGCCTTAAAGCTAAATGAGAGCAAAATCCCATCCAAAGTGACATCACTGTCTCACTGAAACTTTAAAGTGTAGTGGACTCCATAGGCTTTCAGCAATCTCATCTTACTGTGCTGTGCTTAACTAGTGGCTGTTTTTTAATATTCTTTTGTCCAAGGAAGGGGGTATTTCAGCTGCTTTGGAAACTCTAGAAGATATATTTGGGGTTTAAAGTGCCTGTTTAAACACTGGTAAGAAGTGGGCAACAGAATTCATAATGGGAGCTGTGACTGGGAGACCCCACTGAATACTCAAAGCCTGTGATTCTTGTTAAGTCCTCTCCCCTACTCTCAGAAACAGTATAACAACAGTTTAACTGCCTAACACCACTGGCATTTGTTTTACTTCTCAGTTTATTACAGCATTTGTAAATTCACTTGTATCTGGGTTTTTTTTAGACATCTGCAAAGTTTTACTCTGATCTGCTCTACCCTACAGATAGCCCATGAAACCATCCGTCTCTCTCAAGCAAATCATTCCATGACTGACACTTCCAAATTCACTCGGGAACTAATAAGATGTATGTCTATGTTTGCATTTATAATGCACTGGGACTGTGTGCCAATATTAGGTAACGGCATGTATAAATGATTAGATATGTGCTTAAAGCCCAGCTAGAGAAAATGTTCATATATGTATGCTAATGTTATGCTCTAAAATCCGATTTCCCTTATTTATGTCAAGTGCAATGGCTTCTTACTTGCACCTGGTTACTGGGAGTGGTGGTCACAAAAATGGTCCAAGTGTGCTATTATGCATAGGCAGCCAGTTTATGCTGCATTTCTGGAATGTTCCTTTGACTCGTGGAGGTTGCCTGCTGAAGTCAAAAGAACTCTTGTCCAGCATGGCTCTTACCCCTTGCTGAGTTATTGGATAATACCCTCAGAAGGCAGATTGACAGTAACGTCACCTTCGCTGCATTTATCTACAAATTCATCAGGGCATCTCTGCCCATGAGGAGAGTCTGCTAAAAGAGCTTTTATTCTTTCTGGTTCCCAAAACAGCAATTTAACCCAATGCAGTTTCACCTAGTCCACAGTTTCCCTTAACGTCTCATACAATATCTCTTCCCAGGTGAATATGACTGTTTGCAACCTGCTAGCCCAGCTGCAAATGGACATCCCTATGTTGCTCATGTAAGTCAAATAGTCTGAGTCTTGAAATCTGGGGACTCCTTTCCCACGCTCGCCAGCAACCTTCTTAAGCCTGGAAACACTGGTCACGTGTATATCAGATTAGTTCTTATATCTAAACTAACTAGATCTGTACAAGTGCAAAGACACGCCAGAAGTTGTGGTGCTAAACAAGTATGAGCTATGATGTACTTTTTGTGAGTTATCACTGGGCATACTTGGATAGTGCTGGGCATATGGTACTTCTGTGCCTAGTGCGAGTTGTGCATAGCTCCGCTACATACTATATGCTTCATTTGAACCCAAATATTTCTCACTGAGTATTTTTGGATTCTTTCTTTTTTATTAAATATCAAATTGAAACATTAACACCAATAAGAATGAAAAAAAATTATTCTCATCTTCCAAAAAATCTTGATTTTAGAGATGCTTTTTTTAATCAGAAAACCTTGAAAAGCCAGACGTGAAAATGAGCATCTTCCTCACCAGACTAACAAATGTGCGAAATTTCATAGAAATCCATTCTCACAGTTTCATTATGCAGAGGATTAATGTTTAATGCTGGCAGGCTGCAGGTCCACACTAATAAGAAAAGCTACAAAAGGCTATTGTACAGGGGAAGAAAATTTCATCAAACATTCCAAGAACATCTAAAAGGTTTACAGGGTAAAAAGTTAGCTAGAAGTTGTTCTATTTGTGTTCAAGCAATTTCCTTGATGTAAGATGAGGTTTTAATCATACTGTAGTTTCAGTGTCCATATTGCTATGTTTTATCTTGTTTCATCATCTTTGACCTTGATCACACAGTTGTAAGAATTTGAATTTTCTTTGACTTGTTTTGTCTCTGTATAACTCAAAATAGTTTGTTTTTGTTTTCTTCCTTATTAGACTGAAATTAATATCCAGATTGCGCTTGTCAATCCCATCATAGTGACTGAAAGAGCAGAGAGTCAACAAAATAACATTGATGACTGTAGCTTTTTAAAATAAAAAAGAAATTATTCAGATTTCTATTACAAATCTGTTACAGACGCCTTCTACAAACACTCATGACTGGAAGTTTGCCAAAATATTATCAAAAAACAAAACAAAAATAGAATTCATAAACTGACTGGAAGAAGATTCTTTTAAAAGCTTGGGCAGACATTTCCAGAAAACTGTTGTCAGTAGCTTTTTTGCTAGACTTATTTTCTCATTCTTAATTTATTCCACAGCACTACAAAGAGTTGAGATGAGAATCCCTCTCTATAGAGGATTTTCTGTTGAGTTCAGTATGTCCTGAATGTCACTTAAGATGAACAGCTTCCTACTTAATGATATCAAAATATTATGTTCTTAGTCTAAACAAACAAACAATAAAACCCTCAAAGGTATTGTATGAACAAAATTTGAACAATATAGTTGATAGAAATATGGAAGGAAACAATCTACTTTGCGTTTACAAGAAAAAAAATATTGCAAAATGCACTAACTTGAACCAAAAATATGTCCTTTTCAGAACTATTACTAGAGGTGTTTTGTCCAAAGTCAGTACAGCACCAAGCCCTGATGAAGTAATCTAGTAGATTTTTAGGTCCTTTTGAGGCTTTCTGAAAGCTCCTCCATATATTTTTCAGGATACCTCAGAACAGAAAATCTTAGCTGAGAGTTTTGCCTCTGTACATCTACAGAAATAGTATTGTAAGGACAGTCTCAGTAATGATGTTTAAGACTTGCTGGTTGTCTCCTCACTGCTGACATCTTAGCTGTTTCAATATGAGTTCATAGACTCTAGGATGGATTTCCAGCATGTATATCTTTTTCTGTTCCGTCATCACTTGTGGACAGAATGTTTATTCAAAACTAATTTTATTTAATCTTTCACAAAGGTTAGTGATTGCACGTGGAACTGAATCTCTTGAACATGATGCCCTATTGGGTTGTGAAGGGCTTTGCAATTGTTGCATCAGCTGGGTGAGCTGGGACTCCTTGAACCTCTGCTCTGATGAATTCTTATAATCCACCTGGTCAGCGGTCCTACATGAACTCCCCCACATGTGCACAATCCATCCATTGTTATTGATTATGTTAAACTGTGTACAACACAGACATACACAACTAGGCAGCAGAAAAGACTGTCCTACATGAATATTTCTGTATCTGCAGGACTAGTTTCTGAAATTTACTAGGGTCTTTTCTACATGCATTCTGGTTAGACTTGCAGCTGGAACTACCTGCGGGCATCTCTAGGATGGCCAGATACTCCACGCAGGATAATAATCCACACAGGTGAGTGTACAAATTGTGCCCATAAGCTGTCCTATCCACAGCAGGAACTGCCTGGGGAGATCTTCCAGATTCCAAAATTCTCCTGGGGACTCCTATAGCATCTAGTCAAAAGCTTTGTTGCAGAGGTGGCTAGAAGTGGAGTCCATCACCATGTCTTAGGTCAGTCTGCTCCCACACTTATGCAGAAACTGGTTGCAGTGTTCCTGGGTGACAGGGGGACTTGATGAGAGGGTGTGCTGGGTTTGCACACAAGCACAACCCTGACACCCAGCTAGAACACAAATGTGGCTTGAATTTCCTCCTTAGATTACAACTGTAAGTAAAATTCCTTAGGTTATCCTCCAACACTTGCCAAAGAAAAAATTCAGATTAATTTTAATAATTTTAATTCTTGACGTTAAAACCTTGTAAGTGCTGCATGTGGACAGCAAACTGTTCCTGAGATCTTCATATGTTTATTTACACAAGAAGGTAAGTATTCAAAATGTCAAAACTCTTTGGGAAGTGAAAGCAGTTCATACCGCAAACACTGTCATCTGTCACCATTTTCAGCAAATACAGTTCCACAAAATCATTTGAATTGTATGTATGAATGTTCATACATTGTTCATCATGTTTATTCTAACATGTAGTCAAAATATGTTTATAAGAAAGAAAAGGAAAAGAGAGGAGGAGAGCAAAGGAAACATCACAGAAAAACAGAAAGAAGAAAGGGAAAAATCAGGAACAAGTAGCAGCTTGAACTACTATTGAGAGAGGTTTGTCTAAGAAAAGATGGGTTGGGTTCTGTTCTGGCTGAAAGGGTTTGGACAAATGGGGAAAATATAACTCTTCCTGGCTGGATATCTTGATGTTCAGAGCAACAGAAGTTTGCTTTTTACTCCCAGTAGTTAATAACCTTGATTCATACAGGCAGACTTTTTCCCGGACCTAGGACTTAATTGATCTCGATGTTAGATACAACACAAAAACCTGAATAGAACTAAATAGGACCACAGTTGACAAACTGATGAAACATGGCTCTGTAGTGAGTGTTACTGTTACTTTAGGAACAACTAGAGTTACAAATGAGCTTTAAGAAGTTCATTTATATTTTCAGTTTCCATAAAAGGGCAGCATCAGATTCAGTAGCCATTTTATTCTGACAAGACAATGAAGATGAACGCCAACCAGCATTGCACCTTATGAACGATAGAGAAAATAAATGTTTCTGTAATGGTGATAATCTGTTGTAGAAATACAATGCCAGAAGCTAATAAAGAAACCTTCAGATTTTTTCTCTTTACTATTTTTTGAAAACAGCACAAAAAGTGCTTTTTGACTTTGGTGCCCCAGTTTTTTAGCTGACGTATCTGGCACACCTATTCAAAATCACTTGGTTTTCTTTGAAAAAGTTCCTTCATAAAGGGTACAGTCTTTTTCAATTTACAAAAATTCTTGAAAAAAAAAAGAAAAAAAAGAAAAAAAAGAACCTAACTAGAATGCTTGAGAACCATTGTTGACACTTCTGTTATATTCATAGTAATAAATCTCATTTTCTAAACAGCAGTTATGCTTTCTTGGTGTAACGTATACATTGAAATCACCATTAAAATTGTGATAATACTTTGACATGCACTACACCAAATAGCACCTCATAAACTGTAATGATAGGAAGTTAAAGCAAACTAGGAGAGAGTTAAGAGTATGATGATGTTAGCAGAGGAAGACAAGATGAGAAAACTGTTGCAGAAAAATTTTACCAGCTAAAATAATTCCAATGTAGAAGAAGCTATCTGCGTATCACTCAAGACCAAGTCAGTGTGCTGACTTTAATTCCCTATTGTGGGACACCTTGGCGTTTTCCCTCAGTATCTTTTAGTGTATTTCATCATATTTCTTCCCTTCCCCAAAATGCACAACTCCTGTCCATTTACAGCAATGAGACGTTGAAATGTTGTCTAAGGGAGAGGACTGACAGAAAGAATTTTTTAACTCGTATTTCTTCAATCTGAAAGCAGGTCATAGTTTTAGAAATTTGAATTGAGCTTGATAATAATTTTAGTGCCAAAAAAATCTGGAAAAATCTTGGCTTTCTGCAAATGAACATTTCCATTGTACCTGAATGTGCAGGCATGGAAAGCTTAGAGACAGTGGTAAGTTTTCCTACAGTTATCACAGATGCTGTCATCCAAGTATATGGCTCACTACCTTCTCCCCTCCTGAAAAGGAGTTTAGAGCTCTAGCATCATCTTGACAATAGTCCTCCCCTGTAGGGCTTTTGGCACTATCAAGTGTACACTATGAGAAATATTTATAATATACAGCAAAGACTGACTACACCTGAAAGTAGGGGTGGGATAGCTGAAGATACGAGGCATAACACTCAGTTATAAAGCATTGTATAAAAAGAAAAGGCTGATAACCTCTCATTTGAAAACAAAAAGCTCTAGCGCTAAGTGCAATACATTTTATGGATAAAATTTGTCACTATAGTTACAACACAAAGAAATGAAATCCACTATAGGTGAGAAGTGTTATCTAGCAAATTCTGAACTGGAGGTAGAGGACTCTCTTAGCTTGTTCAGTGCTTTGGAATAATTCACTAATGAATGCTCTTCACCTGGAGAAATCCCAGCCTGAATTTTCATGCCAAGCCTAAACAGATCCCATTTACTTTCTGGCTCACTTCAAAAATAGGCAACAAAAATAGTAAGAAGGGTAAAATTAAGTGGCAGTATTCGTCATAGGAGGTGTTATGTCTCACCCATGAAATTTTAAGATTGTATTTGTTCTATGCCTTTTGATGTGTGTGTGAGTGTGGACCCTCTGTTTAACAGTAATATTGTTATTTCAGAATCTGTTGGGAGAGTTTATGTCAGAGTTTCCGGTGATGTGTGCTGCTGATATGCATTTCTACATAAATGTACATCAGCAGCACTTGCGTATACAGCAACAGTATTACCAACAGGGTCTTCTTCTTATGGAAGAAATAGGGGCTGCTACACTCTAATGTGCAAATATATGTAGAACATGCATGTCCATTTATTCCAGATGAAGTGGATTTAGTGACTATGAACTGTCAGAGAGTGATGTTTTGTGTTGTATTTTATTAAGGGAATAGGTACAAGTCAGATAATGAAAGTTAACTTTAGAAATATAACCTGATCTTTAGCCTGGAAGAAATATTCCTGACAGACAAAAATGTAATTAATTTTAAATAAAAATTGCATACTGAGATTTATAAATTTGATAAAAAGGCTTTCACTTTTATTTTCAATATGGGTGGTTATCCATGGAGCTCAGCAATTTATTCATATCTCTGCAAATGTCTCTTCAGCCCTTTACTGGATCAGGATAATAATGCTCCCAATCCTGTATTAGTATGTTTTTCACTTTTAAACTCTTATTTACATAATTTCCCATTATTTTTTCTTTTTAAAGGGATTTGGTAATTCCTTGCTGTTCAGTCAATTTCATTTTTTATTTTTTAATGTGATTTGGTTTATTTTTGGTTTATTATTATCTAAGTGCAAATATAAGAACATTTTTAGGAAATCTTAAAAAAAAAGGATTTTTTTATATCTTATTGAGGATTCATTTTACTGTTCTTTTCATTAAAATTTCTGGGCTGGACAGAGATCTGTGTACCCACCTGTAATGCTGAAATGAAAGCATTCCTTCATATTGTGTAAAGGGAAAAAAAAAAGCCAAAGCAATGCAATTCCTTGTGCTTTATCACCACCTATACTTTTTTAATTCTCATATATTCCCAGGGTAGAAATGTAAATTGTAAGCAATGGCCAGTAGAGTTTCTGGTGGGAATCTGTGAAAACTGACTTTTAGAATCCCTTAAGACAGGGATAAAAGTGGGACCTTTTAAATACACCAAGTACTCACAATAGCTTTATTACCGCATTGCTACTTCACTCTGTAGATTGCACGAAGGCCTGGAGACTAATTTCGGCAACAGCCACAATTTACTAGCTATAGTAGCCCTCAGATGAATAGTTTCTTGTAAAATCAGTGGCAGCTTTATCCTACTGGAGTACAAATAAATCAGCTCTTATTATTCCACATTCATTTAATCCTGGGACATTAGTCAGCGAGACCTTTCTGCAGCCTAATAAACAGCAGCAGCAGCAGTTTTTCTTTATGAGAGTAGTTGTTCATCCTAAATTAGAGCCAGCATTAGGCGAAGGCAGAAACTTTCGCAGCATGATTTAAAGATATATAATATGAGACTATAATAGTGTATGAAAACTGCACCCCTGGGTATAAATATAGCAGGGTTATAATTTTGCTATATGTAGGTTACTTTAGAACATGTGGGTTATTTTATCTGTATATCTTGAAAGTGTGTATTTTGTTGTGGCAAGTAATATTCATGTTATCTGGTTATTTCCCTGGATTTGGAACTGGCTTCTAACATCGTATATTAGCTACCTTGTGCAGGGGTAAAAAACATGAAATGAAGACACTAATTCAAAAAGATTATTTAACTATAGGTTATTATTTCCATTTTACAGCCCATAACCAAGAAAGCATCTCTGAGTTCGTATATACAAACAATACTTTGCTTTAAATTGTTTGGGGGGGAGCTGTGAAATAGACAATATGTGGGCTTTTGAATGTGCCCTCTCCTCTTAGTTACAGTCATATATGAAAAAGATGGCGGTTGCTCCTCTTAAGAGCTTTTATTTTGAGCTATTCTGACAATTCTGTTTTTATGGATATCAGTGTAGGTCTATCCTATAATTTACAATATAGGTAAAAAAGTGGGTAATGTTCAGAATGAAACATGAAACTTCAGAAAGTCAGTTTTCAAGAAAGGAGGCTGTTTGCCTGAAAGCTGTACCAGGGCTTCCAACTTCTTAAAGTTTGTCCTAGGACCTTTAGGGATTTTCCTAGTTGAAAACTACAGTTGAGTTAAACTGCTTGGGATTATGTATGTGCTTGAATGATAATCTCAGGGTGAAATTCCAGAGTTGTGGAAGTGAAAATCTGGTGGATTGGCTAAGGATCACATGGCTTGTGATGAATTACTTTGAATTAAGGCCTTTGAAAAGTTTTAGCATTTAATTTTTTCTGGTGAGTGCACTGTCTGTATGCTGCTGTCACAATATGTTATTGACTGTTATTGTTATTTATTGGATCTGACTAACAGTACATTACTAAGAATCTTCCAGTTGAAAAATGGTGTCTTTTGAAGTACTTATTTTATGTCAGTTTGGATCCTTAAGAAGGAAAAATAGAGGCTGAGTCTCTAACTCTTTGGAAGTGATTTAAATGTGTCATAATTTCATTTGCTTTAGTTGACACTTTTCAGTTCAACTGTCATACGGACTCACTCTTATGTCTGCATAAACATATGTGCAAACCTATATATGTGCACACAGGAAAGTGTATGCATATACACTTATTAAAACCTATAATTTTATCAACAGCCATAGTCAGAATTTCTATAATACTGGAAGTGATTTACTATTCATGTTTTCCATGTAATCTGGATATTTTCTTTTTTTAAAAAATGCGTTTTATCCTTATCTCTTAACTTGATTTCATTCTGTTATATTATTGAAATAAAAAATAGAGACTGAACTGCTAAACGCTATGGTCTGTACCACCTTTTTGCCTTGTGGTGTTCGTTATTTTATTGTAAACATCCTTGGAGCTTCTTCTTTCTCTTTGTACAAAGATATATAATAAAACTGAAAAAAAAATCTAGTATGATCACTGTTTTATGTGTTAATTATCTGTTTGTGACTGAGTGGCTCTAGGAATCATATAATCGCTGCCAAATATCTAGATGAGTCTTTTAATGAAAATTACAGCTTTCATGCTTGCCAACAGTGCCAGGAAGAGAGAGCAATTGGAGAAAAACCATAATTTAGTACTGTACTTCCACTCACTTCTACCAAACAGAGACCACATCTAATGCCTCTGTTTCTATGTGGTTGACATACAGTATGGGAAGATGTTGATGCAAAATACCTGCTGTACAAAATACTAGCAACTACAGGCTCCTACTCTCATGCATTTAATATCTTCCAGGATCCAGCTTTTTTCTTTCATTCACACGCACTGTCAGACTTGTAACAGTGCTGGAAAATAGATGATATTTTTCCTCATGAATATTCTTTGAATAATCTGGAGTGGATCAAGAAAGAAACATCGCCAATCTGTTTCTGAGTAAAAACCAGCTGCATGCCTTTTTCAGTGCTTACATTTAAGATCCATCCTTCCTCCCTCTAAAATCTTTTTTGCCTGTTTTCTGAAAGGTGTCCCACCTATGTCCTGACTGCAGTATATGTTATTGACTGGAAGCTCAAAAAGCATAGTGGAAAACTGAGGGTTTCTTCTCAAAAGCGTCACTGCTGGGTTTTGCAGAGGTGCTGAGGGGAGAATTCAGCAAACCTGCTCTTCCATGGGGTTGATGTGCCTTGTAGGGTAGCATGAGGACAGAGTCTTCATGCACTGGCCTGCTGAATGTTGTTCACAATTCATTCAGGAATACGGGTAGCATGGGAGGGACAGTGGCCTCCTTCACATATCTCACCTCGGACAGCTGGGTACAAAATGTAGAACTCGCTTAGCATTTTTTGGAAACTGAGTGACCTTTCAGTAGCACTCAGACTACTGCAGTCGAAGGTAAATGCTTTCTATACATTTGACTAATGTACTCAGGCCTTGCTTGTATAGATGAATTCAAAGGATCTGGTTTGAAATTATTGTGGCTAGGCACATGCACTGTCGTGTTCATACCTCCAATATTCCTCTTTAAATTGTAAGCCTAAATGATTTTGAATGTATCTCACGGTGTATCATAACATGGGCTGCTTAGTGACAAGTGAACTGATTGCCTGGAGGAGCTGATATGCTGAAAAGTAATAGCTGGTTCTTGATGTCTTTCCTGCTGCAGCAGGAAAGACCAAGAAATAGGTTAGCAAACTAATGCAGAAGTCTTTAATATCTAGGATTGCAGTACATGGTAGAAAAGTGGACTGAGTTGTAGCCTGGGAGACATCCCCACATTCTCCTGGGAATGGTGCTGTGAGGAATGTCCTTGTACAGTCTAAAAAAAATTGGCCCTGCATTTCATGACTCAAAAGCTTTTAAAGATCCGATGCTATTTCCTTTACTGAGCTGTAATACCTACATCCGAATCTGACATGAGCAAAGATTACCCTTGACAGGCTCTCTGCACCTTCTTAAGCAGCTGGCAGCGACCTGCATTGGAGAGGGAAAACTAAGGTAGTGTGGCAGGCTGGCCACAGCCAGGAAAGGGATTTCAGTCCACCAACACAAAGAGGGGAACTGGAGGATGCTCTTGATTTTTATTTTATTTTTCACTTTCTCTCCAGCTCATTTTGATTCTGTCTGTGGAGAAGTACAGTCCCTTATGACTTCCAGGGTTAAATTTCCAGCATGATATGAGTATTAGTCGCATTCTCCTCCCCATACCAGTAATGAATTGTTCAGCTCAATGCCTGCATACTGTGCTGAACATTTACCCCCAGGGTCTCAAGTATCAGCGAGGAGGGAGGGTGAGAACTCAGGAGACTTCTTCAGCTTGAGAGATCCCAGGACAGGAGAATGGAAAATGGCAATTATTGCATGTGGTAGAGAGAAAAGCTCAGGACTGAAATAGCAGGGGGACTGGAGCTCAGGATTAAGTCATATTGCCAGAGTGGTATGGGGGAGGCAAACATAGTGTGTGCTCTCACTGTGCCCATCTCTAGCTACTCTGACTTGTGACCCTCTGATCCTGTATGTTGGACAAGGGCAAAAACACTGACGTCATGGTAGATGAAACAAATTAGGTGAGCCCAGTTTTCAACATGCATTTGCATATGCATTTCTCACCAGGGAACCCTCCATGGGCAAGTATCTGATTTGCACACTCAGATTTTGCCTTCCTATTCTGCATTGGTTCATCGCATGCAAATGTATGCATTCAGTTGCATGCACCCAGGTTTGGAAATCATTCCTCTGGTTTCAAGGAAGAAAAAGACAGAATAATAATCACTCCCCCCTTGTCCCCCCTCCTCCCCTGGCCTATTGTCAACAAATTTCAATTCATCACTGTTGATTTTGCTGAAACCTACTTTGGAACGTTACAGCTGGGATTGATGTTATCCAATGCCATTTTTATCAGGGTTTCACTGTGCAATACAGAGTATTCAGGGGAGTCACTGCAGGCTGCTGGTGCCCATGATTGCCTCTGACATGTACAGCTGAAAGGACTCTTATTCCAAGAACGATCTTCTTTTTTAGACTGTATTGAGTTGGGACTGATTTTGATAGCCAGTTTCAGTCAAGAATCATAAAGTTATTGCACATTTAAGACCGTCAGTATGAGAATCATTCTCTGTCTCTCTCTCCCTCCCCCTCTCACCGTTCCTTCCCCTCCCTTTCTCTCTCTCATCATTTCACAGGACTGCAAGGTTACAGAAAGGTCTAATCAATTGTCAAACTCTCCTTTATCTCTGAGAAGGTGGTAAAAAAATCTAACTGCCCTGCTGTAGGGGGTTCTTCTGACTACACAGCACCCTTTTTCACATACAATGCTACCATGATTAATGTCCTCCCACCTCAGACCTTGTTAAAACCTGTTCTTTAAAGCAGGCTGGTGCACCACAGTGAGAGCAAGAGCAAGGTTGCATAAATCAACGTGTTCTCACAGCCCCCAGGATATCCATTATAGATGCCAGCTGGATGACTGGAAGATAGAGAAAAATGAATATTGTATCCTGTGGCCTTTTGCCTCTAATGACCACTTTTCAACATTTTTGAAGGCATGATTAAATTTTGATAACTGGGGAAGTCACTCTGAGCAGGCTGAAATAGAGATAAATTGACTGAGGGTCTGACATCCCAGTGGAGAGCAGGCAACTAATTAGTGTGTGAATCGCACTCTGAAAGAGATGTAAAAGGGAGGCTGGTTTAATCAGAGGAGCTGCTGAGGTACAGGAATAGTCAGGGATAATTGCGGCCTAGGTAGAAATCACAGGCTCAACGAGCAGCTTTTTCTGTCCGCTTGATTGGCAGCCGCTGACCTAGTGTCCAAAACCTTTGAACTCTTACAACAGTAACAGCCTTGTCAAGGTAATTTGCTTGCAGCTTTCTATGACCAGTTATTTCAGCTGTGAAGCTGGG
>VZSZ01001986.1:181443-205548 GCA_013398815.1 Ibidorhyncha struthersii | reverse complement strand
TCCTCTCTTCCCCAATGCACTCCACACACCGCATATGTACCCTCTCCCTGGGGACCTTGCTGTACGGATGAAGTGTCAGATCAATTTAGCTGTTGATTGCAGCAAGGGAAACGGGGGCAGGGGGAAGGATAACCCCCCCCACACATCACTCTGTGTAACACTGTGGTTTTATTGCAGGAACAGAGTTTCCTCGATGTCTGAACTGGTGATGCTGTTGGACATATGAAACACGAGTATATCTGGACTTCCTTTTGCTGTGTTTAGAGTAATTAAAGACAACATATTTAATCCGTTTAATGAGTGTCTGGGATAGCACCTCCTTTAGCTGGAAATGAAGGGTAGTACACCTGTGCAAGAGATGACTAAGACAATGTCTTTCCAGTAATGCTTCATATTTACCCAGTGTACACATGTAGCATTTTGTTTGTGATAGCAAGAATGTTCTGACTTAAACTGGTGTTTAGGGGAATAATAATAATCCTCTGAAGCTGCGGTAGCTGGTAAGACAGATTTCTTTTTTCCTTTTTTTCTTGTAGGGAGGAAGGGTAGCTGATGAGAGAGCAAGAAGATAGAGCGGAAAGCTTGCTGTCTTATTCCATTTGGTAGTGTGAATTAGTGTTGTTCTGAATTATTTTTTTGCCTGGGGCAGACTAGTTTCTCTTTTTAAACCGATCAGTCCCCCTGGGTCTCATATTATACCAAGGACCAGGATACCTGATGTGACTGGGTTTTGATGTGACAGCGTACTGTTTCTGCAAAGCCTTCAGCTAGGATTTTCAAAACCACAATTTTTCACATGAAAATGAGGGCCAGTTGTAACTTGGTCTGCATAATTAGGCCCCTGCTGTATATTAATACTTTATTACTAGGTGGTTTAGTCTAGTGGTAGCTCGGGGCATGGCTACATGAATAAGGTAAGCTCAGCTGCTGATTGATAACACGCTGGCTACTCCACGGTCCTTGCCCGTGTCCACGCTCTTACCTTCAGTACATGACTGAAACCGCCGCGTTTATGCTCACACAAATCTCCAGCGAGCAGTATGAGGCTGTCAAGGCAGGACGGCTCCTGACTCTTCAGGGCTGCCCCTCTTGCCATTTCTTTCCGAAAGGAGGAGGGTTTCTTTATCAAACAGAGAAAGACTTTGGGCCCACTTACAGGCCACTAGTGTAGGTCCTCAAAATAGGTGCTTTTCAACTTCCATGACTCTGTCCTCTCACTATGGTGTTATACATTGCAGGGCACATTTGCTGGGAAAGCCCTGTGGAAGGCAAGGCATGCAGGTGTTTTGCTGAGCCATGGTCAAAGTGCTCAGAGTTTTGACTTTCTGGGTCACTACTAACACTACTGCTCAAAACAAATAGGGAAAACAAGGTAGAGAAAAGGCAAGTGTTTTGCCTAAGGCAACGCAAGAGGTCAGGCATAAAGCAAAACATATGGCCTAATTCTTGGCTTCCTTTCCTGATCCAGTTAGGAATATTAAAAAGAAATAGCGAAATCTTCAAATTGTTAACTAAACTGGGAGGAAAGAATTTGACTGCTGTGTGTATTAAATATGAGGCTTGTGCTAAAAGTCACCTCGCGACTGCTTGCTGACATGCTCTAAAGCAGTGACAAGCACTTTGCTTCAGTATTGGGAGCAGTAGCCACAGCAGTGAAATTAAAAGAAAAAGCACCAACAAACCCACCACAACTAGAATAACAACAGTTTGCAGCAAAAGTTATTTATGCATCAGGACATTGGCTTCTATGAAAAACCAAGAGACTGGCACGCCAGAAGTATGGTAATCTTGTATAAATATTGCTCATAAACAAAGAATTAAAAGGTGAGCTATACAGCTGAGGCACCTTAAAAATACATGATTCTGGTGATGTCTTCCTGTGCATATTTCTGGTTCAGGATAAGAAATGTATTCCAACAGACACATACCTGCAGCAATGATGATTACATGAGGAAACTTAATGTTTGAAATGCAGAGCCACTTACAACAGTGTTAATATCAGTGGAACATAATAAAAAATAAGAGTTTCAATTAATGACCTTTCTTTTTCTACCAGTTTTCACTGCATGATTTCTGACTTTGGTGTCAGATTGTGCGTCAAAACGGTTCTGAAGGTATGAGCAATAAAAACAGACACAATAAATTTGTGTAGGCCAGGCAATGGTGATGACTTAATTGCTACTTTAGTGAAAAGGCTGCAGCCATTATGTTAAATTATTAAAAATAACACCCCCTGTAATTTATTAGAATTTCAGACATTACTGCATTTTTTAAAAAAAGTATCAGCAATTTTAACATTACAATGTTTGAGATAATAAAAGTAAGCAGGGGTAGTTTGAAGTATGGTAGAATGGCGGTAGAGATAGGAGTATGTACTTATGCCAGCCTTACCGGTTCTTACAGCTTTAGCTCTTGCAGCTGGAAGACTTAGAAGAAATACACCTTTTGTGCCCATTTGAGAGGAAAAGGGAGGGATTTCCATGACTAGGGATGAGTCTTTGCGTCCAGAAACTGCAGTCCCCACTCTCACAAACTGTTGTTAATAGTTCTGCTTTTTTTTTTCTTCTCATGCACAACATTTGTGTGAAGGTTAAGGCTGTGTGAAGGCTGTGCCAATTGCTCATTTGCCAAGCAAGGTGATTGCAAATTTAAACTTTGTTGGGGTGTGGGCTACCTCCGCCTTTGTGTTTATGTCTTTAAGACCTCATCTATCCAAACTCTGAAAGTAGCAGCTTTTACTAATAAGGTGGTCTTCAGAAAGCAAGCCTTATGGTGAAAGTCGTGTCTTGCCATTTATGGGTATCTGGATATTTCAAATATTGCAAGTGAGTTTTCTGAGAGGCACCCCAGAGACATAGTTGAGTCCTGAGAGATGCTGCTCAGCAGAGGAGCAAGAATGTATAAAATCCTGATTTGCACTCCTTTGAAACCTCTGCTTTGACTAACTGAAATGTTTTCATGGGTGAAATGAGAGCAGTTAGAAGTGCCAGACTCTCAGTGCTCCCATGGCCAGCACAACGCGAGGAACTTACTCCGTTCAGTTTTAGGCAGAACCAGAGGCTCTCAAATAACCACACAAGTCAAGTAACTGAGGCATGCAGAGAACTGCCAAAGATGGAAACACTGAAGAAAGAAAGGCCAGAGTTGTTAGAGTCAGATGTAGCTGTACAAAGAGCCTTAAACATTGATTTCACTATGTGTGCCAGTTACGATGCAAGTACCTCACAATCCCCTAACTCATGCTTTAAGAAAGGATTGGGAAGCAGAAAAAGTAGGAAAAAAGCCATGACAGAAAAAGGCATTTCTCTCTGGGACTCTGGCAATATTATAAAACAGGACTTTAAAACAAAATTTTGCAGTGGCTGTATCTCCTTTGTCCAGATAAGTGTTTCCACAGTGTATATATTTACTTACATGCATGTATATATAAACGTGTTTCAGTACATGTGCATCTTCCCATGGAGATACATAATTGAACCAATTAATTCCATTTAATAGCAGTCTACAAAGTGTTGTGCCTTAAATGGTTCATTGTCAAGCCTGTCATAATGGCAATTCAATTAAATGATACTGTATTACTACTCCTTACCTATGTGCACAATCTAGTGAAAACATTACTGAAATTGGGAGAAACCATTCTAAACATCAGCAGAAAGAAGTGTTTGATTAGAATCAGAACAGTGCCTTTCAAAACCTCTGACAGGTAAATTATGAATATTTACAGGTATGCTTTCATTATATAAAGTTAATTTGAAGTAAGAAGTTCAGACTACCCATGGGGCTTTAAAAATACCGTAATATGCATTCAAAGACTCAAATAATTGGGACATATGTTTCTCAAAAAATAAAAAAAAGAGCTTCATCTGGTTTTGACATCTCTTTTGAAAACACCTAAAAACAATCCAGAACTGGTCCCAACTCCTCGTTTCTGTATTAATACAGAGAATGATAAGAAGCATCTTTATTTCCCTCCATGCTGAATCCTATTTTAGGATTTTTTTTGTAAGTGCAACTTGTGCTATAATTATCACAGTTTTTAAGTCCTGATTTCTTGGAGATTTACAGCTACCGCAATCTCCAAACTATTTCCTGAATTTACTGAGTTAACTCTTCTATGTGATAGGCCAACACATTTTAACAAATGTGATGCTCAGTCACTGGGAGAAAAATAGATCTCTTTTAAAGGGCTACAAGGATGAAGATAATTACAGACCAGACCTCTTAAATATTTTTTGCTGAGTGAATTACATGCTAGTTGGAAAACACAGGGCTAGAGCATGAAGAAGCATGGCACTGAAAATGTTGTTCAGAGGAAAAGATATAACAATAATTGGCACAAAAAAAAAAAAAAAAGAGAAAGGTGATCCAATACACTTCTATGACACCTTCAACAGTTAAGAAGTGCACAGTCAAATTTACGATCAGTCTTGGGTTGTTATGTGGCATACTCACATTCACACATACATCCTATAAATATTCAATAAGTGACTCTATCCTTACAATCTTTAAAGTCCAAAAACTTGCATATAGCTTTTAAATTAAAAATCAGTGTTCACAACCTGGCTGTAGATCTTGATCCATACTCAGGGAATTCTGTGGGACCATACACATCTGAAGCACAGGGCTTTAATGGTCCGATAAGGTTTTATTTTGAAAACACAGCTGAGTTAAGGTATGCTGGTTACAGAGTTGAATGGTGACTTACCTCAGTGAACTATGGGGCCATATGGTGGGCTGACCCTGGCTGGACAGCAGGTGCCCACCAAAGCCACACCATCACTCCCCTCCTCAAATGGACAAGGGAGAGACAATAGAACAAAAGGCTCGTGGGTCAAGCTAAGGACAGGGAGTCATCACTCATCGATTACTGTCATAGGCTAAACAGACTCAGCTTGGTGAAATTAATTTAATTTATTAACAATCAAATCAGAGTAGGATAATGAGAAATAAAAAGTCAATCTTAAAACACCTTCCCCCCACCCCTCCCTTCTTTCCGGCGCAGGGGAAGGGGTTGTGGTCAGTTCATCACACATTGTCTCTGCTAATCCTTCCTCACACTCCAGCATGGGGTCCCCCACATGGGAGACAGTCCTCCATGAAATTCTCCAACATGTGTCCCTCCCATGGGCCACAGTTCTTCACAAACTTCTCCAGCGTAGGTCCTTTCCACAGGGTTCAGTACTTCAGGAACAGAATGCTCCAGAGTGGGTCCCCCACGGGTTTAAAACTCCTGCCAGAAAACCTGCTCCAGCGTGGGCTCCTTTGTCCATGGGTCCATAGGTCCTGCCCAGATGCTGCTCCAGCACAGCCTTCCTACAGGGTCATAGCCCCACAGCACCCACCTCCTCTGTCATGGGCTCCTCCACAGACAGGTAGATATCTGCTCCACAGTGGACCGCCGTGGGCTGCAGGGGGACAGCCTGCCTCACCATGGTCTTCACCACAGGCTACAGGGGAATCTCTGCTCTGGTGCCTGGAGCACCTCCTCTCCCTCCCTCTTCACTGACCTTGGTGTCTGCAGTTGTTTCTTTCATATATTCTCATGCCCATCTCCAGCTGCAGTTGCACAGGTTTTTTTCCCCTTCTTAAATATGTTATCACAGAGGCACTACCACTGTCGCTGATGGGCTCAGCTTTGGCCAGCGGTGGGTCCGTCTTAGAGCTGGCTGGCATTTTCCCTATTGGACATGGGGGAAGCTTCTAGCATCTTCTTACAGAAGCCACCCCTGTAGCTCCCCTGCTACCAAAACTTTGCCGCACAAACCCAACGCAGGCCAATTTCTGAAGATTATACCCACTTGTGGCACTAGGGAGCACAAACCAGTATAGCTTATGTAAAAACTGTTATGTGAAGAGTTGATCTGTCCTCCAAAACTAAATACGTGGTGCTCTTTGCCACACAGTAGTGATAAATAATAACGTGTTGTTGTGGTTTACCCCCAGCTGGCAACTAGAAGCACACAGCTGCTACCTCACCCCACCATACTCACCCCACCCCTGCCCCCCACCCCACAAAGGGTGGGGAGAGGAGGGAAAAAAAGGGAGGGCAAAGGGAGAAAAAAACCCTCATGGATTGAGATAAAGACAGTTTAACAGAAACAGTAACAGAAAAAGAAAAATAACAATAATAGTACCAACAATAATAATAATGATGACATGGGTGACTCCCACTGCCCAGTGAATTGACACCATCCCAAGCAATGGTCATGGATTTCCCCCACCCTTACCACCACTGAGCATGACATCTACGGTATAGAGTATTTCATTGGCTATTCCATCGTCCTGTCTGTGTTTCTATGGGAAGCTGAAAAAAGTCCTTGAATAGTGTAAACATCACTCAGCAACAACCAAAACCAATATGTATTATTGATATTCCTTTCACAGTAATCACTAGAAAGAAAATTAACTCTTTCCCATCTGAAACAAAGATAGGTATAACTTGCAAGGACTTGAATACAGTAATGCAGTGTCAGGTTAGCCCTGAGAAAACTTGACAAAAAAGTTGAACTGATTTTTGATTCCAGCTAGAGATATGGGCGTTCAGCTCATGTGATAACACTATTTCTCAGAGTCATCACCCAGTTAGGGTGATGTCCTTTAAATTAATGCCATTCAAAATAAAGGATCATTTCTAAAATTTTGAATGTTATCTTGTATCCTTATTTTTTTCCACCTATCTTATAGAAATAATGATTTACAAGTAATCTACAGTGGCATTGTGAGGACATCTTAAATAATAATGTCATTTTACACCACACCTATAAAATGCACAATCCCAGCAACACAGTAACTTTTTTTTATATATAAATTTGGACATCATGAAACCACAACTTGCTATCCTACTATCATAATATTAATCTTTGGGTGACCTTTGAGAGTAGTCTGTGTTCCTTTAACTCCTTATTTCAGTACTGACAGAGTGACTGCCAGCAAACTACCCTGTATCTTCATGAGGATATATCAGAGGAGTTTTCCAAGCTAAAAGAACATCATTTCACTTCATTATGGTATTTTTTTTTTATTATTATTTCTTGTGTGGCTAAACAGGGCAGGTTTTGGTATTTTCTGTGCTGTGAATACTTACAGTATAAAGTAAATTAGACCCAAGTTGCAAATACAAATAGATGGGAAATTTCATAGACTTACATATCAAGGGTTAACACTTAAACCCTGAGCGAAATAGTTAGTGGACTTTCCTTGCCCTTGGAAATGTGGCTGGGCTCAGCTGGAAAGAATTATGCTATTAAGAAAGGGACTATGAGAAGAGCGTTAATTTTTACTACTGTCTTGTTTCTGTGTTGACCTGGGAAGTGGAGGGAGGGAAAGAGGAATCTGGTTGTGAAAAGTCCTTTTGACTCCATTTAGGGGGTTGTTGCTTTTTCTAACCTTAGCTTTGCTCAGAAAAAAACCACAGGTTGTGGAATGTAAGTATTCTTAGATCTAACAGTTGAATAAATATAATTTTAGGCAATTATAATAAAATTCAGAAAGTAGAAAGGAAGATCAAATAGCTATGATGCAAACCAGGAGAAAACTGGGGTTTATGCAGATAATATAAAAGTACAGGATAGTGAAAGGACAGGAAATCTCTTTATTTCTAGGGCTGGTTAATTGAGGTCACATGATTAAACATTACAGCTGTCAAGGGGACAGCAAGTTATATTGCTTTTGTCTTGAAGCTGCCAGTGGCTATCACTGTAGCTCTACACCTTTTTGGATTGTCAGGGAATCATTTTAATACAGATGAAGTTACAAATAGAGGGGTGCAAGCAGATCTTAGACCTTGAATTTTCAGTCATCTGTGTGTGTATTTCTACTGGAGAAATGCTGGGGGAGAGACATCTAATCAACCAATGTTCATTAGTTCATTATGTAGGTGCATAATTTGAGAAGGAACATCAGGAACGGTTTGGTTCTGAAGATGAAATGAGATATTAAAAATATGACTGACTGCGCTCAAAATGTATTTTGAATTTTTCAAGGATTATCTTGGTATTTGGGGAGGAAAAGAGGATTGGACTTATCTACCTGTGCCTGCAATGCTGCTTCAGGTGAGGATGAACAAGGAGGTTTAGGCAGTACCACAACTCAGTGCTGTAGTGGAGAAAATAGGCACTCTGCTTCCTGCTGTGAGATGAGAGCCCTTCTGCAAATAGTTTCCTTGTGGCCAGCTGTTCCAAAAGGAAGAGAGTGAAGAAAGTAAGATGGTGCTTCTCCTAAAAAATCCATTTGTCTCGTGTCTTCTCTGAAAAGAATACAAAGTATTTTCACAGGACTGTGAACTACTTGTCTCTGAGTAGGGGACCATAGAAGAAGATAGAAACACAGCCAATATAACTGACTTTTTATTTTCAAGTGCCAGGTAACTGTTGAGTTGTTTTAATGATTCCTTAATGCATTTCAAATATGATCATTGTTAGTGGAGGATTTTATTGTGCTCACCTTGTGAAACGTTCGTGATTTACTCCTAAAATAACTTCATGCTTTACACAGAGTTTTGGGGCAGCTTATTTGCAGTGTCTTGCTTCCTCCTGAGTGCAAGGTAGACAAAAGGCTACATGGGCTTAAATTTCAATATTAATTCAATCAACTGTCCAAGAGCAAGACATGTTTTATTGTCTCTGAGAATAAGGTTCACATAGATGTAGTTATTTAATTGTCTCTGAGAATAAGGTTCACATAGATGTAGTTATTTAATTATTAAAAAACAGATTGTCATAAAGCCAAACATTGCATTTGGGTTTCTAGCTTGGAATCCTTTGCAATGTTTTGAGGAAAAATCCATTCTTATACACACTGTTTGGTGAGTTTTAAGCCACTAACAGAATGTAGGGCAGTGGGCCACCTCCACCGTATGCTATTACAAAAGACAGAAAGACAGGAAATATTCAGGGTGGATGAGGAGAGCATATTAGGTATGAAACGGCCATCAGCCTGCAGTCTTCTGGCAGATACATCTGAATGCTGTCTGCTGTGGTAAGAAGCTGCAGTGGCACATCCAAACTGAAAATATAACCAATAATTCTGTACTGACTGCTGTTGATAATACCTCCTTTGTTTGTGTGGTAGTACTGGAATCGTAGCTGCCTTTCCCAGCACTCTGCTTTTCACTCCATCTTGTTTCTTTACTTTTTGCAGGATGTACAGATGGAAAAAAAGTATTGGGTCATCTGGTCTTAGCTTTGTTATCACCAAACTCTAAATACTTCTGCTACAGGACTTTGGATTTTGCAGTTCACAAAAATAGGTTGAAAAAGGGAAGTAAGTAGTAAAATGTCTGTTTTCTGTTGCAGACTATTTCTTTTCCTAAAAATGTCAAATATGTCAACAGCTTTTTTCTATTTCTGCTATTCTATTATGATATTTTCTCTTTACTTTTGAAGGAAAACTATCTCCAACAAAAGGGGAGCAGACAGCAGGAAAAAGAGGCTCACATCGTTATTCTTCCATTGAGAAAACAAAGTCAAATAATCCCTGCTAACAGCCTTTAGTCTGACTGTCACAATTGATAAGAAAATAAATAAACTCTGCCAGCAGCAGTTACAGCTCAGGTTGTCAAAAGGGCAGGAGGGTACCTGAGAAAGCTGAGTAGCTGGTGTGACCATGTCTAATTCAATGCATGCAATACAGTTATGGATGAAAAATTTAACAGTAGAATGTAAAAGAGTATGTGTAGCCTAATGGGCCCAAGACTGAATATGCTCAATGTATGAGAATACTTTCAGACATAGCAGGCATCTGCGCCACCTGATAAGTGCTCCAGGAAGTTAGCTTGAAGAGCAGCAAACACTCCCAAGGAAGTCAGCACATATATTGAGTAAACATGAAGAGAGATCACCTTTTATTGCTTTATTCCTTGCTCAGGGAAGTGGTTCAAGTGTGAGCATGAAACCTGATCATGAGACAAGCTAGGAAAAAAAACCTGCTTTTGACACTTACAGACCTCCTTTCTTATCAACTAACAAGCGTTATATGAAGACTCCTTGTGATTCCCAAGACGACAATGGCAATGGGAATGATGCTACTCCCTGGAAACACCTTTGCAGGATCAAGTCATCAATAGCTAAGCAGGACTGCTTTCACACAGCTGCGCACAGGGAGAGAGGGGTGGACAGGGAGACAAATTCTATCACTGGTCTTAAGCACTGAGTGAAAGCAGCTGCTGCATCTTTCTTCTCCATATGCACATTTAATCCTTGGTCTCCATATGCCTTGGTATGGCAATATACAACATATATATATGTTATACATACATATATACATACAGGTATTCACCAAGAACAATGTAAGGCTTTTGGGAATGAGAGTCCTATATAAATGAGGCCTCTTTACAAAGTGGGTAGAAGTTTGTAAAAAAAACCTCCTCACCCAGTGAAAGTAAACGACAAGTTATTTCACCTGAATAATGCATCGAGCTCTGAGACCAAATTCACGCTGGTTATTCACGTGGATGATTCCCAGGGTGATGAAACCCTGCAAATTCTGGGATGTACAGTATCTATTGTGAGTATCTATTGTGGTTACCATGGCTATTACAGTATTACTAGGCAGGTGAATTGTCCACTCAAAAACCAGCAAAGGTAAATCAGTAAAGAGAGCTATTTCAGAGAATGCTGGTCCTTTGGGTGTCATGTATTTGCTTACATGGACATTCGTGTTTACCTGTATAGACCCTCCTGTGTTCATGTGCAGAATGTTCAATGGAATGGGAAATTATGACTCTTCATGGACTGTCGCTCCTGTAAGGACTGTCAGCTCTGAATAGGTAAATGAAGATTTTGCCTAAAATAAAAGCCTTCTGTTCAGATCTTTTCTGATCTGAGCTAGTGTCTGATGGATCTAGCTATGAAACTGTATAGGTGCTAACCTCCTGCCTCCCATGGGTGCCTTGTGAAGCAGACGCAGCACAGAGGGTCATTTCAGATAGTATTTCAGCATCTCCTCAGGATGATTTAAAGTACTATTGACTCAAACCTGTTAGTACTAAGCTTTCCAGCCTCCTTCCAGAGTTTCTCATAAAAATGGAGTGATAGGAATGGATGAGAGCTTAGGCACTGTGGGAACTTGCCACAATTAAGCTCTCTGGGACCAAAAGTCTCCATCTCTACCCTTGGAATTTGGTGGATACAACTTGATCTTTGTAGCCTGGTTATCATTCTTTATGTTTTTTCTTGAGGCCAGACATTCATATTTATGTCTAAAAGAAGGGTCAGGAATGATTTGGTTGCAGATGGGTTTCTCGAGGAGTGCTATTGTGTTAATCGATCTGCCTATGGTGATCTTCAGACTGCATATAAACCATCTTTGAGCACCTAGTTACTTGAACTTATTTAATAAACCTCTGGCCCTTTTCTGAAACACTGGAAACATACAGGTATTTTCAGTGGGATGCAAATGATTTGACTGTACCAGGTGCTTCCCTGTTATCGAGATACCCAAGACTGCACAACTTTTGCAGTCACAAAGTTACAGGATATATGTCATCTGGTCTGATCTCCTGCTCAAAACAAAACCAACTTCAAGGTCACTTCAGGTTGCCCAATTATCCAATCTAATTCGGAATATCTCCAAAGATATTACACAGCTACTTTGAGTAACCTGTTATGAAGTTCGACTATCCTCAATGTAACTTTCTTTTTTTGTATCTAATCAGAATTTCCCTTGATGCAGCTTTTGTCCACGATCTCTTGTACTTTCACTGCGGACCTCTGAGAAGAGCCTGGCTCTATCAGAATAGTCAGTCATCAGTTAGCTTATCTCTCCCTAGCCTTCCCTCCCTTCTTCATTTGGGCTGAAAGAACATAATGGATCATTATGTTGCTTCTGGTCTGCACCAAAGTTTGTAAGAAATATGTGAATTCAGTCTTAACTGATTATTATTCTTTGCCTTGTGATAACCTGTACAGTGATGTTGCTGTCAAATGAAACCTGTTGGATTAAATCTTTATTACTGTGTCAGTTTCTGTATTGCTAGATGAAACCATATAAGCCCTGTATCTCTAGACAAGTGTCATTCTTTTCCAGTCTTTGTGTATGGGTGGGCGTCTTTCTCTGCAACTGTCATTCTGTGTACTTATCTTCATTATGGAATGATAGGAAAAGTGTGCTCATTTGCATAAATGAAACAAGTAGAAGGTATGCAGTAACTATATGGAATCTGATACGGCCATGAAATTACTAATTATTTTTGCTTCTGAAAGTAGGATAATTTAGTGCTGAACCGCCTAAATCCCTGAGAAATTCACTTGCTTTTCATGTCTCAAAGTATATTTTACTAATTCTTTTTTTTAAACATCCTTAAAAAGATTTTCTGACATACTCAGCTTTAACTGCACATCTTCAGAACTATTATGTAATGATTCCTTAGTTTATTTTCTCACCAGTGTTACCATATTTGCTAAGCATAAAGGACAAACTGGGCTTCTAAATCCTGTGTTATTTTCCATGGAGATTTAGGATTAGCTGGATACAAAGAGTACATACCAGGGTTTCATTTCTTACTTTTCACAAATGCCATTAGAATTTTATTTCATATTAACGACTGTAAGGCAGGTAAACCCCAATCTTTCTAGCACCCCTAGTCACAAAGAAAAGCTTGAAAGTGCAACCTTAATTTAGTACGTACCCACTTCTGCATGTTTCTAGTCCACTTCCTCAAGGAAATATATCCTGCTTTCCATAACTGTTTGTCCTCTGAAACAAATGGTGATGGGAACATGGGACTCCAGTGGCCCTCATTCAGTGTAAGAATTACTAAAAAAATACTTTATAGTTCTACAGACAAGCATAAGAAAGAGTTTTAGCAAATACAGATGAGGTGCTCCTCACCAAGTATTCTCTACCCTGACTTTTTTATTTTTTCTGCATGGGAAACCAAGTAGATAGAAATAAACAGTAAAACTCAAAGAAGTTGTGGTCCCTTAAACAAACCTCACTGAGATATTCAGATATTTTACAGTACTACTCCCTGTTTAAAAATATGCTGGGTTGTTTTTTTGTTTGTTTGTTGTTTGATTTTTTTACTATGGCAACTTTCTAATTAATTAAATGAGCTTGATCCCGCCTTTGCTGGTGTTTATGATTCTGGTACAAAGTACCTAAACTGAATAAAAGGCTTCTACTCACATTAATTTTGCATTTTGAAACAAAATAACACAACATGTGTTGCTGATCTCCATGAAGTTCACTGTAGCTGAATGGTAACATTACAAAATTGCTAATAACCTGGTACTTTTTTTGGCAACTCCTACAGAGGGCTCGCACACTCGCTTTTTGTAGAAGGAATTGTCTGTCCTTGTGTAGGGTATGGTTTTCTTGAAGCAAGGCTGAGGCTCAGCAGCAAGTATCTTCCCTCAGAGGCAGTGTTGCTGCTTATGTGGAAGGGAGGCACTACAGCGGCCTGTGCTGCACTGTTTTTATGGGCAGTGAGTTTCAAAGGCTATCAATCCAGACGCTTTTGTGAGCTTTATATAAGAAAGAGAGAGGAGGAAAGGCAGTGGTAGGGAAAAGACACAAGGCCTTACAGCATGAATGACTGTCGTGGTTTCTGCTGGGGTGGGGCTGACTTTCTTGCTAGCAAGTGGTGTAGTGTTGTTTTGGATCGGCACATGGGGGAGGTAGAGAAATTGGGTGTAATGTTAAACCCAGGATTTGAGTTGCAAGTTATGGGAATTACTGCGGCAGGAACCCCTTGTTGCTAGCCAGGCTAGGAGCAAGGGGAGGAGTTCATTGCAATGTTAAACTCCAACCTGGCACAAAGGGACCAGGGGTGGAAATTGTAATGGATATACCTTTAAATTGTTGTAACCCATTGTTTGAGGTGCATGTTATAGGAATTACTAAGCAGGAACCACCTGAACCAATGGAGGATGAGCCTTACAAGAAGCAGTGCAAGTGCAGCAGTCACCAAAAGGGATGTGGGTTTGGTGCCTGGTAATTCCACACAATTCTCCACATCACCTCTCCTGCCTTGAAAGACTACCATGACAGACGTAGCCCTAAGTCATGGACTGAATGAACTCAAAGGACATTTTGTGGACATTTATGGACAATTTGCAGACATTTCACAGGGATGGTCCATAGACTAAGGGAATGATATCTCTGTATTATAACAAAGGATGGGAAGGGGGCTGGTGGTTAATGAGGATGTCTTGGATAGTGTGGGACCTGACCGTGAAGTAAATAGTATGGAATAAGGCATGGAGAATATCATGGTTTTGGCTGGGATGAGGTTGAATTTCTTGCTAGTAGCTGGTATAGTGCTATGTTTTGGATTTGGGATGACAATAGTGTTGGTAGTGCACTGACGTTCTTGGTTGTTGCTAAGCAGTCAAGGCCTTTTCTGCTCCTCACACCGCCCTGCCAGCAAGTAGGCTGGGAGTGCACAAAAAGCTGGGAGGAGACACAGCAGGGACAGCTGAACCAAAATGACCAAAGGAGTATTCCATACCATGTGGCATCATGTTCAGTATGTAGCTTTGAGGGTAGAAGAAGGAAGGGAGAGACGTTCAGAATGATGGCGTTTGTCTTCCCAAATAACTGCTATGCATGATGGAGCCCTGCTTTCCTGGAGATGGCTGAACACCTGCCTGCCCACGGGAAACAGTGAATGAATTCCTTGTTTTGCTTTGCTTGTGTGTGCAGCTTTTACTCTGCCTATTGAACTGTTTTTATCTCAACCCACGATTTTTTTCTCACTTCTACTCTCCCGATTCTCCCCTCATCACAAGCGGGGGGAGCGAGAGAGCGGCTGCGTGGTCCTAGTGGCTGGCTGGCGTTAAAGTATGATGTTGTCAAAGGACTGCTGATTACCAATATACAGCCAAATGTTGTTACAGTGGAGGAAAAATTCTAATTTCTGATAAACCGTGCAATCACAGCCTCCCAGTAACTTGAAATACAGACTAATACGAACAGTATACTGACAGCTTCCCTGCTTTCATTCTTTGTCCATCCCCTCCTATCTGTTCATGTCTCATAGGCCAAGTAAATAGAAATCTTCTGAAAAGGCCTGCCTGAGAAAACAAGAATCCTCCCATTTTCCTGAGGGACAATTCCGCTCCCTTTCAACTTGCAGAATTCCCAGTAGCTGTGGAAAGTAGTGTTGCAACTTCTGCCACCGCGAAACACAAAACTGACACAATTACAAGACATAGATTGAGATGTTTCAATAGCTACAGCCACCCATGAGGACAAGCGAAACCTAGGACACAAGCCTCTTGCAGAAAACACCCTTTCTTTTGATTGAACACTTTTTGAAATTGCCCTCATTATGGTGCAAGGTAACATGCAACGGGGTTGCCTCTCAAAGTGACCCTGTTAGAGATTGCCACTTGTGAGAAAATCCATTCAAAAGTGGAGGCTGGATTAAACTGTATAGCAGGTCAAATGGCACTAGTTAGAGAAATGAAGAGAGGTGCTTCAGTCCAATGATTCTCTGGGAAGTTAAGCAACAATAACAAATTCCATGAATACAAATGCACAAAGATCAGAGAAATGAAAAACTGCCAGAGGCTGTTGAGAAAGATCTCCAAACATTTTCTTCTTCCAGGAGCCACTGAGCAGAAGCAGCTCTTCAGTCCTGGGAAGAATGATGAAATTCAGCAAATAAATACACCATGTGGTCTGGAAACACCTAGATGGAGATCCGTACAGGGTTGCTTTCATCTGGAGTCTCCCTAGATTATCTCACTGTTGTCAAGGTTGTCCTGCAGCCTAGAAGTACAGCTTTTGGGTCCTCTTTCAACAGTGAGGTCTGACTGGTACAGCAGGGGGGTTCAGAAGAATCCCCACTCTCTCTGGTCTGTCAAAGCCCAGTGCAAAGCATAGTTCTTTTTATGGACAAGAAAAAGATAAATGAAGACAACGCAAGGTTCTACCAGTATTGACTCTAATCACCCACGAACAGACAGCCGTTTTGGTGTGCCTCCTCACTCTGCAGAGGTCACTGAGTTCAACAATAAGCTTTCATTAAAATACAAGGAGGTTCTCCTCGTTGACCTATGATGAGGACAAGGCACAACACAAAAGCTATTTGAAATAGTCAGGTGAAAACATAGGGGAGACATACTGGTTTGGAATTGGTTTCTTTTCTGGGGTTTCCTGTTATGACTTTCTGCTCATCATTTTTCATTTCAGAGTACGAGGACCAATCAGTCAGCTGTGTGCTTTTCTTTTTTGCTGAACAGTACTTGGAAGTCAACACTCTCTGCAGGTTACAGAATGAAACAAAAAATGGAAACGGTATGCTGCAGGTTATTTACAGATTGCTGCTGAGCAAATTTAATCACAGACCTCTGTAACTCTATCATCATTTCCCTTGATGAGAACATCACAGACTTAAATTTTGTAAAGGAGGGGAAAAATAGACATAATCCATGTATAACAGTAACAGCCAATTCTGCTGTGATGGGAAGAGGCACTGTATTAGGGCCAATACATTAGACCAACTTTTGCATTGCAGCTGGGACTCTTAATGGCCATTAAAATTCTCCTGGCATTTCCCTGAGAAGGTAACTGAGCCCCTTAAAGAAGCTTTCATTTTTAGTCCTATTGAGAAGGCAGGATACATCATAATCATCTTGCTTAGTACCTTCCTTATGAATTCGTGGCATGTAGCAAATGTTTGAAGTACAGTAATACACATCTTGGAGTTCAGTGCAAGTGCCAGGTAACTTGTGTACGTTGTGGATCATAAGGAGGATTCCAGTGATGATAATCAGTTATCTGGGAGGTTCAGTGTACCTCCTCTCCCTTTAGACCTGAATTTACCACCAGGTTTGGATAAGAAACATCTGTTATTCCATCTGTCATAATTTCTTTCTGACCAATAGAGGTGAATTAATAATTTCCAGAAAAGCTGGAAAACAAATGTTGTATAGCTGAGGAATAACAATTGCAGGATACAGTTTATAGTGATCAGGGTCCCAGTGCAGATGTGTATCATTGTCAGTTTGCTGGTGTAATAAAGCACAAAAGTAATGGGAAACCTGCTCTTCCTTTCTTGCTCATATCACCCAGTCTGTTCTTGCTTTGATATTCCAGCGAAAACTTAACAATGGCTTTTGGCAAATAAACTTCCTAATTATCTCTTGTGCTCTTCTCTCATAGTATCTCATCTTTCAAAACCCAGATACTGTTGCTCTGTTTATTGGGCTTGCATGGCAAGGTTTTGGTAGCGCAGGGGGCTATAGGGATGGCTTCTGTGAGAAGATGCTGGAAGCTTCCCCCATGTTCAATAGGGAAAATGCCAGCTGGGTCCTATACGGACTCGCCGCTGGCCAAAGCTGACAGTGGTAGTGCCTCTGAGATAACGTACTTAAGAAGGGGAAAAAATGCTGCACAACGGCATCTACAGCTGGAGAGAGGAGTGAGAATATGTGAAAGAAACAACTGCAGACACCAAGGTCAGTGAAGAGGGAGGGAGAGGAGGTGCTCCAGGCACCAGAGCAGAGATTCCCCTGTAGCCTGTGGTGAAGACCATGGTGAGGCAGGCTGTCCCCCTGCAGCCCACGGCGGTCCACTGTGGAGCAGATATCTACCTGTCTGTGGAGGAGCCCGTGACAGAGGAGGTGGGTGCTGTGGGGCTATGACCCTGTAGGAAGGCTGTGCTGGAGCAGCATCTGGGCAGGACCTATGGACCCATGGACAAAGGAGCCCACGCTGGAGCAGGTTTTCTGGCAGGAGTTTTAAACCCGTGGGGGACCCACTCTGGAGCATTCTGTTCCTGAAGTACTGAACCCTGTGGAAAGGACCTACGCTGGAGAAGTTTGTGAAGAACTGTGGCCCATGGGAGGGACACATGTTGGAGAATTTCATGGAGGACTGTCTCCCATGTGGGGGACCCCATGCTGGAGTAGGGAAAGAGTGCAAGGAGTCCTCCCCCTGAGTGGGAAAAGGTGGCAGAGAAAACATGTGATGAACTGACCGGAACTCTCACTTCCCCATCCCTCTGTGCTGCTTGGTGCGAGGAGGTAGAGAAATTGGGAATAAAGTTAAGCCCAGAAAGAAGGGAAGGGTGAGGGAAGGTGTTTTAAGATTTAGTTTTAATTTCTCATTTTCCTACTCNATTGTCCTACTCTGATTTGTTTGGCAATACATTAAATTAATTTCCCCCAGTCAAGTCTGTTTTGCTTGTGATGTAATTGGTGAGTGATCTCTCCCTGTCCTTATCTGTCCTCATCGACTGATGAGCTTTTTGTCATATTTTACTCTCCCTGTCCTGCTGAGGAGGGGAGTGAGGAAGCAGTTTTGGTGGGCACCTGGTGTCCAGCCAGGGTCAACCCACCACACTCTGCTTCTGGGATCATGGTTGGTTTCCTAGGCATTTGTACATACTGCTATCCACCATCGCATTTAAGGTCATTGACTATACATATTCAAGATTTATGTATTTCTTCTGATTCTTTTTGCACAGTTTTTCTGCTAGTCTGTGCTTTTCTTGGTCTCTGTCTCCTGTTGCTATCTGTATTTCCTTTCTCTCTCACTTTTTTCAAAACATCTCTGCACACTTGCAACAGATTCTAACTTAAGCCGAAAAATGCTTTTTGTAAGCTCCATACCTTGGGTTAGCACTAGCATTTTTTACTAATTCTTCATATTCCGATTCCCTCAGTGTTAGTGTGTGCTTACTCAGAGAAGAAATCCTACAGGTTGTGACAGAAAAAGGGAACCTTTCTGTAAGGTTTCAGGCCAGAACCTCAGCTCTCTAAGAATAACTATTTAGGCTCGGGCAACTAATCTGTAATGTCCCAGATATCCTTCAGGAACTTTTTTTTCTTGTACTGTTTATGTCCCTCTGCAGGGAAAGTGCCTGAACCACTGGGATGGAAATTAAAGTAATCGTTCCCTAGAACTGTATTTCCTTCTTGCAGCTCATGAATACTGAAAATGGCCACCACAACTTGCTCCTTTTAAGACAATTTAGTCATTGAGAGTACAAGTTTTCACTGTGCTATTGTTAAACTACTGTAGCTGCCAAAAGTATTTATGATTTTTTTTTTCCTGTTGTTAAAATAAGCCCATCTATCAGGCTGTCAGCTCATGTGAAAAACAAAGCAAAACCTAATCTGGAGAACTCCACATACGGCTTCCTAAGTGTCAGTCGTGTGGGTTATTATGACTAATTTCAAAGAAAGGGCCTCTGATGTCCAATATGACTCATTGAAGAGTGTCCTGAAGAGAATGGTGAGTGAAAATCTGTACCAAATGAGAGCCTGTAAGAATAATTGTTGAGTAAAAATGTCTTATTCCAGTAAATTATATTGGATTAGAAAATTATATTAACTTTGGCATGCAGTGGGTCTCCTTTTGACTGTGATTTTCATATTTGTTTTGGTGCCATAACTCTCTTGCCCCTACATCATGAGCACCGTTACATATGGGTGCAACTCATTTCCTGAAAAGGTCCAACTATTTCATTTCTACAGAGCATTTTAGCAGGATTTAAACAGTGCTATTTCTCCATCTATATGCACGAAAGATAGAAAGAAGCTATGATTTTAAAAAAAGTTTTTTTTGTTGTTGGCTGTTGCTGGTTTTTTGTTTCTTTTCTGTCTAATCCTCTGTCTACTACAAAGAGTTGTATGTAACAGTAGGAGACTGTATCCATCAGAAAATAGATAAAGGGACCTAGCTTTGAAGTGGCTGAGTGTACATCTGTGAGCAGAATCAGGGATCTAGCATACTGACAGCTACTGCACTTGGCACATTGCACCATGATTATCCACTTGAACCAGGACAGCAGGCTCAGCCTGGCAAAATCCCTTCTAGTAAGAGTTACCCATATATGACACCAATCTGCATGAACTCTTTCTACAGAGTCATCTGTTTGGTCTTCTTGGGCTGCATTATATTGAGGTTCTCCTTTCACATTCTTGCCATGAATTTCAGTGAGCCTGCTCCTGTTCACTTGGGACTCCTTAATGGAAACCCTGTCAGCCTGGCACTGGATATGCTTGTACTTGTGGGAAACTGAAGGACCCCATCAGTGGTGGGCTATGTGAAATACTTACATCAATCCAGCCACTATTTTGAACAGTGGAGCCTCACATGGGCATAAGATGAGCAGAAGGCCTTATAGGAGTAAATTTTTACCCAGAGAACGCACCAGAAGTCAAAGAAATCATTCATGTTACATATAATTACAGGTACAATGGAGGAGGCTTAATTGGACTGCTGAATTCAGCTGGCCTTTAGTAACACTGTCTTCCTGCAGAGATGAGCAGTTTTGAACCAAAATCATAAACACTGAGGAGTACCAGTCTAATGCATGCAGGTTTAGCAGGTCCCCAACACCTGGAGCAAGGAACATTTCCCTGGGGTACACAGACGAGATCAGCCAGAGCCATTCAGTGGTGTGCTGCCCTTCTTATGTCTACACTAGTTGCTCCTTATCACTCCAGTGGGGCATCAGAAGGCAGAATTGTAAGGTAGGAAACTGTCCAGTGGAGATATGACAGTAATTCCTCTTTCAAAGCATGGTATTGAGCTGAGGGAAGTTACCAAGGAAGCTTCTAAGGTGCTGTTGGGCTTCATATATGCTGTAGCTTTTGGCAGGTAGCCACATACACTCCACATCTGGTCTGCTGTTAGTTGTGAACTGGAACTCGAGTTGGGAACACTGAAAATCATCCACAAATACTTTGATAGAATCCATTTTCCGTACTACCTGTATGAGTGGAGGACGATGTGAGATACAATTTGGGTTACTGTTGACACACCCAGGCCTCTGTAAGGACACCTGCTTTGTAAGGACACCTGGTTTGTGTAAGGACACCTGAATAAGCTTTCTATAGTAGGTATGAGGACAAACTGGGGGATCATTTGCACCAGATTGGAAGAAAGTCTTTTTTTGTGTATAGATCAGGCTCAGGTAGCCGAGTTTCAATCCAGAACAGAAGTAAGAAATGACATTTTTTTCTAACAACCAGTCCATAACTTTTGTACCAAGGGCTAAAAAGAAGTATGAAAATGTGAAAACAAATAAAAGGTGTGTTTTCCCATTTTTAGAATTTCTGTGTTACTAAAACGCAACGACTTTATTTCAGGAGCCTCCCTCAGAAATGAAATTCAATGCCAGTTTCTGTATTCCATCCTGAGTGTGACAAGTGGTTTTCCCTTTCCACTTCACAATGGCTTAAGGAGCTTGGAGATGGGACAAAATAGTAGCCTGGGACAGCAGAACAGTCTCAGCGCCGCACTGAAATGTTAGCTTAGGTTGCAGAATCACTGGGGACTCCCTGTGAGGTTGACAGGGCTCATATATTCATCCTATATTGTGCCCTATATTCATCTATGTCAGGAAGTAGCTTTTCTCTCTCTGGCAATGTAAACAAATTAATTGAATTAATTATTTAGTGGAATAACTAAAGGTGAAATTGTGCATTACCAAGGGTTGTGCTCTGCCTGGACTCTCAGGGAGCAATCTGGGAAGGTCACAGTTGTCATTCTACTACAGGGGAGTCGAAACAAAGCAAGTGCTGAGCATGCCTCCAACAGACACAAGCCTGTCCAGCTTTCCCTTCTTTCCAGGAAAGGAAGGTCTGAATCTTCTTTTCAATTGTTTTTCAAGGACTCTCAAAAGTCTTATGTGTACCACTCATTTTAAACAAGGAACTTATTTCTTTAAAAAAAATCAGGCTACCACACAAATGAGTCCACTGCAAGAGTCTGTGTTGGGAAAAGCGCTCTGCCACATGCACACTGCACAGTTGTTGTTGTCCTGCACTGATTCAGTGAGTGTAGGCTTTTGCTGGTTTGTATTACTCATGCTCTGGGTGTATGTAACAGGATGTGCTGCTATAAATCGATGTTTTTATGTTTCATTTTCTTTCTCTGAAGTCACAACTGGAGCCCCTGCAGATGTTGGAGGAAGAATGGTATTTCAGCTTTATTGACAAAGGGAGAAAGACAGTTCCTGTATCCTGAAAGAAGGCTACTATGGGTATTACTCAACTGCATTCCCTGGCTGCTGTTATATCACAGAGGAACTGGGAAGCAAGAAGATGGTTATGAACATTCAGCATGTTGGCTAGCAGAAGTCCTTTGTTACTGGAATATCATTGTTTCATGTTTTCCATGTTATGAAGAAGAACCCAACCTTATGGCTTTCTCCTAAGATATCAGCTACATCTTTCATAACCACAGCAACAAGGATTACTTATTTCAACTAAATATGTCCTCACTAGTAATTTTCTGTTTTGTCTGTTTCTGAATTTCCTTCAGCAATGAATTGGAACCATTAGCAATCTTAGTATAACTGTACTAATGGGGATTCTCCAGCTGGACCACCAGCAGTCTCATTAAAGCTTAAGGTTGCCAAGGCCACCCTAGCTTTTAAATTATCCTCAAGTATTTATTTCCACATTCTCTTGCTCATAACATTCTCAGACATATTGACATGTAAATAGGCTTCATAGCAGAAGCACTGGAGAGGGCTTGATCTATCTGTTCATATTAGGAAAACTTTCGGAACTTCAGTGGATCATGAGCTGTGGTTTTCTAGCACTGCTAACAGCTGGACAATTCCACACTGAGGAAGGAATCTTAACGGCTTTGTCAACATAAGTTTAGTGATTATTATGGCTAAAAACTGTGAGACTTTTGGAGACTTCAGGCTCAGCCTTGGGTCAGGTACTACGTGCAAAGGGGACTATTTTCCTCTGAGGTCTACTTTAGTGTAAAACTGATGCAAACTACACATGCAAAAGGATGGGAAGCTGCATAGTAAAACTCAACTCAAACATTGCTTGAAGGAATATATGTCAGCTGTTGATAATTTCTTTCCTCTTTACTGTGTGAACTTCATCAGAAAAAAATCAGAGGACTTCGGAAAGGCTCCCAAACACTCCAAGTCAGTAGCTGCATCTGCAATGTATTGACTAACATATATCAGCCTAGTCTGGACTGTCCATAAAAACCTAAATTCTGAAATTCCAATAATGGAAATGTCATAATTTTTAATTTAGATTTGGAAATTATTGACCCCACTTTGCCTTCCTTCCTTATTTCTTCAGATCACTGTTCATACAACAATGGAGGTTCAAACTTGTCATTAGGAAACATTTCTATACCAAGAAGTTAGTCAAACACTGGAACAGGCTCCCTGGAGAGATGGTTGATGCCCCAAAGCCTGTTAATGTTTAAAAGGCACTTAGACAATGCCCTTAATAATATTCTTTAAGTTTTGGTCAGCCCTGAATTGGTCAGGCAGCTGAACTAGATGATCATTGTAGGTTCCTTCCAACTATTCTATTCTATTCTATTCTATTCTATTCTATTCTATTCTATTCTATTCTATTCTATTCTATTCTATTCTATTCTATTCTATTCTATTCTATTCTATTCTATTCTATTCTATTCTATTGAAATTATACCTGGATTTTCTTTTTGCCTGTTTTAATGTTTTCCTCACCGCAAAGTTTTAGAGTTGAATAAGATAATATATGTATGGCCGAAGAAGAAATGCCATTCTTTTGAGATGAGAAAAGACAATAAACACCCCAAAACATACAAAAAAAACCTAAAAGATGTAATTAGTTGTTTCTCAAAAGTCTGGAAATATACTTGAAAATCTAATCAGAAATTTTGGATTTTTACTAGCAGAAGGAATTAATGAAGTTTTATTTACCTTGAGAGAAAGAGTATTTTTTTTAATCAAGAGCATTTCATAAGCCCTGTACAAGTTTATCAGAAACAAAAGTCGGAGGCAACTTTTAAATATGGAATAATTGAAATGACTCTTCAAGTTATCTTATCCAGTAACTTTTAACAGAATATTGTCAATGAACAATATGCTATATGTGATATGAAAATGTTTGTCTCCTGAAAGGGAGATGGTTCATGTAGTTTCAAATTACCTTAGAGGAAAGAAGCAGCATCTGGTTGTCACACTATTTCAAAGCCATAAATACGGTGACACTATACTTAGTGTTTCAAGATTGATTTCTAATGATTTCTAGGCACATCTTTAATGTGATGTTTACAGTGCTATTTTGCCCTCTCTCCCAAATGCTTGTGTGCAGTTTATTCTGAGAAGTTACTGGGCTACAAAGACACTGTTCTATTTGATCAGAAAAAAATGCAGAATCATAATTGTAATTTCTT
>VZSZ01001986.1:161466-181408 GCA_013398815.1 Ibidorhyncha struthersii | reverse complement strand
GAGAGGGAGATAATTCCAGCTATGAGCAATTGGGGACTCAGTGGAGTTATTTTATATTTATGCAGGAACTTACCTGGAATCTGGAATTGCTAGTAGAAGAATGAAAATAAAGTTTATTTATATACTGAATATTACTTTTTCTGAAGGCCTACTGTAATAAATGATATCTACTTTTAGATGTCAAAGTCATTGCTAGAAAATAAATGATTGAAACATTATTTAAAAAAAAAGTTTTGACTTTGGCCATGACAGTTTTGAGGTGAGCAACCTCACTTTTTCATGCCCTTCCTCAATGATATGACGTAATATTGCTCACTTTATCACCTATTATGCACTAGATGTTTTAGATAGGCCATTTCTCGATGAGCTGATGATAAAAGAAAGAAACATGGAGGAAAGAAGAGTCCCTTTTTTCTTTTTTCTTACTACCTTCTTATGGTATTAAATGCTTTTTTTTTTTGTTGTTGTTGTTATTGCTGTAAAAAGTGAAAACTTGAGAAAGGATTCCACTGATCCATATAAAAAAATTTTTCATCCTTACTCTCAATGAATGTCAGTTGCTGATCTCCCACAACTCACAAGTGAAAAATTATCTCAGCCACTACTTGGGAACCATTTGCACCAGACAAAAACAAAAGTCAGATAGTCTCTGGGTGGTGGAATTTCATATATATTTTTAAGTATATACATATATATTTCACTGAGATCAAATGTTGTGGTGTTGGGTTGCTTGTTTTTTTTTTTTCCAGCAGTGCCTCTAGGTAAGAAAACCATACTTACTGTAATTTGTACACAACAAAATGTTGATCTGATTAGCTAATGGAATAAGCCCATTATTATTCTAGTAGGCCCAACCGTTATTATTGTAATGGGATGACTATTTATTCTTCATCTTGTTTTAAAAGGCGGGCTACCTACAAAAATCATAGTTCATCTTACTTTTGGTGTTGTTAATCAGTGGCAGATTTTGTGTTGGGTTAAGTTGAGATCCTCTCTGGAATTTTGTATTTTTGTATTCCATTACTGATTATTTCTTAACTCTTTGCATTTGAGTGCTATGCATTAAAATTTCGCTTGGAATCATTTCACACTAATATCAGTCAATTCAGGTGTAGCATTTAGGGTATTGTATAGTAGGTAAGATCAAAATCAGTCTCAAAATATATCCCAGTAAATGGAGAAATATATTAGCTCAATGAAGATGATTTTAGAATATTTTCATTAATATATAGTCTAAGGTAGCCTTGGCCAGTATTGTATCCTGCTGCTTTCCATCAGCTCCAAAATTAATATGTCTGTACTAATTTATTTGTCTTTCTGTCTGTCAGTCCCCCCGTTGATAAATGAAACTGGTCATGCTCTGTTTTTTCTCCCCAAGAACAAGTGCATGGCAAGGCTTCCACCAGTATGAGTACATTCTTCTGTTTCCTCTGAGGACAGGTTGGTCTCACCTTCACTGCTATTCAAAGGAATCCCTGCCATATCTTGTCGCACAGCCACACCTGAAAGTTACCAGGAAGTGAATGTTGGTGAGGCTACAGGGAGATGCCTGTAATAATATGCCATTAAATAACATGGATGAGTTTGCTTCTGTAGAAAGAGCCTAAGGCTGGTTGGACCATTGGCTCTGCCAAAGTCCTGCCTCTCCAAGTGTCATGAGAAGCTGAGACTCAAACACGTTTCCTATATAAGAAAACCAAGATTTCCAAGTTCCCTGAACCATACATAGTGGTATACATTGGTGGTTTACATCCACTTTGCAGCGTGGCACAAACAGGAACCAGGCAAAAAGTAGGTTTATATGATGTATATTTATCCTCTTCCACACTTAGATTTTCATTTGGTTTACATTTTTTGTTCCTTTACTGTCTTTTAATGTATTTTAATTGCACTGTGGGCCATGAAATTTGGTGAAAACTGAGTATAACTGGTTAGAAAGGAAAAAAAGTGAACCAAAATGCTTTCAGACATGTTTATAGCATGTGGAGGTGTTCATAACAATGTTCTAATTAAATGTTAATTTCTAAGGGGATAGGCAAGGAAACACTGTAAACGCTGTTAAATGACCTTTCCTTTTAATATTAGAGCTTTGGAAATTAATCAGTGAGCTAAAATTCAGGATTTTTAGCAGAAGCTTGACAAAGTGGCTATCACCAGAAGATTGTAATAAAAGATACATTAACTATAGTCCATACTGACTCTGTATTAAAAAAAAAAAAATATGAAATTACTACAGAAAGTTTGGTCTAAGGACTGCCAGATTTAGTTTGGTCTAAGGACTGCCAGAGTTGATCTACAGACAGCAGTAACTTTCAGTGAGAAACATTAACTTGAGCTTGTGGCTTGAAAATATACCTACACATATTTTGACTACTTCATAGGTAAGTGTGTATGTACAGCAGAGGATCTTGGCAACAACACGCAAACAGATACATATTAGAAGTAGGGACATTTTTCATGAGGTAACTGTCTGTATTCTTGTTTTCTTTCAGTAATGGGTATCCTTACCCATTACTGGTATTTCATTGTCAGCAAAGTATCCTCAAATCAGAGCACACGTTTTACAAAGGAAATTCAAGAGAGAGAAGATATATGAAAACTCATCCTTGCTCTTTCTTATTGGCGGGAGCTTTTCATGTGGTTTGCAAGGCCAACAGTCTGTTTTCCTAGCACAGGTAATTCTTGAACTTATTTTCTTAGAAATAAAGAATTAGATCTATTTTTGGAGATAAACACATGCACATACACAAGTCTGAAGCTGGCTGGATAAGACATCTCTGCATAAAAAGAAGTAAAAATGCCACACACCAAGGGTGCTCAACAGGAATAAGCAGTGTATGTTACATATTAAGCAAAATACAAAGATTGCAACTGCAGATCAGCAATTCTGTTTGAGACAGGAAGGCTTTGTGTTTCTTTGGGTGAAGGAACAAAATGTCAGATACCTTGCAGAGGGAAAAAAATGGATGAACAAATCCCACTGATGTTAATGTGGAGCTTGTGAACCAAATTTTGGTGATACTGCTGTGATTCCTAGTGCAAGGAATCTGCAAGGAATTTTACATGCGTTATAGAGTAATTATAGACTTAAATGACTATGAGGTAGCTGCACTTCATGTATTTAAAACAGGTTTTTACATTTCTGTTGATATGTTGATGTTGTTGATGTTTCAGTTTGTGCTTTAATGTATGTGAAATTTGAGATCTAAAATCTTTCCATAATGGGAACTTTATTTCTGTAACCAGACCATTCACAGGTCTACCATACCAGTGCTTTCCCTATCATTTGAGTTTTTTTTGCATTCTCCTGACCCAGTAGGGCAAGTACTTTGGTCCATGCTTGGAGTACAGTGTAGACTTTATTACGTTTCTGGAGTTATTAGGGTCATAATCTTGATAGGAAAAACAGACCTTAGGGAAAAAAAAAAAAATTTCAGGAGAGGATTTTAAAGTTGCTACTGGAAGTTAGCTGGCCAACACATCTTCACCAGTTCATTTATGCCTTTTGAATATTTTCGCCTAAATTTACATTTTGTGAAGGCCTAGCACTAAAAATGTGAGGAGAAATGTGACTATCATGCAATGATACAATTCTCTGCAGATTGACTGTCCATGGACAACAGGCTGCACTAGCTAATTTATTTCATTACTAGAAGGAAAAATAATGGCACCATCTAATCAATTAAAAAATATTCCACTAGTACAGAGCCATGTGTTATATGAAACACCTGATCTCAATTACTGATGGGGGATATTAATCTCTAGGAATAAATGGCTATTTTATGAAGGAAATGAAACATTTTCTATGATTAATAATAAACATACTGACAGGGATGTAAGAGGAATAGTAACAATATTTCATTGATCTGTGGAATGAGGCATTCTGATACTAGCATGGTTAGAGTCACTTGACAAACTACTGTAAGAATTAATATTTATCTCCTTGCACCACCAGCTGTTTATGGGGTCAACAGTGTGAGCCATGCTTTTTCTGCTGTTATTCTTCAATGTACTGAATCTTGAATGCAATGCATCTAGAAATAGAATTTCAACACAAAACCCCCTTGATTGACTAGAGCCAGAATGTCATTTTCATAAGTACTCCACTCTTGTGAATGCACAAAGAGTACATATTTTTACTTGCAAATTGCTTTGGCAGTGTACCCAAGTTTTATATGTATGAGCATACCCTGTCATGTTTTGCTGCTCATTCTGTTGTTATATTCTTAACAAAGGAAGAGATTGCGAATTGCAAATTCTCTAGTTGATCTTAGAGAAATCAACTCTGAATACAACTTAGAATACGAGTTAGAGGAACCACACCTAAAATTTATAATAGAAATCTTCAAGTACAGTTCTGAGAAAGAGTATTTTCAATAAATTTCACAGACCAAATGAAGTATGCAGTGCACACCAGCCTCTCAGGATTAATTCTCAGGTTACAGTGAGCTTGGAAAATTGCTATTTCTTGACCTAAAAGGAGGTTAAAACACTTTCACTGGAAATCGATTCACTTTAAAGTATTTAGCACTGTTCATATTTTGTAGAAGTATATATGACAGGGCTGGTTTCAATTGGTACTTTATGTAGCAGTTGTGGGAAGCCCATCATACATAGAAAGAAATCTGAATGAGTGTTTAACAAGATGGGCCATTTTGTTATTTTTCTTCTAAAATACTAGCTGAAAGAGGAGCTGAAAAGTACAGGTGTGCTGTGTGTCTTGCGTTGGTGTACTTGACTGCTCCACATGCTGAAGGAAAGTGATTGTTACAAGACCTCTTTGCTATTAACCTTGCTCTTTAAATAAACATGATATTCAACATCAACAAATACTATTACATGCTGCAAAACAGGATGCATCTTTATTCTTCAAGCTATAGTTCCAGTGAAACTGTGGTTGGATCAGGACAATTCTGAGTTGAAGTGATATATCACAGACTCAGAATAAAGACTGGAGAAAACAAATAAAAAATTTAGACCACTCCTTCACCTGGGGCAGGGACACTAAACATATAGCATTCTTCACAAATGTTTGCCTAACCTTAACTTTCACTGATAGAAATGACTGTTTGTGCAGTGGCATTATCGATGGAATTATTCAAAGGTGTGCAGAGAAGATTAACCGTCACAACTAGAAGCATAATTGGACTACATAAATCCTCTGCAATGCTATATCTTACTTTAAGAAGGTGAAAGAGAAACTCAATTACACCCACATATCCCTTGACTTGTAAAAAGCAGTATCCATTGCTATTTTACAGGGAGGGTAAACATAATGGAAGAAGGGCAACACAAAAATTTTTGTATCATGAACAGTTCTAATACCTGTGTGTTCACATGGCTATGTTTATGTGAAGAAGCAAGTTGGTGCAATACGAAAGGATCAGCTTTGGAATATGTTGCCCAGGGAAGCTCTGGAGTCTCTGTCTTTGGAGGTTTTCAAGCCTTGACTTGCATAGGGCAAAGCCCTGAAAACCCTGGTCTTAATTGATTGCTGAGTCTGGTCTGGGCAGGAGGCTGGATTTAGAGAACTCCCTTCCCACCTGAGTGATCATCTGACCAGGAGACTGGAACAGCTTGTGCTGAGGCCCTGACATCTGTACTGTGTACTGGTTGGAGGTCATATTTAGTCCTGTCTTCTAGACCAAACGCTGTTATCAGAGGTATGGTTTGAGGATGTGTAGGGTTCAGTTACAGCTGTGGGCCACAGTAGGAGGCTGGGTGCATTTAGTGAATGCCTGGAGCAGAGGTTCAGTGTTAGTGGCCTCCAAAACAAAACTTTTTCATGCATATAAAAAATGAACCAATGTACAGTCACTAGTTGCATAAAGTGATTCTCTTCAGAGTAACATTTTTCCTCTGAAACAAAGTACTAAAGTAGACACAAACTTAAGTTTGAAAATTTGGCACTTAGTACACTGGTGGGCTTATGTTGTCTGTTTTCTTCACCCTAGTCAGGAGTCATCCTGTGACAGTCTTCCTCTCAGCCTAAGGATTACTACATAATCTGAGCTAGAGTCTTTGAAAGGACAAGCAGTTTACTAAACTTTGGGTTTGCTGCAATAACAAGATTTGAGTGGAAAATTATGCATTATGTCTAATTCAATTTTAGTTGTGAATTTACTGAGATGGTTTTGTTATTATTTACTATCAGAAAGAGAGGGAAGAAAAAATTATATCATAGAACTCTATTTTATTGCAGCATTTACCTGTTCTTCTGTTTGGACCTGTAATTTTCTTGTCGCTCTTCCTTAGCCCCTGAGCACTGACTGACAGGGAGACTTTTGTTCCTCTAGTATCACTTAAATAATTTTCTGAACACTTAGAAATGAAGTGATAATCATCCATCCTTCTCATGTACTCCTGAAATATCTGAGACATAATCAAAGTATAAAAGAGAAAAAGTCTTCCCTACACTAGAAACAGAGAGTCAGGAAGATCTTTCCTACAAACAGGGACTTTTTCAAAGCAATTGTAATTTGAAATGCAGAGGAAGAAAGGCAGAAACAGCTGTTTGAACTGCCCCTTGGTAGAAGAGCCATCAACTGCAGCACCAGAGATTTGACAGTATCTTGTAGTAGATAAGGCTTGCAACAAGGTACCCTGCATCTATTCTTTAAAATTTGACCCAACTTTTTTTCTCTTTCCCTTGCATTACCGTTCAATTTTCTTAGTATGCGCCACAGTTTCTAACTTTGGGTGCGAACATTGCAGTCATTTAATGAGGCCTCCTGTCTCACATAAATAATTTCTGTGGCACCTGTCTCACCTGATAATTTCTGTGGCAGATCCAGAGATGCAAGAAAGCTCCATGTCTGCACTAAAGCTGTTCATTACCATAAGGATGGGAAACAAAAGAATACAAGGAACAGAGTGAGGTGGAAAGTGCACTAAGGTGGCAGAGAAATTACAGCTCTACCCACTACCTGCTGGTTCTATGCAAATCAAATGCATTTCTGTAATGAGAAAGCAAGTTTTGGAAATTGAAAAAATGTTGTCAAGACTTTGCAGGTTTACATTTTGTCCCGTAAGCCTGAATACTTATAAATACATGATGGTCTGTGCAGAGAACCAATAGAAATAGAAGATCAATAGCAATATTTGCTGTGGTGGTTTGACCCTGGCTGGATGCCAGGTGTCCACCAAAGCTGATCTATCATTCCCCTTCTCAGATGGACAGCGGGAGAAAAATATGACAGAAGGCTCATGGGTTGAGATAAGGACAGGGAAGGATCACTCACCAATTACATCACAAGCAAAACAGACTTGACTGGGGGAAATTAATTTAATGTATTGCCAATCATATCAGAGTAGGACAATGAGAAATAAAACCTAAATCGTTAAACATCTTCCCCCCACTCCTCCCTTCTTCCTGGGCTCAACTTGACTCCCAATTTCTCTACCTGCTCTACCCAGAGAGTGCAGGTGAACGGGGAACAGGGCTTGCAGACAATTCATTACATGTTGTCTCTGCCGCTTCTTCCTTCCCACTCTCTTCCCCTGCTCCAACACGGGGTCCCTCCCAGAGGAGACAGTCCTCCAAGAACTTCTCCATTGTGGATACTTCTCCTTCCCGTGGGCTGCAGTTCTTCACAAACTGCTCCATCATGAGTCCCTTCCATGGGGTGCAGTCCTTCAGGAGCAGCCTGCTCCAGAGTGGGTCCCCCATGGGCTCAAAACTCCTGCCAGAAAACCTGCTCCAGCGTGGGCTCCTTTGTCCATGGGTTCACAGGTCTTGCAGGAGCCTGCTCCAGAGCGGGCTTCCCACGGGATCATGGCCTTCTTTGAGCACATCCACCTGGTCTGTTGTGGGGTCTTCCATAGGCTGCAAGTGGGTATCAGCTCCACCGTTAACCTCCATGGGCTGCAGGGGGACAGCCTGCCTCACTGTTGTCTTTACCACAGGCCACAGCAGAACCTCTGCTATGTTGACTGGAGCACCTCTTCCCCCTCCTTCTTCACTGACCTTGGTGTCCGAAGAGTTGCATTCCTCTCATATTCTCATGCCTCTCTCTGGCTGCTGTTGTGCAGCAGTTTTTTCCTCTTATCCCAGAGATGCTACCACCATTGCTGATGGGCTCCACCTTGCCCAGTGGTGGATGTGTCTTGGAGCTGGCTGGCGCTGGCTGTGTTGGACATAAAGGAAGCTTATGGCATCTTCTCACAGAAACTACTGCTGTAGTCCCCCATTACTAAAACCTTGCCGTGCAACCCAATACACTTGCATGTAACACACGCCCTGTATTCAGAGACAAAGGAGAACGATGTCAGAATATGAGGAGTGGGTGAAATTCCTTGTGACACCTGTGAAAAAGTGTATTTCCCCCATCAACACAGGTCAGATTGTTTCTGTACATAATTTAAAAAAAGCCAAATGTTAGTCTGCCTGCTGATTTCTCACAAACAACAGTTGCTGTACAAAGTTCTCCTACCTTCTGCTGAAGGCTGATTTTTTTTCTCCTTCCTTGTGTATCAACTTTGGAAATTTTGCATTGTATTGTATTGACAGTACTCTAGAGGTATCTCCAAAAACACATACATTCCCTTTTATTTTTCTAAAAAGCAGGCAGTACTTTAGGTACTTTTTAAAAAATGGTAAATTGCTACTTTGCAGGAAATCTGCTTTGTCATTGTAAATATGAGTGCCAGACAGTCACAGCATTGTCATATCAAGTGAAATATTGGTGATTCTGATGGCTCCTAACTGGTAGCTTCCTAAGACAAGGATCTTTTAATATATTTAATGTTTTGGAGTCATTACCAGCCTGACTGGAAAGTCTGCCATAGCTTTCTTTCACTCTAAAAGAGCCATAGGGAGACTTTTCTCTAAACCCCTGTTCTAAGCTTTTTAAAATCCTCAGTTTCTTGATAATTTGGTCATTTTATCATGAAGTTTAACTGTTTCAGTCACAAAAATAGGCTGTTTTCCTAGGCACTGGTGAAGATAGAAGGAGCAGACAATATTCAACTGTGGGGACTGCTTCTGAGGAGCTGATGCAAAGACCCTTTGTGTTACAAGGAGTAAAGTAACCCTCTGATCTTGTGCTTTTGAACACATCTATTGACTTCAGTGGAATGTATATGCACTTGAAGTATGCAAGTATTGAAGACCCATGATGAACTGGATCCTAAATGAAAAGTCATGAATTAATGATGCCATTTTTAGTCTTTTTTAATGAGAATTTTCTGTGACAATGATAGCTTAAGATATTTGATGCTATCCCATAGCATTCATAACATCTGTTCTATGGCCAGCGACAAATGCTCTGGGTCAGCCACCTTACTCTGGATGATTTAGGGTGCAATCTTCTGTTTAAATGATCCAGGTAATTCTGTACCTTAACATCTGACTTCAAAGAGATTCATTCTCCTTTAATTTGTTCCATATCATTTGTGACTAGAAAAAACCTTTGGGAAGCATTAGATGGTGTAGACATAGTACCAGCTTCAGCAGTTTTGGAAGGTACTTAAAACTACAGGCAAGGAAACTGAATTACCTTTAATAGCTGTTGGATTAAAATACCACTGTATATTTAGGATATGGTTTTGATTGAATTTGCTGTAGCTTTACAGCTCTTCAGCTAGGTTGATATACTACTGATTTAGACTTGCAGAAGTGAAAGAAGAAGTCAAATTCTTAATGGATCACTAAATATTGGTATTGTTGATTTCAATGGGAAGCATATGGAAATACTATTTCTAAGGCTGATGTGTCGCTAGACTGACTTTTAATACCACTCAGGCAAAGTTTTCATTTTAAACTTAGAAATACAAACAAGTAAAAAAAGTCAGTAAATGTATAAGGAAAACAATAGATATGTTCTTCCATTTAATCAAGAATACATGACAAAGTCAAAAGTTAGTATGGGTTATCTGACAAATTAGTGTTCTTTTTTATGTGGTCTGACATCTTACTTGCTTTTATCCTTGTAAACAGTGGCTACATATTTTGATTTTCATCTCATAAACAAATGTCCTGAAACAAAGATGTATGAAATGCTTTTCCTTCAAAATATATTTCTTAAAATATTCCCCACAATGCTTCAACCATGTCACAATTAATTTCTATAGTCAGTACAGGGAACTACTGTAGTGTCTCACTCAGAGCTCCTTGCAGCTTTTGGCAAATGTTGACTTTTTAAGGGCAGTGACTGTGTTAACATTGTAGCAAAATATTTTATATGTACATAGGGAATTTAGGGGCTTTCCTCCAAGTTTTTAAAAAAACTTAAACAGCTGTTTCTCACTGACTTTTTACTACATGTGACTTCTGCATATCTCAGTCTGAATTGAAACAGAAACTAGATTCATGTCCAGACAAAAACTTTTTTTCTAATCAAGGTAATATTCCAATCCTTACAAGAATTTGAAGCTTTGTTTAGATTTAATTAAGAAATATTTTCCCATTGTCTGGTAAGATGAAGAAAAATATTTTTATTTTGACCCTTTTCACTGAGTTACTATTCTGTTCTTTTGGCTGGCACCACCTTGGACTAAAGGCAAAGGGTTGCCTCTGTCCTTTGAGTGTTGGGTTGAACAAACTGGAGTCATCAAGTGATTCCAAAAGATTTTATTTTGAAAGAATTTATGTCTCTTTGGAAAGGAGATGTCCTGGTTTGAGGAAAAAAAAAAGAACATGAGGTCAGTAACCCCAAAGGGAAGCAATCTAGACAAAGTCACCACAAAACCTTACATGTTTGAGTTCCTTTTCACTTGTGTTAGGCATGTGTAACTATGTGTAGCCTCAGCAGTGATGAGGGGAAGGGAAGGATCACCTCCCTTGGCCTGCGCTAGGGCTTCTAGGCTNACTGGATGTTTATTGGATGCAACAATCAGCTGCAATGCATCAGGGGAGCTGTGGTGAGCTCCTCGGTGCCAACAGAATGCCCTGACTCAGCTCCCCCAAGGGCTCCTCATAGGGGAGAAGGACCTGCCCCTTGTCACTGGAGGGAAAGCCCCCAAAACATCAGAACAGTTGAGGTTGGAAGGGGCCTGTGGGGGTCACCATGTCCAAGGTCCCTGCTCAAGCATGTTCACATAGAACAGGTTGCCTAGGACCCTGTCCAGATGGCTTTTGAAGGTCTCCAAAGGTGGAGAGTCCACCAGCTCCCTGGGGAACCTGTTACTCTGCTCAGTCACCCTCACAGTAAAAGATTATCTCCTCATGTTACAGCTTGTGCCTGTTGCTTTTTGTCTGTCCCTGGGCACCACTGACATACATCCAGAGCCTGCCTCCATTGTCTCTATGCCCTTCCTTCAGATATCTGGAGACCTTGATGCATTTGCCCCTGAGACTTCTCTCCTCCAGGCTCAGCAGTCTGAGTTCTCTCTGACGTTCCTCTTATGTGAGATGGTCTAGTTCCTTCATCATCTTAGTCCAGCCCTTGCTCTCCAGTAGATCCATGTCTCTCTGTAGTGGGACCCCAGAACTGGACACAGTACGCCACTGGTGACCTCACCAGTACTAAGGAGAGGGGAAGGATCAGCTCCCTTGACCTGTGAGCAACATTTCTCCTTCCTAAGGCAGCCCAGGACACTGCTGGCCACCTTTGCCTAAAGGGCACAGTACTGGCTGACGTTCAGCCCACTGTCCATCATCCACCCCACATCCTTTTCTGCCGCGTAGCTGAGATGGGTAACCTGTAGGAACTCTGCACCGGTGCCTTGCAGGCTGAAGGGGGTCACTGCATGCAGGGCTGCAGGAGTCCTTGCAGGATAAGGCTGAGGGACTTGGGTCTTTTTAGTCTAGAGAAAAGACTGAGGAGGGATCTTATGGATAGTTATAAATACTTAAAGGGAGAGTACCAGGTAGATGGGAACAGTCTTTTTTCAGTGGTGCCCAATGATAGAACAAGAGGTAATGGGCACAAACTTGAACATAGGAAGTTCCATCTTAACGTGAGGAGGAACTTCTTCATTTTGAGTGTGGCAGAGAACTGGAACAGGCTGCCCAGAGAGGTTGTGGAGTCTCCCACACTGGAGACATTCAAAGCCCACCTGCACACCATGCTGTGCAACCTGCTATAGGTGACCCTGCTCTGGCAGGGGGGGTTGGACTAAATGATCTCCAGAGGTCCCTTCCAAGCCTGATCATTCTGTGATTCTGTGATTCTGTGATGCAAGGCAAGAATGTTTGAGGCTGCCCAAATGTTACAGGGTGCAATGTTGCACAGGGGCTTGTGGAAACTTACAAGACTAATTCCAGGATGTCCCAGGAAAGGTCCAAAGGTGGGTGAAGGGGACGGACAAGGGAAGAAGCAGCATGGAAGAAGAGGTGGAAAATGATGGGCCTGTAGGAAAATCCAGGTTGTAAAGGATGCCAGGAGTTCCCCTGTGCAACCTCTTGCTCAAGGCAGCATCAGCAAGGAGGTCAGACCCTGTGGCTCAGGGCTTTCTGCAGCCTGGGCTAAAAAAGAGCCACCTCCGCACTCCTCAGAATGATCATGTGTTCACACTACGTGCAGGACTTGGTCCTGGGCAGCTTGCAATGCAGAGCTGCAGCAGCATGTGCCTGTCTCTAAGAGTGAGAAGAGCTGGGCTGTTGCTGGAGCAGATCAAAGCATGGGGACAGCTCACTCTGGACTCAGCCAGGAGCAGCGGCCAGTTTAGCACTAGTGTGGAGCAGCTGTCCGTGTCTTGGGCAGCCTTGTGGGCACAGTCCGTGGAGAACTGTGGCTTGCCCCTCCTTGCTTCCGGCTTTGCCTCCAGGTCAGTGCCTGGGCGCTTATGTCCCTTGCCTGTGGTTTAGAAGGGAGACTAAAGTTTGGCGAGTCTGTGAGTCTGTCTGTTGTTAAACGGACAGAAGCATTTTTGCTCAGGGCTACTCAGTGCCTCTGCATGTATGCACAACTTCTGGTGAGGGCATGTTTGGCCGAAGCTATTTCCTGGAGATTTTCCAGTGGCTTCTTTTTGGAAAGAGGGTGTCCAGGCTTCTACTTTGACAGAGGCCCTCGGGCACTGCTCCCGAATGCCCATTCCTCTAGTGCTTCTGCCTGTGGCCAAACTGTGCTGTACTTGCATGGCCGTGTGCTTCTGGGCTGCCCTGGGAAACCTAGGAGGCTTGGGGCCTGGATCTTTGCTCTCCTGACACAGATCAAGCCAAGGCATGTACATTGGCACGTCTTCATTCTCCTGGGATGGATGTTGCTACCCATGCAGTGCATCCCCAGAAGAGCAGAGCAGGGCCCACAGGCCTGTCTGGCCCAGCCATGTGGTCTTGGGCTGGAGGAGTTGGGCTGCTGTTGTAGCGGAGTGAGAGAGAAAAGTTGAGAAGGGTGTGACTGGAGGACAACCGGGGATGTCTGGGTGCAGAAGTACCAGCAGGAAAACCCCTCAAGTCTGGGGCTGTCAGCATGGCCTGTGTCCAGGGTGGCTGGGTGAAGTGCAGGTCTTTGGGACCCACAGCCTGACAGCTGCTCAAACAGCTTGGACAGCCCTGTGCTGGAGTTTGGAAGTGGAAAGCTGGGAGAGCGTGAGGGAAAGATCTCCTCTTGCAGCAAACCAACAAGTTAATCAAAGACGTTGAACTTAGATCAAAGAAACTCGTCGTGAACCCCAAGAAATTCTTCCTTGGCTTATAGGCACTGCTAAGACAGTGTTGGAAAGTGTTCCTTACAGTGGGTAGCTCTTTGGTTTTGGGAATAAACCATTCCCTGGAAAGCACTTGGATGTTTATAGTATGCAACAATAGGCAAAAAGCCAAGCTCACTGCACCCCTCTGCTGATGCGCTTGTAGACTGCAGCTGCAGGGCCAGCCAGGCACTCACCTGTGCTTTGGCAGGGCTCACTGCCGAGAAGCCCTGGGTGTGGGATCCTGCTGGGAAGAGGTCCCCAGAGCTGTGCCTTGCCTCTGTTCTTGGTGGCTCCCCACAGGCCCCCTTCTGCCAGTGGAGGGGGCATTGTCGGAGGCCGAGATGTGCAGGCTGTTGTGCCACTGTGGGGACCTTCTCCAGACCCTCTCTCTGACCACATCATTCTGGAGGTGGTTGGACATGGTATGGAAGTGGGTGAAGTATACCAGTGGTGGCCTCACTGGTGCTGAGGAGAGGGAATGTTCACCTCCCTCAACCTGGAGGCAACACCTGCTAATGCAGGACACCATTAGCCTTCTTTGCCACACTGCTGGCTCATGGACAACTTGCTGTCCACCAGGACCCCAGTGTCCTTTCCTGATAAGCTGCTTTCCAGGTGGGAGGCCCCCAGCATATATCAGTGCATGGGGTTGTGCCCCTCCCAGGTTCAGGACTTTGCCCTTCTCCTTGAAGAAGTTTCTGTCAGCCCATTTCTCTAGCTTGTAGAGATCCCTCTGGATGGCAGCACAAATCTCTGGAGTAACAAGCACTCCTCCGAATTTGACAGCTGCAAACTTGCTCAGGTTGCACTCAACCCTGTCATCCAGATCATTATTGACGATGCTTAATGGGACTGGACACAGTACTGACCCCTGGGGTATACTGCTAGCTATTGGCCTCTAATTAGACTTCACGACACCAGTCACCACTGTCTGGGCCTGGCCGTTCAGTCAGTTTTCAACCTCCCTCACTATCTGCTTATCCAGCTCATACATCAACACCTTGACTGAGGATCTTATGGGAGACAGTGTCAAAGACCTTACTGAAGTCCAGGTAGATGATATCCACTGCTCTCCCCTCATCTACCGGGGCAGTCATTTCATTGTAGATGTTTATCAAGTTGGCCAAGATTGACTTCTCTCTGGTGAAGCTATGCTGACTATGCTTGATTACATTTTTGTCCTTAATGTGCCTGTAAATGGTTTCAAGGATCAGCTGTTCTGTAACCTTACCGAGGACTGAGGGGAGGCTGACCTTGCCTGTAGTTCCCTGGGTCTTCCTTCTTGACTTTCTTGAATGTAGGAGTGACATTTATTTTCCTCCAGTTCTTGGGCTCTTCTCCTAGTTGCCATGATTGATCAAAGATTATTGAGAGTAGCCTCACAATGACATCAGCCAGCTCCCTCAGTACTTGTGGGTGCATCCCACTCATGGACTTCTGTATGTCCAGTTTGCTTAAGTATTCCCTGGCCTGATTTTATTCCACTAAGGGTACATCTTCCTGGCTCCAGCCTTTCCCCCTGGTCTCCAGGACGTGGGATTCCTGAAGGCTGAACTTGCTAGTAAGGACTGAGGCAAAGAAGGCATTCAGTACTTCAGCCTTTTCCATGTCCTGTGTAACCAGGTCCCCCAACTTCTTGTGCAATACCCACATTTTCCTTAATCTTCCTTTTCTCACTTATGTCACCTACAACTTAAGTTATTTTACCTATTTAGCACTACACAACTCATTAAACCACAGAACCAATAGAGCAAAGTACTGAGGCAAGAAGTACAGAAGCTGAATTCAGGTCTTAGATTAGAAGCCATGGGGACAAATAATGACTTCAAGGTTATTTCCAGGATACTCTAAACTCATCTGACAAAAAGAGTCCTTAGCCCCCAAAACAAAACAAAGCTAGTAAAGAATTTTCAGCCATAAATCACTGTAAGAGTCAACAAACTCAAAAGCTTTACATCTTAATTTAGGTAGATTTGCTTTAGTAATCCCATGCTGTGACTGACCTTTTTTTCATCTGAGAAGCTGTAAGACTTCAGTCTAGATTTAGTCTTAGTTTGGAAAAACTGATTAAAAATAGGAGCATATCCAAAGGAACTATATGCTTTAACTTATGCCTCTGTTACACTTTTTTTCAAATGAAGTTTGTGCCCTTCTTATACATTAAGATACCAAAGAAAAAAGTTTAAAATAGCTTTTGGAAAACTTTATAATTTGTAATTTTGTATCTTCTTACTACTTGCTCATGTTGTTCTATTCCATCATTAAATGGGTATGAGAATTGAAACTTTACTGTTGTAATCAAACCAAGTACATAAAAATTAGGGGCAAAATATTGTTGCTAAGGCGATTGGGTGTGAAATTTAGTATTCTCAAAATCTGCAGGGTGCGTGTTAGATTTGCCTAGAAGACCAGACAAAGATCCATTCAATAACAGCTCATGGAATGATGCCAGCTAGCTTAGATGCAGTAGTTGTGAGTAAATGTCCCAAGAAAAATGGTATTTCATTTAAAAATAGGGCTCTTTTTTAATCCACTTACCGAGTGTATATAGCTCCACTATTGATTTTTTTAGGACATACTTACTTTTGCTGCTAACAACAATTTAGGAAGCAAACCAAAACCAAAAGCTTCCCTTTTTAATTTATCAAGTTTCACTGAAAACATAGAAAGAAATGACAATGGCAAAAGTACTGTTACTTAAATTTGGAAATCTTAGTTTAAATTTGCATAAGGAGATATATCAGGAATGTGGAGGACTGAAATATGAGTCTACAAAGTATATTACCACAACAAGATCAAGAGCAATTTTAACAGAGGAGTGTTCCAAAATAGTCCAAAAAGGGACACACAGATGATTTCTTATTAAACACATCTATTTTCAGATTGATTTATCTTGCTCTCTGTAGACCATGAAAAGAGACAGTGTTCAGGCAGGCATCATTTCCTACACTTTTGTGTCGGTCCAAAAACTTGTTGTTTTACTGTATTTTTGCAATTTTATGATCCTGCCCTAAGTTAGGACAGCCCGGGGGTATAGATTTTAGACTTAGACAAAATCATTCATCTCTTTCCCTGTAAATGGTTCATAGGAGACATTGTGAAATTGATGATTATGCTCTCTTAGAAGGCAACATGCTTCGAAATAAGTATTTTAGGTAAAACATCAGCTACAGTATGTTGTTCAAACTACTTACATAATTACAGTCTGGAAGTGGTATTAAGGTTCCTATTTATATGACTGATTTATAGTTACATTTTAGTGCAAGTGTTCCTGGTGATTTGTTAATCCTTAAGTGGATTTTTCAATTAGAGATGAATCAAATTTGCTAGTAACTCACATATATTTGGACATCAGGTTACTGTAAGTAATGAGGTAGTAGCGGTATGTATTTAAGATCCTCCAGTGGTACAATTCTGTATGTATTTAAACATACATAGAATCAATTCTGTCGAAGTCTCACTTCAGCTATACATCCTCTACATGCTGAGAACATAGCTTATAGCAGATTCTGATTCTAAGGCACATGAAGGGTGTTTTTCAGTGTATTATTCAGTATTCTCTTTTTACCTTTCATTAGGTGGCATAACCATGATTGGTGGTCTGTTCAAATGAGGTTTAAAAGAAAGCTCAACTCAGCTGTTAGTAGAAATGACTTTCTGAAGAGCTCCCACTGAGTGATTGTTTTTATATTTTTCTGCAACTTTGAAAAAATTTACACTTTACAGCCTGCTTTGAATAAGAGGATACAAAATGTATCCCAAAGCCAACCTGTTAAAACCTTTTAAAGTTTTTTGATCAAAACTGGGGAAATCTTACTGCATTTTCAAAATGCAAAACATCCCCAAAACAAACTGAGCAATAAATAGAGTCAGTGCCAGACAATGACAACTCTGGAACCCCAAATGGAGATGGGAAGTAGCAGCGTGTACTTGGTATTTTTTAGGCATCTGTTTAGGCTCCAGGAATCAATCCCTGGTGATTAATGGACAGTCAAGATGGTTATCTGACTGTAAGTCTGAAAAGTCACTGTTTATCTTGGCCTGATAATGAGGAAGAAGCTTGCAAACCAGCAGAAGTACAGCAGTGTTTTTTTGAGTATTACATGACTGATACCATTCACTTGGCTTGCAGTATTTGGAGTAAAGAAGGATACTGATTTCAGAGAGGGTGTTTTATCATCGAACGTCTCTGGAGCATGGAGCATGGACTGAGATGCTGAAATATGGAAGCATCATCCCCAGCTTACATTTGCTTTATCGTAGTGTGTGTATCTTTCATGTGGGTGATGGATAAAAAGCTGCTGATGCTACTGGTCTTCTTGCCATGAGTTAGGGTACTTTATGGTGATGCAGTCAAGTAACACGTAGAAAGACCTGAAGTTGGCTTTTTTTTTTCTGTTGAGCAAGAGAAAGGAACTTGAACCATCTCTCTCAGCTACAGGTAGAATGACACAGCCACCTTCAGCAGTGGCAAAAGGACAGGAAGTTCCCACTGCAAATATCAAACTCCAGTCCTCAAAAACATGGAGCATTTTGGAGTATTCCCAACTACAACAGTTTCTCTGACAGAAAAAGCATCACAGAAAGGTGCAGTATGTCCCAGTCCCCAAATGCAGCTCTTGTCTATCTGCCAATCTATCATGAGTCAGCTAACACAAACTGCCACCCTGATCCAGAGCAGCTGTCTAATTACAATTTTGTTATTATTAATTACCGAGTAGAAAATCATTTGTAATTAGCTCAGACTAAATCGTAGTTTAAACAGCCAGAAATTACATTACAAACTAAAGTGTAATTAAAGCACTACACTAAAGTGTTTATTTAAACCCAGTTTAGTTACTGCAGATTTTTCAATCAGGTTCTCAGGCTCATACATAGATGTAATTAGTCTCCAGTACTGACAGCATACTGCATTTATTCATTAAGCATCAATATTGCTGAACAAATGTAAATAAAATTTAGACAGGAATTCTTTAAAGGGACAGTCATAGAAACATCTGGGTGAGATAATGAGGCTGGGAATGATGTGAATGTTAATGAGCTTTCAGTGTTGCTCTGATACCCATAGAATTTTTGAAGGCACTCAAATTGAACTCCCACTACTTGTTCTGGGGTTTGCAAGCACCAGTTATGCTGCCTTTGCTGCTGTGTAGTCACTTGTCTAGACTGCTTCAGTGGATCTATGCACTCAGCATCCAGGAAGATTCCCACCAAGCACACAGGATAGAGTTTCAGGTGCTTCATACTTGAGTACTGGGAAGGAAAACAGCACATAGCAACACCACTGACATTTCTTAATGTAATTTACCTAATTTAATGTAAACAGGAGAATCTTAAAATATACAGTAAGACTATTTTTGGCAAAATTTGTTTCTTCCTGTTGTTGTTATGTGGAATGAAACTCCTGCTATCATACACAGTGCTAGCTTCATGGGTCTAAAAAACATAAATTATTTTTTCCAGTGCTATTCAACATCTGTACACTAGCATCAAGGGAAATTCTCAGGAGTCATGTGCTCAGGTAAATAACAGCTGCAAGAGCTTTAACGTACATAATCATCCTTTCTTGGATTAATTCATTGCTTGTTGCAGTTAGACCTGCACTTCAGGATGAATAAGAAAAACTTGTTGCTAAATTGGGAACAATAATGGTGGTCCACAGTTTTGCTTCTCAAACACAGCAGAGCTCTCACCTGGAGCAGCCGGAGCAACCTGGAGGTCTGGTTTGCGTTGTGAGCTTCCAGAGAAATTAATGACCATCATTATACTTTGTTTCTAGTGAAGAGCATACCTCTTCCTACTAATCTTCACTGGTGTAAACACATGGCAGTGTAAATGTATTTAATAAAATTGAGTACAGTCACACTAAAATAAATCAGGATGATAATGTAAGTTATGGCATTTAACACTTTCCTGGAAGGTCGTCAGGTACAGTGTAAACAGTCATGCATCAACATTTGCTGATAACATGCCATATATATAATCTGAAGAAAATAATACTTAGGTAGTATAAGTAGTTGGAAAAGGATCGTTTTTGTCACATCATCACCTAAGATATCTTCCTGTTAGCAAAATGGCAAGTTGCAATTTTTAATTAAACAATCGCATCATTAAGTTTTTGTGGTAAAATGGAGCCTTAAACTAAGCTGAAGGATACTTAGAATGCTAATTGTATTTGTTACTGAAATGTTGCCATATTATCTTTTTGTTGTTGTGTTGTTTGTTTGTTTTATTTCTTTTTTAGAGAATCAGATCTGTTATTAAAACCTTCAGCATCTTGCAGCGAATCAGATGCTTTGTGACTGGAGCTGTGCATCTTGCCAGCAGATTGTTAGAAGTTGCCTTAGCTTGGGGGGGGAAGCCACTTTAA
>VZSZ01001986.1:128024-161435 GCA_013398815.1 Ibidorhyncha struthersii | reverse complement strand
AAAAATCTGGAAGCTTTAAAAGCCTGTTCTGTTTTATTTTAATCTTGGAGCATTCAAAACTTGACCTTCCTAAAAATGGGTTTAAGAAAAGTGCTCAAAATAATGTCCAAGTCTAGCACAGGCTGTTTAAAAGCACATACTGGCAACCCCATTCTGGCTTTGCAGGTGGCCCAAAGATACCAATTTATAAAGGAGTTCTGTTGAGCTTACATGTGTGAGTGCACATCAGCTTTGTAATACAAGGGAGTATAAGCACAAGAATTGCCATCTGAACTAGTGTTCCCCTTCTGTTTTTCTAAATATTGCTTATGTCAACATTGCAGTCACTAAAGTGTGTTTATAATTTGGTAGACATGATGGTGCTTTTATTCTGTGGTTCTCACTCATGTCCTCATCTCTATCCTGTAAACAACCTCTGACAAGACTTTGAGAAGCAATGCACATTCTTTACACTTAATACCTCCACCTCCAAACCCTTGGATGTAATGTAAAATTCCTTTCCTCCTTTCCCTGTTTATTGAAACTGGCTCTGTGACAGCCTTGCGTTCCACACTAATGAATTCAGTGAACACCCACTAATAAGACTTAATGAAAAGAGGCTTTTACCTATATCACCACATATACTGCAGAAGTTGTCTGCCTTGAAAGTTTGAGCAACATAGGCATAGGCCAGCAAGGAAAGCTTTGGATCTTTCTTTGAAACATTTCCCAGATATAAGAAAAGTGCAACAAAAGTGCTATCAATCCTACTTGAACAGGTATATATATAAAATACATATAATTACATACAATTATTTCAAGAGTGTAAGAGGCACCAAGTTAAATGTCTAAAATCCTAAGCTCCTGGGGAAAGTAATCTGTCTGGGTCCCCCTGTGAACCAGTTGAGAAGTTTTGGCTAAAATAACAACAGTGCAGAACCAAGACTCCTCAAGGCAATAGCGATCTTCTTTTCCCTCAGTGTGCGGGCAAATCTGAAGCCTAAGAAAAGTTTGAAGATATCCTAGTAAGCAAATTTGTTGTTTTTTATTTAAGTTCCAATAACCTCAATTTTGTTTACACTGCTGTATCTCATATTTTCTATCTTCCTACCCAAAGTAGGTAATAAACAGTGTCTTGGATGACCACAGTAAATTAAACTGGAGTCTTGGTCATCAGGTTGAGTACATGTAATAAATAATTATTTTATGCAAGCCTGTATGAATCATAATAGGCAATGGACTCCTCAGTTCTGAGAAAATGCAGGCCAGTTGTGAGCCTTATGTGAAGAACGTAGTCTTAGTTTTGGTAGACCAGTTGATTTGAAACTGTGATACCTGTGTTTCAAAGTGAAATAAATTACATGCTTATTTCAAGCTTTTGTTGCAACAGAATACTTAAAATGGATGTTTAACTCTACTGTTGTTCAACACTATGTGCATGTTTAACTTTAAAGAGGTGTTGAATATATAATTTTAAGAGGAAATCGTATTTTCTTCAAGGAAACTAGCAACCAGATATGATACGTGGTGGTTTTTTTTCAAAGTGGGGAAAGCTTATTTGCTTTCAGATGACAGTCTCCTTTCAGGTTCTTTCAGGTCTCGTGACTAAAACAATTGCCACAGAAGAGTGTGTTCTAAAAATTATAAATAATATATACGGAAGTGAATAAAGGAAAGAAAACTAAAAATTTTACTCAGCTTCTGCCAGATTCAAATTGGAAAAAACATGCTTGGTCCATCAACCGTTTGAGGGTTAAATAAAAGCCTTGTTATTGAATTATAAAGACTTAGTTGATTATAAAAATCTATACAACTTTAGGCCTTTAAATGCAAACAGTAGAAATAGTGCTTCTCTCAATAATCGTCTTACGGTGTGTCTGTTTGCTGATGTTAAAGTGAATTTGACATAATGGTAAGTAGTTCAAACAATCTATATTGCTGGAAGCTTTCCCTCACAAACTATTGATTTTCCTACCCCATCCACAGCATGCTCAGAGACACTTCCCATTCTGTTTACAATTCTGTACAGCTAGAATGCATTGTTTCACACTGTCTGATGGAATTAAGCAAACCTTGGAAGGCATTTTGTTGGAAAACTTGATATATTTGTTTGTAGTTCAGCATAACAGGGAGAAAACCCTTGCTAATTTAGCACCAAAACCACAAGCAGTTTTTATTTTGGTAACCTCCTGTTTTGTCTGGGGAGAGGCATTGGTTTTACCAAGCAAGGACCATATCCTGATGGAAGCTGGAAGTACCTTCACTGCAGATTAAAATTGGCTGAGATCATCTCCTCCGTGTCATGAACAATCAGGGTGAGTGGTGAGCCTCAGTAGATCAGAGTGTGATAGGGCTCTACACAGAGGATTGTGCAGGATGGGACTCCTACCTGTCATGTTAAATTCCTGTGGGGCAGGGAAGGAGTTGTCCTGGGACACTTGAGAAATTCCACTGGGAGTCTGAGCTTTGCTGATGGAGGGGGAAACCTCTTGAATCGCTTGAGTAGCACATTCGGAACCATCCACTCTACAGATGACATGGATTTAAAGAGAGGTGCCACAGTGACTTTTGGTGGCTTGGCTGTTATTGTGAAATATTGGGAGTATAAATGTATGAGGAATGTCAAGTGTGAAAGAATGTAAAGAGAAAAAGCCATTTCCAATAAGTACTGTTGTGGTGTGGCTGAGTTGCAAGTGGGATCTTGTTGGAAGACCTATTATCTCTGCTACTTTGCTAGACCTTTCAGTGAGTGGGTGGGTTGTTTTGGAGGCCTAGCTTCTTCCACACCCTTTTAGGCAGGCTGGGTATTCATAAAGTGTTCTAATAAATGTTCAGCTCTACCTTGCTTTTGGTTATGAACAGATCATCATCTCACTTGAATGAAAGATCACCTATTGCAGGTCTGCTTGTTTTTTCTTTTTTCCCTCATCTCTCCTTGATACGTTGAGATTTTGTGCACAAACTGATATGAATCTCACTTTCTCTGAGCATCTGTCTCAACCCCAAACATGGATGTGTGATTTATCCTGTTGGGAGATTTCCAGGAAATGAAAAAAATTGTTTCTTGATCCTACACAAACGACACGTTAAAACTCTTCAGAAATTAAAGCAGAAGGAGGCTTTGATCCTGGTGAGAAAAAGAGAGCAATGGACAGGGCTTTTAGAGCCAGAGGCCCCAGACATGTCTGAAATGGTACCCATATGATCATTCCTGCTTTGTTCAGTAAATGAGAAAACAGGCTGATGAGAGGGAATGTGAGTGCTGCAAAATAAAGATGAAGAAGACAGCTGCTAAAGCACTTTAAAACATTAAAGAAGATTTTCAAAAAGAACTCCCATCAACTTTCCCAGATGCTTTTGGATGACAAAATAATTTTGTAATGTTGCTAGCATACTCCAATTTTTTTACAAGGGCAAGGGAAGGCTGTCTGGACAGACAACTGGAGTGGTTTTTGCATTTTCCTTGTGTTTTAGACATGAAGAAAAGAGCATGTTATAGTCTGATTTTCTTCTTTCAGGAAAGATATCAATGGAAATATTGTATATCTGTGTTATATATGTCCATTCATTTGTTTATATATTTATTTTCCATAGCTGTATAATTTGTTGTACTATTGCGAATTAATTCTGATCCATAAATAGGAATATGTATGCACATATTATTCTTGCTGAGGTTTACATTAGGAAAGAAGTAATTGCGTTCAGGGTTGAGAAAGGGACCATTAAGTAGTATTATTGCCCACTGGAAGTCAGTATTTTAACCAAACAGAGCAATGGTTTTACCTATAAACCAGAAACTCTAGTCTATATATGTTTTATTATACCTTTTAAAAATGTGTTTTGCCGTAGCTTCAGCTACTTTCTACTTAGGCTTTTTTCTTTTAGCTTGCTCACAGGCCTTGGTTCTACAGGCTGGAAAATGTTTTTCGTCCTTTACACATTAACAGGGTTATAGGTAATAGTAGCCATTTGTGTTATTTTTTTAGTATTTATTTTATCTATTCCTTCAGACTGGGTATTTTAGAGATGAAAAGGAAAATACCAATAAAGAGTAATGCTAAAATCATTGTGTACTTTTCCTCATGATATCATTTTCCCAGAATCACAGAAATACTGTTTGGAAAAGGCCTACAGAGTCTTCAGCCCAAACTCCTACAGGGCTGTCACCAACACTAAACCAGGACTAGTGTCATAGAGTTGTCTAACTGAACATTGAAAACCAATGAGATTCCATAGCCTCTGCAGGTGGACTCTTCCTATGCTCTGCTGCCCTCCAAGTGAAAAGTTTTTTTCCTAATGCTCAACCTGAACCTCCCAAATCTCTATCTATGTGACTGTTCTCCCTTGTCAGGTTGTCTGATATTATTATTTCCTGCAGAAATAGGTAAATATTGTATGAGTAAATTGGAAGATGTGTAGAAGAGGAACTAGCAAAAACATCCATACTTATCCACATAAGCTATAGAACCAATGTCCTATATTCAGGAAACTCACAAGCTGCACTTGAAATTCAATAGGGTACTGAGAACTGGAGTAGAGAGCTGACAATGTAACTGCTGCCATAGTACTTAAAAACTCATAGACTCCTTGACTTCATTATTTACATGACATCCTTTTGCACAGACATGATGTTTCTTGTTTCTCAGCTATTTGGTGTGTGTTCACAATTAATGTTGCTGGCAGTTACAATGATCCTACGACTCCATTGTCATGAGTCGCTGGCAAACTGGAAAATGTGAATGTTGTCTTCTACCACTTGAATGCAGAATCAACTGCAGTAGAAGTCATTAGTAAAGATGAAAGAAGATTAGTGGTTTATTTTGAGGGTGTTTCTTGGGCATTTGAAATAATAACTGTGATTAAACAAAACTTTATGAATATAAATAATATGACTAGCTCTTAGGAAAGGTGAGCATTTTTTTGATCACAAGACTGGGGCCATCTGTGGAGTGAACTTTCACCTGAGAGTCTTGGGGTTACATTTCTTTATAATGAAAGAAGTGATTTTGATGAACATATTTAGACTGTATATCATTTCTGGGCATGTTCTGATCTACTTTGGCATACACATATAGATATGTACACGTGTATATGTGTATGTATGCGTGTGTCTGTGTGTATATATATATATATAAAATGTCTCTGTGAAGTAAGATAGTTATCAGATTTCCACAATTGCTATATTTAGCAACTAGTGTCAGTAGCAAGCCATAAAACTAATTTTGCTTAATATGATTTGTCATACTCCTGAGAATTATCTCTAATTATATTAATTTTCCACATTGGATGGTGTCTTATTCCGAATAGAATATTTCATCATTTAAACTAGGAGAAATTGGTTTCCCTGCATTGATCAGCACAGAAGCAGATTTTTAATGTGAACAATATTTTTACCTTTAAAATTAAAAAGCTGATGTTTTTGAGGAGAAAGGGAAATCCAGATCAAACAGTTAAAAAAAAAAAAGAAAAAGGGGTTTTTAATATAAGTATCTTTCATTAGCAAAAGCCTTTATGAAAACTATTGTTATGAAGACAAACAATAACAGTCTTCTGAATCTTGAGCACAGAATAGTGAAAACAAGAAGAATTAAAGGTAAAAATGAGTAATTTTTTCACTTAACCTGCACACACTATTAAAAATAACAAAGGAATAGAAAAATATAGTAAAAATATTTTGTCATAACAGGCTTCAGAAGAACAAGAACCAAATGTCTGCTGTATGTCACAGCTTGCATTTTTTTCGTCTGCAATTGATAGTACCATTATACGCCTGTTCTCAGAGTAAGTTCAGAACAGACAGATGTCTCTGTGTTGGGAACTCACTGCTACAGAACTATAGGGACTGGGTTAAATTTACTAAAACAATGCTCAGTGCTGCAGGACAAGTGTATGAGGTGAATAAGTCAGCTGGGGAAAACAGGGGCTAACAAGTGACACACCGTGCACTGCAAACAAATGGAGGTAGTATACAGTTGTGCTTATAGTTTTGCTTTAAACCCTCTGCTAGATTTTGTTGTAAGAATGCTTTTGCTGAGAAGCCACTCCTTAGCTCAGGGTTGAAAGCCTGAAGTAGGAACACTTTAGAACAGCTGATTTGCATGCTAAGAAACCCCAGATTCGTCTAGAAATGATAAAAGGTGGAGTATGAGAAAATATCCTGCATATCCGAATAGAACTTCATGCTTCCACCTGGTTTTATAAATACGCTCTCTTTTTTACCAACCAGTCTCTTACATAGTCATACACAAGTGAAAAAATACATTGTTGTTTTGATTATAGCTGGATCAGGTGTTCAATTCAATTACATTTCACTTTTCATTCTTTCTGTCTCTAAAGGTATAATTAAGGTCTGATATCAGATTGCAGCTCAGTGCTCATCAATTCTCTCCACTTAACCAGTTTTAGGAAGACAGCCTCATGGCTACGATGATAAACAAACAATTCACAGACTTACCTGTTAGCAATATCTTGAAAAGAAATAACTGATAAACTTCTGATACTGATGTGATCCAAATTTACTTTGGGGTCATACAAGCAATCTATACACATAGATTTCTCTTCAAAAACATAGAACATAAAACTGTACATAGCCACAAGATGAGCATTATCAGATACAACAATAAGATCAGATTTAATAAAGTAGGTCTATTTTGCAGAATAAGCATTTCTGCTTTTAAGTTCAACAAGTCGGTGAGGAACATGACAGGAACAGATTTAATTTGATGTCAGGAGATACAGGATTTACCTGAAGTAGTTACCCTGCTATTCAAAAGGCATTACCATAGCAACTCTGTATCACCTGACTCTCATACATAGACTGGGCCAGATTCTGATGCCAGTCTTGTCCATGTATATCTGAAATAAACCCCATATGAATGACGAATGAGTGTGTATTACATGGAACTTTGTAGCTGGGGACAGCCTAGGCCATCATACGATAAGTATGATGCCCTCTGGAACAAATTCATGTGACTAACCAATGTTTAAGACCTATTATTTTCCAGGAAAACATGAGAGGGGATAGTAGTTATACTGTTAAAGTTGGTTATAAAAGCGTTATTATTTTAACAGATCTCAGAATGCACTGAAGTTTTCCTCAGATAAATAAAAACACGAGTTGCACAACAAGGGATTTGCAAACGGAGACTCTGATCCTGCAGATATTTGTACACGTTTAAAATTACGTGCTTGCACACCTCCCTGGAAAACTTGTTATAAGCTTTACAGAAAACAGTCTACAAATCTTTGGAGGACTGAGTCCTAATTTAATATCTGACATAACAAAAGAGAGTACCTTGACTGGAGGAAGAAGTAAAGAAAAGAGAAACACTTCATCACATATTTCTTTTATGATGTAATCTGAAAAAAGGAAAAGAGGACAGTGGTTTGCACAGCCTGTACTGTAAGTTGTGGTGGGGCAGAGTGGTGATGGAGTTAGGGGAAGGATACCCTGCTAAGACTGAGCACTGTATTGTCATAAAGCACAGCCCATGAAGACAGTGTCTGACACATAAGACGAGCGTATGTATGGACTTACCATTGTAGCTACAGTAAGCAGCTGCTCAGCTTGGCCATTGATGACATACAGCCCTGCTGCAATCCTGGGAAGCCACTGTTGGTGCCCACTGGCTGCCCAAATATTCTAGGCACACCCAAACTTCAGGATGCACAGGAAGGAAGAGATAGTGGGAAGCTTGGACATGAGCTTCATCCGGTCCCCACATCTGCGAACATTCCAGCTCCGGCAACTTAACAACAATATACTTTGCTGTAAACCTGAAGAGCAGAGAGTCTTCCTTGGAAAGGTCTGACTGTGCATGACAGGCACAAAAGTAGCTGTGTTTTGAGAGAAGCCTGAACCTGGGCTGCTCTTTAACATTTTGGTACAAGAGTCGGAGTCCCAGAAATTGCTCATACATAAAATGAACAAGACTGAATCACAGAGTGTACTGAAGATTAATCCCCTCCCTTTCTTGGGTTCTTATAGAGTGCAGTCACAGCAAATATTACTTAGGTACTAAATACCCCCATATATTTTCTAGGCTGTAGTTTTTAGAGTGCAGAGTAAACAGCCAAATAGTAATAATGATGTTGGATGACAAAGTAGGATTGAATGCCAGAGAGAGAGATGAAAGAAAGGTTATGAGGCATCAGACTCCAAATACAACCTGGTCTGACAGCAGTCTCATGAATAGACCCATTAACTCCCTCTAGAACCACATCCAGGAGTCAGAGAGCCAGAGGTCAGTAGGGATATCCTATTTTAAGTTTGTATGCCTGTAGTAACAGAGAGCTGTCTACACTGCTCCGAAGGTCTTCAAAAAGAAAGACCTCAAGACTGGGTCCTCTTGTGGAAACAGAAGTTGCTGAGAAGGTTCCCTTTCTTTTTGACAGTCCTCTTGAAATGTTCATGCCTGTATATGTACTTATAGTGCAGAGAGGAAATACCCAGGCAAATCTATCCTTATGTTCAATTTGCTCAAAAGTTTTTAGATCCTTCCTTGGTTCTTTGTGTGTGTGTGCATGTGTAGGCAACCTTAACAGCCCATCTGGAACAGCGGGTGCAGACTTGTGGCTTCCAGTCTCCACATAAACCTGTGCATGCTTAGAGAATGAATCACCACATTTGGCTCCTCTGTAGGCAGTGGTGCTTTCCACACTGCATTTTTCTCCTAGTAATGAGGTCCAATCCAGTTAGTGCCAGACAGGTGACAGGATAAAAAAAAAAATTGCTGGGTGATTGAAGATATGGTGACTTCCCTTTACTGCAAATATGCAGCCCATGTACAGCCAGCAGCTCCCTTTAATTTGTAGCATGTTCTGGAAATATGATTGATAAACCATCTCTGTGTGGCTTAGGTGCTGTCTTTCACTATTGCGTATTTTTAATATCGGGGTGGGGCACAATCCTCAGTCTCTTATTTTATTTGCTTCCTTTTCAATCCTACCACACACAAAGGCACATCAGGCTAATACTTCAATGATTAACTCTTCTGACTTTCATTTGAGGCAGATAAAAAGTGCTAGTCAGTGTGCCTTTGAGAACCATGTGAGGAGCAAACCTTTAAAGAGCTTTTATTTCTGTCCCATCATCTCAAATTATCTTGTTTACCCCCTGAATTCTGAGCAGGTACCATTACTGCACTCAGTTGTCCACATCACTCTTTTGAAGGGAAAATTAATTCTGAATTACTGGCCCTATAACTGCCTACTTCTTCACATCAGCTGTCAGCAAAATAAGCAGACAAACGCTGGCTAAGTGGATTTCTGTTAGCTGCCATTCAAAAGGAAAAGGACAGGTGTTGAATGAAGCTTCTTTTTCCAACTGCTAGTTAACAATACATATAGGAGAAGTTTAATTGCTTGCATCCACCTGCACCCTTGTCATTTCTTGGCTTTATTGATTTTAATGAAAATATTAAGTGCACTTCAGGAGCAACAGCTAAGTGACATGTTGATTGAAATATACAGGAAAATGTATAATGGAAGCAGGCTATTACAGTTTTAATAGAATCTGAAAGAAGTAACATCTAGAGCAGCATATTCCCCTGCTATTCTTGTGCATATAGCAAGTTCTGAGCTGAGTAATTGGAAGCTGAATAAATGTTTGGTTGTTGTTAAAGCAGCCTTTCACATTAATAATCTAATTTTTGTTGAATAAAGTGACCCAGGCTTTTTGACATATTCCATTAGGTACCCTTCAGGGTGCCACATGAACACAACAAAATACATGTATGAACACTATCAAAATCATGATAGTTCAACATTGTAAACAAGGACAGCGTTGTAGTGGAGACATCAACAACAGCTTCTCTGTTTCAGTAAAAGTCTGTGCGAATGGCTTGGATTTTGCCTGAAGCTACATTCTCCACTGTTATTTTTAGAGGACTTTGGACTTAAGGGAGAAAGCAATATAAAAGCAACCACGTCAGCTTTACTTCAGGAATACAGTTCAATGAAAATTGTATTTTCAGTTCTTTGTATTCAAGTTTCTTCCTGGTTATATTTAGTGTATCTAAAGCTGGCAAAGAGTTAAGATACATAAACCCCTTTGACTGAAGACAGATTCAGTGCCTTTTCCATAATAGAAGTTCCTTAAGGAACTTTTATTATGCTAATGTATATTTATCATGAAGAAAGCTACTCAGCTTCTTCTCACCCCCAGTTCAACGAATCTTACATGTTTTGAAACCACAAATCCCACACAGCTGCGAATCCCAAACCAAACTATTTTACACATTTAAAAATTCATTTTTTATATTCTTCATCATATTAATTACCACAATTTTCATACCTTTAGAATCCCTAGTCAGAAACTGGTGTCCCTTGTTGCTTGGTGCTGCACAAGCACAGATGAGAAAAATGGTGCTACTTAAAAGGGCTCACAATCTAAGCATAAGGGAGGACAGACAAGTTAGTAGAAGACAAGCAGACAGGTGATCATAACTGGCAAAGTTCAGCACATAAACTGTCTGCTCATCTATCAAGTTTTTTTGTAAGACTTGTGGAAAAGCACAGATTCAGGGAAAGATCCCGAGATGGCTTTATCAGTGTTCACAGGCAAGTCCTCCCCAGGGCAAGGAACAGGATGATGGAAAAAGGACTTTCCTGAACACTTAATAACACAGGAATGACCATACTAAGCCCACTATCCTGTCTTTGTTGTTAATATAGTTGCCTACAAGAACAGAAAAAATGCACAATATTAACTTCTCACAAGTACTCTCCCAGACTCTAGGAAGGAATTTTCTAAGATGTCTTATCTGGGTATGCCTTGAACAATTTTTCTTTATTGAACTTACTTAATAACTGTCTGAACATCTGCACATTTTGAACCCTCACTATGTTCCCACAACTTAGCTACCAGACGAAGTACCTCCCTGAGTTATCTTTGAACATATCAATATAATTTACTGTGCCTCATTCTTGTACTGGAAGAGACATTCCCTATCAGGCCTTTACAGATTTTGCAGTCATCTTCCATAGCTGAAGGGTCATGGAATCACGGAATCACATTATACAAAAATCACTTTCTGTGTAACTACGACTGCCCGTTACTTTTCTGTACTGCTTTTCCAGTTCTGCCATACTTTCAATATGAAGAAGCTAGAACTATGGACAGCACTCAGAGTTACTAGCTCAGCAGAGAATTACAAGCAGGCATGAAGAAGTTTTTCATTTTTTCTCTGTGCGTTTTCGTAATGACTGTCTCCTGGCACTCTAGTTGCCCTTTTAATGACTATTAAGTATTGAGTCAACATTTTCAAAAAAACAGCTTTTATAAATTCAAGACTTTTCTTCTCAGCACTAATAATCTAATTCCTAACCTGTTTCATAAGATTTGGACTTCTTCTCCATAGACGTTACTTTACATTTACCTGCACTAAATTTTATTCACCATTTTACCCCATTACTCAGGCTTTCATCCAGCTTTTAGTAAGTAGCTCTTGTCCTTACCAGCCTGGAAAGCGTAGTATCATTGCTCTCTTTTCCAGATCACTTGCAAATATGCTGAGCAATACAGACTGCTGTGGGATCCCACCAGTGAGCTACTTCTTACTTTTTGTTTTCTGTCTTTTATTTTGGTACATATATATAAGAGTATATTTACTTTTATCCAAGTTTACCTTGGTTTTTTGTCAGATATCAATAAGGGATTTTATGAAATATCTATTGAATACCAACTGATCTATCTTGTCCCTGTGTTCAGTGCTTCTTTTAAGAAATTGCAATAGATTAGTGAGACTTTATTTCCTTGTGCAGAAGCCACATTGATGCTTCTTCTATACATCATATTTAGCCACGTAGCTTACAATTATTCTTTAGAATCATTGCTATTTTTTTTTGTCTGATATGCCCATCAGGCTTCCTGGTGTGTAATTCCCAAGATGTTCCCTATGACTTTTCTAAAAATTTTTTATCATTCTGGCCACCATCTATTCCTATGACACTGACAGACTTTTAAATGAGAGATTACATGTTGCAGTTAGTAGCTTGGCTATTTCATCCTTGAGTTCCTTTAAAGCTCTTGGGTGAATACCATCTAGTCCTGGTGATTTGTTATTGTTCATTACAAGCAAGTGGGATGTGCAAGTTGGACTGAACATCTCAATAGCAAAGATGATAGAAGGGGAATAAGTTGGGAGTAAAGGAAATATCTTAAAAGTAAAGATAAGTGGTTTATAGTTGACATAAAAGGCAATAGAGGAGGATTCACTGAGAATGATATGGCTACAGAGATGGTTTTAGAGAATGATCTTGGCAGGAAAAAAACCCAACTTTGAATAGATCTGACTGGGTAAAATTTGCTAATGATACAGAAAAGTACACAGGAAAATAAAGATGAAATGTTAGTAGAATCTGGGCAATGAACTGCAAAAGCATACGAAAAAGACTGTGTTTATAAAAGCTGTGGGGGAAAATTCTGCATATGACCGAACTAATTTGTGAGAGTTTGAGTGTCAGAACCTGACTCATAGGAAGAATTGGATAGTTGAAAGGGTACTGTCTTGATATTGTAGTCTGTCTGCCATTTGCTGAGATTGACAGAAAAAGGAAAGGTTGTAAAAGAATAGGGACTGAGGCACAATAGTTTAGAATGAAAGAGGGCTGTCTGCGTGCAGAGTCATACAGAATAAAGAAAACTCGTGACTGAACATGGGTGGGATCTCCAGGGAGTCCTAAAGAAAAGTTAATTGAAAGTAATGGACATTACATTTAGTAGTGCTAACGTTGTGCTTTATTTGTCAAGTACTATTATACTTAGAAATGCTTTGCAAAGGCGGTTTGCTCATGTCAGTCATAAGCCTTTTGAAAAGCTGAATTACAAAAGAGGAGCTTCACCCACTTCATGTGGTTCTGAGTAACTGTGAATTTAAGCTATGTAGGAAACTGAGAAACAGGCCCAGGACAGCTGTACTGCATATTCCAGCTTTTGAAAGAGACAATGGATAACGGAACTGCAACACAGAAAAAAGCACTGAGGATACAAGAGAGTGTCTGCCTATGCTTTAAAATACAAATTACTCTACTCTTTTTGGTGAGTGGTCAGCAATATGTACTCAGCGAGATCTGACCAAAAATGTCATCCTCATTTTCTGTTCTTTAAGTAGACTTAATAAGAAAATGCTTCATCTCAGTTCATAAGTAGTTGTGCTTCAGTATAGAAATTGTTTTTTTACAAACTTGTTATTTATCTATTTATATTATTTATATATGTATTTATATTATTTATGCATTTTTATATTTACAATATTGTTATTTATATTCAGTTGCCTCTCACTCATGCTAAAAATCCAGCTATGGGAAAGAAGAGGACTCCAAAAGCCATACAACAGTAAATAAGGCCATCAGAAAAAGCAATGTGAACAAATAGGAAGAGTTCCCGTGATTGTTCCAGATGAAACCTGGATATAGAATAAGAAGGTATGAAAAGCATAGAGGGGAAATACTGGCATAAACAAGATAATTCTTGCAAAATGACATGAAAAAAACAGTCTCCTTTCCATACACACCAATTTGTGGAAACATTCAAACCCATACACTGTCCTTTTCACATAGCCATTGGAGGGAAAATGAATTTGTTTGCATGCAACTAAGCCTCTTTGGAATACTGCATGCTGTTAATTTGCTTCCTGCAGCTAGATGCTTCTCCCTACACAGGCAAATCTCATGTAAGTGAACTCTTTAAATAAGTATGAAGCCCTAAATCTTTTCATCATATAATTTCCTAAACATCACTTTCACTTATTACGTTGTCAGCATATTATAGGTGTTCACATAGTCAGGTTCTAGCTGGGTCTCCTGACAACCTTATATAGAAGAAGAAGAACATCTGAAAGACAAAGAAATGTTTTTACTAATGACATTGATACTTCTTTTGAGTGTGGAAGTTATTGTATTTGAAATAATAATAAGAAAAACAGGGTCATTTTTTTAGAATAGTAGTAGCTGGCTTTATAACAAGCACGATGACTTTGAAGATAGGCACACTGCTAATTTTAAAAAGAATATTAATTTAGTAAATCTTGAAACAAAATCCAGTCTATTATGTATACTAAAGACATTCACATTTGGATATTATTCGGAATAATTTTTTTGTCAGTATTTAGAATAGATTTTTCTTCAATATTATTGGTGGAATCAGCTTTTCATGTCTCACCTCCCCTTTTGCAAATGTTACTTTTTAAAGAAATGTTTAATTCAGATGGTCAAAGTCTTTGCATACCTATTGCCAAATGAAGTCATAACTCATGTCTTAAAAAACAGGAGGCAACTACTAAGAAGTAAAACATGCAATAATATAATTTATATGGAAATATTTATTTAAAAGGAGATATACTTCTGGCATTCTAATTGTAATGGTTAGCAACATGTTTATCTTGTTTTTAATAGTGAGCATAACATTATGGGATGTATTGTTTTTGCTTTTTTGTGACTTTGTTAGCACTCAAGGACTGTGGCAGTTGGGTGAGATGCAAAAAAAAAGTAAAAAAAATTAAGATTTTGAAAATTCTTAAGTTTTATTATAGTTTTTATTGGTAGTATAGCTGACAAGACTCTGTCTGATTCTGGATATTCTGGTCATCAACAGCTATTCTAAAAGGAGCAGATTCTCAGCTCCCGGTATGAAGTATTGGTGCAGTACCCTTAAAAACGAACTATTCCTTTCAAGATTAGAATTGTTTCTGTGAGTTCGTACCATTTGCTTGGTGTGTTTCACAGGGCATTTCTTATATACTGAAGTTAAATCAGTCCACGCAAAAAATCCTTAAATATTTGATCATGATTTTGAGGACTTATTTTCATGTATATTTTCTTTAGCTCTTACCATTACATTAATTTTGTTTTTAATCTGGGATTAATTTTACCTCTTAGGAAAGAGGTAAGGTAGTAACTTTAACTCAGATATTGCCACGTAAAAGTCATAATATTTTTATCTCTCTTAATGCTATTATTCTGTTAAATTCAGGATAACTAATTGCTTAGCCAGAAAGAGAGTTATAGCGGATCTGCTGTCCATTTGGACTGATAATTGGCATTTTAAAACCAGTAGGGGAGGTGAAATATTTCTAGTTTCTTGTGCAAATGTGTCCAGCAATGTGTTGGGTCATCCATGGTGTGAATCACAAACTTTACTCACCCCCAGATTAGCAAAGATGATCTGCTCCAACAATGGGGTAATAAGATGCTTCTACTTGTCCAGGGTATGATGCTGCAGTCAGCATCCAACTCTCAAAGCTTAGCCACAAGCCATCTAAAGATTTACTGTGGGCTGCAAACTTTTCTATGAATCTAGGTGAGTTTATTGGTTTGGAAGTTATAGGATAAGAAATGTCAAAAGCAAAATCTTGAAACATCCTGTATTCATGGCAAATAAAAAATGAACTCAGTTCATTATGTTTTTGGTAAGATATTATTTAAGCTCATGTAAAATACCTTCTCTAAATCTCTATATAAACACAAGGCGTGTACGTATTTTGATTTATAGCCATATCTCACTTGGAAAAATCCCACTGCTGACAGTGGCCCCAAATTTAAACACACTATGTACAAATATGAAGAACATCATTGAATGTCTGTAAATTCTGTAGATTGCATTATTACCCCTAATTACTCCTCTGTGTTCTTTAACGACTAAGCTCAGAATAGAAACTGATATTTAGCCAGTTTTAATTCCATGCAATTTTTTCACTAATGAACTTTTCTACAGAAATCTCTGGAAAGTAGAACAAAGGTGGTTTTCAACAGTTGCATATGTATCTCATGGCTCATACAGCTACATTAGTTTGCCAGATTTTTCAGTAAAATAATAGCAAATAGTAATTATATTCAACCTCTCTATTGCAAAAGCTGATGTTCTGGAGGAAAAGGGAAAAAAAAGTGTTGCTTGTTTTTTAGCCCTGAAAAGCAAAGTGTTACCAGCTTTATCTGCCAACTTAACTGCTGATTCACAAAAATTTGACATATACATTTTACAGTTAGGTATGCATGAAAAAGACGGGATTTTGGGTCTGTTTAATGACTCTTATCCTGTCTAATATTAATTAGTAATAAGATACGATTCTATCAGACATCTGATGTCTAATCTACTGTGCCTTAATCATGCAAGAGTAAATCTGTGTGCAAAAATTGTGACACTATTAAATATCATGAGTTAACAATTAACACACTGCAAATTATTTTGTTCATTTCAGTGAGTAACATTAGGGAAGCAAAAGTTAGTCTTAGCAAATACCTTTTTGCTAGCTCTGGAGAAGATCAGCTACAATAAGAAAAGCACTTTCATGTGGAAAAAAATAAAACAACCCTTGAAGTGTCCAATGAATATTTCATAACACTTGCGACTTGCAGAGTGTTCTAACATGTCTCTTTGTACTCTAGTCAGCACTGGGTTAGAGAACGTCATCTTTACTCATATCAGTAAACATCAGTCACATACAAAGGACTGTATTTGAAACTGAAATGTAGGCTAAACTTGAACCCTATGAATTCTCTTTACCTTTTGGAAAAACAGTAGGGACTTTTAGGGACCAAATTTCCAGAACCTGAAATGTCTTGTTTATCATTTTTAGGATAAAAAGGCAACTATTTAAAGAAGGTTTTTTTCTCTTCTTATAATTTACTATTTATTGCACTGTACCGAGTCTATCTTGGCATTTCATAATTTCCCTTCCTTTCCAGACTGCCTCTTTGCAATGTTTGTCCCATATATTAACACTGTCTTACATTGTAGTAAAATAACATGTCACTAATTTAAAGGAAAGTAATGTTACAGCAAAGTTATGATGACAATGTCTTTTAAGGAAAAAATATAAATCCAGGGATCTTTACTAGAAAGTTAAGGTATAGAAATGCACAGTTAATGGAAGATGGGAACCTTAAATTTATCCTTCAGTCAATGATTGTATAATAGTGCTAGTACAAAGTAACAGTTGTAGATTCAGCTTAGATTAAACTAATTTTTAAAGACAAATAAGAGTAAAAGATTCTATGGCTGGCTGAGTAAAAACTAATTTTAGAGAATTATGGAATTAGGAAAAGCTCCTTCTTATGAGTTTTGTACAAGAAATTCACTATTTTTGAAATAGGTGTGCAGAGGGAAAGTTAAGCAGACCATGCTTAAAAATGAATAGGGTCACAGAATACAAGGTCACATCAAATATAATTTCAGCTCCTCTGCATCAGAAGCCACTACGTTTCATCTAGGTTCTTTTCTAAAACAAGTACCTTGGTGGTGATTAATGAGTGACTTGTGTGCCACCTAGCCCTCAGCACTGCCTGGCATCTGTGAGTGGGAGGGATGATTACTTTCTCGTACAGGAAAAATCTCAAGTACTCAGACACTATGCTCTGACTTTCTGAAGTTATGATGGAGATTCAGCTGTTATGTTGACAGGTAGACACAAGTTTGGATTTTATTTGCAGTTAATTTTTTTTAATATTGTTTACATGCGAAGATGAAACCTGTCCAACACATACTGCTAACATCAGCTAATGCAATAAGTAAAATTGTTCAAGTAGTTTAGTATTCAATTCTGCCAAACAGATGAATTTTTAAACCTCATTGTATTGAATGAAACGCAGCCACGCTGTGATTTTAGTTATGGAGAAATGCTGTTGGAAATCAATAAAACAGCATGTTTTCCCCAACACAACAGCTTTCTAGTCAATAAAACTATCAAGTTATGTGATGTAAAAATGTGGTATTTAGGTAGATTTCTTGAGAATGAAAGACTAGTTTTTTTCAGACAGAGTTTACAGATAATACTTTTCCAACTTGCTTCCCAATATGGCTTTTGATTTGATAACACCCAAACAAAGTTCTGAATCAAGATTACTGTGTCAGGACAGAACTACTCATTTATTCCCAAGCAGTTCCCAGTGACAAATCTTTATATAGCACTACCCGTTCTTGAGAAGGTTCAGGGTGCTGGAAATCTAGCTTTCTTTATCATTACACCAAAAGTGTTGGTTCTGAATGTGAGTTAGATGCTGTCTTACAGAAAAAAAACCCCACTTTCTGAACCTGTCCCAAGTTACAGCTTATTTGTGTATCTGACTTGAAAACAAAGATTCTGTTTCCCAACTATTTTTTTAGGCTTTGAAATGTGAAATCGTTTCATACCAGAAAGAAGTGTATACACTGATAATCCTCAGAGGATCAGCCTGCCCCTAAATGGAAAGCAAATACCATTGCAGAGCTGGGCAGCCTGAACACCACTTTTCTTTCTTGAGCCCTTTATGTGCGGCAACACTGAGCATCCCACATGCTTGACTATGCTTGTTTATGTATATGCATTGCAGGACAGCACATCATCTAGGAAGTAAAGGGAAGAAAAATACTCAAGTTGACTTGCATTTACCAATGAATAAGAATTATATTGGCTTGAGTAATGCCACCCTTGAATGTTACTGACCAGACTGGCTCTGAATGGTTCCATAACAAATAGGTATCTTGTAAATACTGTGTGCTGCAACAAGCTATAATGATTCTTCCATTGCTAGTCCCTCAGAGAGAGAAAGTTGAAGGAAACAAGAACTGTTCATGGTGTGCATTACAGTCAGTCACAGTCCTGGCTGTCAGTTACTATCATGTGAAGGAAGGCTCCTTTCCTCACCCCACTCTGCCACAGTGCTCTCTTGAAAAAATGTTGCCTTCAGCATGGGTCTGAGTTTTTATATATTATGCGTGTGTGCATACACCCACTTACATGTACGTATGTTCGCATTTATATACACCCACTGTATGTTTACACACGTTATACATACACACACCCTCTAATTGTATATCAATAACTGAGCATATGTGAGGGCAGAGCCTCTAAATCATAAATGAGACAACTGCTGGCACACAGTGACAATGGTGAATGAGCTGAGCCATTAAGAGATGTCTGAGCCTGTTGAAAATGCTGGCCTGGGGAAGTAGCACATAGATTGTGCTATTCCCAGTCACGCAGGGAAAATATGAAGGAAAGAAGTGACCTTGCACATATTGGTTCTGCCTGAGAAACTATAAGTGTGTGTGGGAAGAGCTGAAGGGAAGAAAATAAAAGATAGGTTGTCTGTATATAACTACAGTAAGCCCAGCTGGATCAATACAGTGGGTCCCAATCATCTTCAGCTGGGCCTAGAAAGAGAGCTGTAAGAGTCAAGGTTGCATTAAGAAGAAATGTGTGCTTCCTTTCACTGCGGATGGATTGTGGGGATGCTTTCATTTTTGCTGTCATGCCTTCTCAGAGCATCTCCTCCTTGCAGAGGAGGGTTGGTATTCCCCACACTCTGGACAATACCTGGACTGTGCTCGGCCCCACCTCTCAAGAGCAACTGGATCTTCAAAGTTCATACTTTTCTGGAAGTTACAACAAGATCTAAAACTCCTGTGAGACTTCCACAGTGAAGAGACAATTGCACCGACCTTAATCCCCATGAAATCCTTTTGACTATAAAATCATTAAACACCTTTGACACCACAGAAGCGCAGAGTCTCAAGGTATAATTATTTGTATTGAATTTAATAAACCCAGCAGAGGTGGGATTCAGGGAATAGAATGTTATTATCATGGGATGTAAAGCACACATTTTTACAAGAACATACTTGATAACTTAGGAAGTCTGTGTAGCTTAAATACAAGTCTACTAGCTGATTGAGATGTCTTTTGGACTTCACTTGGGGAAGTGCTCATTTCTGGAGGTGCTGCAGCAGGCTGGTACACTTTTTGAGTTTTCTGAACATCTTGCTGCTTTCCAAACAGCTTTGCACTGAGGCTAGTGAAGATGTCAGAGCCAATCCTCTGGGAATTCAAGGTCTACTTTAGAGCTTATTTCTGAGACTTCTGTGAGTGGATGGTTTGCTTAGCCTTTTTTCCCCCTACACTTACTCCGCTGCACTCCCTTGCACAAATTACAGAATGAAAGAAAAATCACTCAGGAAGTGAAAACAGTAGGTGCAGAATAATACGTGTGTGACATTCCCCATCAAAAGCCACACTGAAGGAGATACAGACAGCATTTAGTGTTCACCTTGTAATGCACAGACAGCATTTAGTGTTCACCTTGTAATGCTTTAGGTAGCTGAGTGTATTGGCTGCTAATGCTTAGCATGTTGGGGTAAATAAAAATGTACTACCTTGTTTTTTCTAAAGCTATTCTTTCCATCCATGCTCAAATATAATCCTTCTCTAATTAATCCATAAAGATAATAATCCCATAGTCTTTTTTCTTAAACAACTCCAATTTGAGTTTGCTTGAAGAGTATTTCTTGCTGAAACAGCAAGCTATTGTATTTCTGGCACATAAATTGTTTCTGGTAACAGATCATATAGTCTTCTCAGTTATACACAGGTGACTTCATTGCCTTTACTCTTTCTTCGTTTATTGGGGTGCACAGAAGTAACTGGGAACAGAATTGTCTCCACTGCAGAATCTCCATGAACAGTTCTGACAACAGGCTAGACCCACTACATTTCTGCTCTCTCTCCCAGAAATAAATGGACTCTCTCATACTAATAGAAGTAAAAATATTTTCAGAGTAGAAATGAAAGAAGCCATTATGACTTTAAATTTGTATATGCAGGAACAAATGTAGATCAGAAGGAGCTGAGGAAAGGTTTTTTTTTCAGAGCAGAAGAACATTTGAGTATTTACTATTCAACTCAGGCTTCAGAAAAGGGGAGCAATCCATGTAATCCATGAAATATAAAACGTATTAGGAAGGCTTGCACTGTGATTTTCAATGATATGTGAGATCTAGGTCTTTTCCTTTAGCAATTCCTGTGTCGGCCTTCTCTAGTCTGCTTGTGAAATCCACCCTCTTACATGCATGTCAGAACTTGTAAGAAATCAAAACAGACCCTGTTACTTGGTTTAAAAAGTATCAGGTATATCTTAAGGAAAATGATAAGTCTTCAGAGAGCATCAGATATGAATATGGGAACTGATAAGAAAGATGTGCCTTCGACAGCACTGACAGGAAGAACACAAATGTGTAAACCTCAATATTTGGATCCTGATTTTTCACTTTTGTTCTCTCTGCCTAGAAGCTGAAAACAAGCAAACTCAATTTATTTTTTGTTATGGTGCAACAGAGAAATGTTATTTTGAGTGACTCTTGTTCACTCGTACATGCTTTGGCCATAACTTCTGAACTTCTGTGGCTAAATAGGCTGCGGTGTATGATCCTGCAAGACTTGGTTTTGGCAGAGGTTACAGTCCACAGGACAGCGTGAATGCATGAAGAGCATTTGGAAAGCATGAATGATGCTTTGTCATATTCTTTCCACCTAGTGTTGGCTAGGTGACTTGTAAAGGATAATTCCAGCAGAGACTGTCTTAATCACCTAGTTTCTACTTGTTTGACAGTTTTCTGCTTCCCTGAGCAGGCTCTCCTCATCACCTTCAGACTCTAGTGTGAATTAACACTCACTAATGGCCAGCATTTCAAATTTCAGATATATCTCATCAAGTCTTTCTACCATCGCACACTTTCTAATACTATCATGATGCTTCATTTGATATGTCCTAAAATATCATTTGATATGTCCAAAAATATCATTGATTTTTCTTATTATTGCATTCTGCGACTGTGATTCAAAGAAACATCCGGTTTCTTTCCATTGATACAGCTACCAGAAACATTTCTAATTAATTCCAGTGTCCATCGCTTTATACCAGCATACTACAAACTACAGTTGCTGTTACTCCTGTATTCAGTGTGACTTGAAAGCAAGTGTATGGTTCCAGAGCAAGTAACTCCTCTAGTGAACTCCCTCTAATCAAATATTCTTCTTCAAACAGGAATATCAGGATAAGACAATGTCCATTTGGCAATACGAGGTTGTATTCTTGTTCTGCATTGCAGACATTTCTGCATGACATTTCATGTCATTACCATTTATTTTTTTTTTGCAAAACATTGATGTTGTTTTAGATAGTTTTGTCACTGCAACAGACATGTCTACTATCCACTTTCTTCCCAGTTTATGATGCAAATGTTAACATGTTATATAGGCATACAAAACACCACCCTTTCCCCTTCCCTTAATAAAACCCTTCCCTTTGTTAAATACTCAATATGGAACAATGTAAGACATTGTCCTTTAGAGATCACTTTTGCCTATGCGCAACTGAAGATGGGCTTGTGCACCAATACCAAGTCTTTTTCTTTTCCTTCTTTCCAGCTATATCAGTTAATATCAAATTTTATGATTTCCTGCAATTCTTGCCAGGTGTATTTTATTATTGGCTGGGGTAGAGTTAATATTTCTTCATAGTAGCTTGTATGGGACTGTGTTTTGGATTTGTGCTGAAAACAGTGTTGATAACACAGGGATGTTTTAGCTACCGCTAGGCAGTGCTTACACGGCTTCAAGGCCTTTTCTGCTTCTCACACCACCCCACCAGCGAGTGGGTTGAGGTGCACAAGAAGTTGGAAGGGCACACAGCCAGGACAGCTGACCCCAACTGACCGAAGGGATATTCCAGACCATATGAAGAAGGAAGGGTGGGATGTTCAGAGTTATGGCAAGTAACAGTTCTTCTTTCCAAGTAACCATTACACATGGTGGAGCCCTGCTTTCCTGGTGATGGCTGAACACCTGCCTGCCCATGGAAAGCAGTGAATGAATTGTTCTTTTTTTTTTTTTTTTACTTACATGTGTGGCTTTTGCTTTACCTATTAAACTGTCTTCATCTGAACACACGAGTTTTCTCACTGTTACCCATCTTATTGACCACCCAACCCCCGCCCCCATACAGCGAGCAGCTGCATGCTGCTTAGTTGCTGGCTGGGGTTAAACCATGACACCACGTTATGTCCAAAATCTGTGGGGACCACCTTTTAGAAGAGGTAAATGACCTCATTCCTTGAAGAAGAAGATATTTTAGATAGCAGCAACTTTACCAACTACAAACTTTTTAAAATTATGAGTGTTTTTTTCCTACCATTAATCATTATAGCTAAGGTTTATAGTATAGTACATTATAATAGAGTGCATTACTGTACTGTAGGCTGCTTTACATTATCCTGCAGGTTCAGTGGTGAGGACAGAGTCCTGTGGTAAGACTGGCATGCAGCAGAGCCTGCAGTGTGTCTGCTGGGGAGTCAAGGTGAGCAGGCAGAGATTCCACAAGGCACAGTGGCAGCATTGATGGCTCCAAAAAAGAGGCTGTACAAGTGAATGACTGAGCTCCAGAGGATTATCTCCCACTGAAATTGAATATAAGGGGTTAAGAGCCTTTCCATCTCTCTTGAGTTCTGTAAAATCAGCCTTTAATTTGAGAACTTGCTGTTCCATTCTTTATTCTTTGACACACTCCTATTTTTAATCCTTTACCATGTGATGCAGCATATTGTCCAGCAGCCACTTAGCAAGATTGTTGAACTCCTTTCATATGTGGTCTGTGCTGGATGGTGCAGCTCTCATTTTTTTTTTAGCAGTAAAGGAAAAAAAGAAACATTGAGTAATTCACAATGACCCGAGGTTCCTGTTTATGCTATAAATACTAGCAAGGACAAGTCTCATCATTATATAAAACTGGAATAAAGTTCTTCCCAGTAGATTGCAGGCGGCTGAAAGGAACCAGAATGCATTAGGTTTGACATTACAAGGGCTAGGTGAGAGAATACTTCAAGTTGTCTAGGAATGGTGTCTCTCAATTGGAGAGCTGCCCTTGTATTGCATTTCCTGTTCCCTGCTGTCATTTGCTGTGCGCATATGATAGGGAAACAAAAACACTGCTTATGCATACCACACTACATTTGTCCAAGCTACTGTATCTTGTCTCTACTTTAAGTATACATATATCCACACTATGTGTTTTTATTATGTACATTGACATAGATCATAGTTATACATAGAAACATGCCAGGCTGTGAATAAAAGCTTTCCCAGTTATTCTCAGTCCACAGCACTTTGCAGAAAGGAGAAGGAAATGCACATATGTATGTGTGTGCTTATGCACTCAAATACATACATATGCTTAGTACTGATATTAAATCAAGATAACATTTTTAGGGCCACACTTTTGTCCTCTTCATTTTTTTTTTTTTCAATAACATGGCAAAAGTAACTGTAATATTAATTTGCAAGAAACAGAGTATCTTGAAAAATCTTTCCTACACATACTTTTTCTGCACTGAACCCCTCCTTTAGGAAAGTAAAAGTTTTATTTTTTTGAAGTGTCAGAGTGGAAAAAAGACTTTTGTACCATTTTGAAAAAGATGAAGAAATAAATGAAGCCAGTTTGGTTTTGCTTCCAGTGTCACTGAAATAGAAATCCCATAAATATTCCTGGAAGTTACTAATATTGACATGCAAGTATTTTAATGTATAAAAGAGACATCTTAAATTTTTTCATTAGCTCTTTTTAGAGCACAGAGTGAAACAAACTTACTCCATAATAAAATCTAGTTCTGTCTTCTTTTACCCTGTGGCTTCTTTTTTCCCCTTTATTTTTGTTGACTTATTCCCTGGGAATAAGTACTTAAAGGCTTTATCTGAAGCTTATGCAAATAAATGGGAGACTTTCCACTGCCTTACAGGTACTTTACACCAAACCATATGTTTGGTAAAGTTTCCAGGAAGACTTGAAAGTCATCTAAAATGAAAACATGCCATTCATATTTAGGGAACCCACTGTACAGACAAAGGACTGGCTCCTGCTTCTGTCCATTAACATTTCTGTAACTTCCGGGAGAACAACCTAAATGCAGTAAGACCTGATTTTCCACTGCTTTGCATCTTGTGTAGCCTTTTGCATCTCTACCTTATGGAAACTGATTGTTAAAACCACTCCTGTTGTTTTTGGCAACACAAATTATAGTGTTTCACTGTCCCTGCAAGAAAGGCAGAGAAATAACTCCAGGATACAAGTAGCTGAAAACAGATTATTTTTTTTTTTAAAGTTTGCTCTCTCAGTCAGCCCTTTATTTCAGGTGAACAATCTAAACAATGACACAGGAAATGTAAATGCTTAGGATAATATTTGTCTTAACTGAACAGATACTGATTTAAAAAATTTGTTCCTCAAACTCTGCCCCATTTGTATACAGTTTATACTGCAGAGCAACAGAGAAGCAAGGTCTGTATCTGTAAGATATTGATGAATAGGAAAAACTTAGCTATTGAGATTGTAATTATTTCACAAGGAAGGTGCAGTGATTTGTTTGGTTTAATGTCACTACTTTATGCAGTTTCTACATGAGAACCAGGCATTGTTTATTTTGTTTCACTTGTTTTTGATTACTGCATAAAGAATTTGGTAAACTCAGCTTTGTTCTTTTGAATTCATAACAAAACATCCAGGATAAATGCATTAAACAGTAGCTTCATCATGAAGGCTTCTAGGTGACTCAGAACACAAGAACAAATTGGAGAATAAATATTGTTATTTGTGCATTGTTGTCATTCATAATCAAAGGAAGCCACATCATACTCTGAGCGGCCTGTAACTTCCTAAACAATTGAAAATACTGGACACTGCAGCAGTTATCTGTGGTAAGTGATGTTAGCAAAGGCATTATTAGTTATACAATGAGTGGGCCTTGCAAGATCACTTGGAATATCAAAACATTAGGTGTTACTTTTCACGGCCTGGAAGGCTGATCATTCAGAAGTAACAGAACAGCCTCTTGGGTTTGAACACTTAAGATTTCAGAGAAATGTTAAAGAATTTCTTTATCTGTTTTCATATGTCCATAAGATATATACATGGCATAGGGCTGAAACCTTATCAAGTGGATTCTCTCCTGGTATCCCAACATTTGCTTATTCCAGTGATTGCCACCAATATCTCAGGAAAGTGAGACTAAAGTTTCCTATCCAAATGATGATGAAAAGCAATGTAAATAGGATATAAAAGAGGATAAAGTATTGAAGTGTTCTGAGGTTGTTTGAGCAATAAAGTTGCCAGGATATCATTTCTTGGATGAAGTCATGGACCAGAAAGGGGACTTGCATCCTAATACATATGGAAATCAACCTCCAAGAGTTCCTTTACACCCAAGAGCCTCTTACCTGATCTGACTTGCCCCTAAAGTCTTTGTGTTGCTCAGGGATGTCTGCAGCTCCCTCCCTCTCCACTTCTGCACTCACACTGTGCTGGCTCAGATTTGCTCAAGCAAGTTTGCCACAAAAATTTTAGGCTTTGTTTCCTTTTTTGCCCACTGGGGAGTATACTCAATTTAGACATCTTCCTTCTCTAAGTTTTGTAATGAATCCCATTTTTGGAAAAGTTTTCTGCAATATTTTGATACTATAGGTCATATTTTGCTTTCACTGTGCATCTTTGGGAATTTTTTCCTCTTGACAAGTGGTTGTAAAAGGCCAAGTCCTGATCTGTTGTATGGGCTAAGCCTTTTTTATGAATTCTGATTGTCTGGATGATGTTAAAAAAGTTGTCCTCAAAGGGAAAGGAAAAACAGGATAGACAGGAATTTTTAAGCAGACAACAAAAGCAGGAAAAAAATAGTTCTTGCCATTTTGAATATGTGCTGTTTGTTTGCTTTAGATTTGTTGTTCAGTTTAAAAGCATATCAGATACACGCATGACTGTGACTTGCTATTATCACTCTAATCTTCTCCCTTGTGATTGTTGCCAGTCGGAAGATCTTTGGAGAGACATATTACAGCCCATTTGTGTCTATTAGAATTTGAAATTCATCTTTTCTACCGTCTCTGTGGGTTTCGTTGCTTCTGTTGAAGAGATCGAGCATTATATCTAATGCCTGGTACAGGATTCTCTGTTTATTGTGCTCTAATGGGGTTGCAGAAAGGATAGAGTTGTTTATTTAGTTTCTTCCGTAAGAAAAGGGTATTTTATTATCATTTTGTAGTGAAGTTTTCCTTAGTGCTCCATTGAGCCAACTTTTGCAAGCACACATAATTAAAAAGACAGCCCTCGCTACAAAGAGCTTGCTAACAAAAAAATACAAGCAGAAGTGACATGACAGAGGAACTGGGCAGAGTAAAGTAAGGATGGAACCATCCCTTTTAGCATAATAACCAGAAGTCACACAAAAATCTTGCTCTGACTGCTAGCAAGCATTTATTGTCTACTAGTGCTCTAATGGCAGGATCCAGTTCTCAGGAGTGATCTGAAGACTATGGCAATGACTTCATGAAGACTGTAAGTTACGTATTTTTGCTCCACATATGTTTAGCAGATATGTTTATGGTGGCTCCAATAAACACGCAGTTCTGATTTTTCTTTTTGGTGAGGGGAACTCTTGGAAAAAGTTTTGGCATTTTAATGTTCTGTTGTTTGGCTTGTTTCAGTTGTGCCTGCAAAGCACTGGAATATGCTTGTAGACCCATCTGACTGGGACGTATGTGCTAGCTGCTCATTGCTTTTAGTATAGTTTGACCTCTTGTTTGGATCAGTCAGTGTGAACAAGTTTGAAAGCCATAAACATGTTTATTTCTGAGTTCAGATGCAGAATGGAACTAGTAAAAAGGGATAAGTAACAGGAAATCCTCTCTTTCCAAAACAGAAGAAATTGTGGTGACTTTGGGTGTGTTTGTAGATTGCTACAAGTCTACTAGAACACGAGCATCAATGCAACCTTTCTGTCAGCCTCAGGCCTTGCATACTTTACTGCTCATGTGCTATGTTTATATTGTTTTGTATGTTTTGCTGTTTCCATATAAGAAGCTTTTCCCCCTCTTTCAATTGATATGGAAGCAAAAGAGTTACTGGGATGGGTGCAATGCACAGATTCTCATGAGAACAGTAGAAAATTAATTTCTAACACATAGTCTGAATCACAGAACAGAGTTTGTGGGAGGGTTACAGTCAGAAGAAAACATGTATGTACTACAGGGAAGCATTTTCTGTTTTTTTGTCAAGCATAAAAGATATGTATGAAAATATTTCTTTACTACTTTGTAGCAGCTTAGTCTAAGTCTCTTCAGATTCCAGTAGTTTTCTGGCTATAGAAGTTGGAATGCTCTAAAGACATAAAAGAGTAGGTTCAGCTGGTTACCATTTAGTTTGAGGGAAAATGTGTGCTCTCTAGATCCTTTGGTGTTTGTATCCTGTAGTCCAGACATTCCATATGTTTACTTATTCTCATTTTCTTCGATGGTATGTATATGTTTTAGCTTCTTCTCCCAGATGTCCTGTCACAAACAAACACAATGCTATTATGTCTGTACAAGAAAATAGAGCTCTCTGAAAACATGTCAGATGAGTATAGGACGCCCACACAACAAAGCATGAATCTCTTAATAAACACACACACACGGCCCCCAAACTTTCTGTAGCCTGCTGATACAGGTTGTCTCTGGGTCCCTTGGGAATGCTTTCACATTGCTGGAACATGCTCTCCTTGCTCCGACTGACATCCTATAAGGAATTGCTCCTTGTTTCAGTGCTGAGTCTTTAAAAAAAATCTCTGAGAAGACTCAATATTCTTAAATATCCTACTGGAGTCAAGGCGGTTGCTCTTGTGTGGTGACCTTTGTTTGTCCAAAATGAGTGCAAAAGAGACAAAAAAACAGTCAGATTAGAAATGCTACATTTTACTCCTGTGTAGCTTGCCACGTAAACTGATTCAGAAGACCCTGGTTATGTAAAATACCCACATATCCCAGGATGAAATGTAATTAGAATTTTGTTTAAATACTACTTTCAAAATGTGTGAACATTTATTACATCTGAACACTTGTGGGAAAAAAGAGTTCAGCACAGCCAAGGCACTTCTAAAAGCTGTGCCACATATGAAGAAAGCATAGTGATCCATGGGTAGTAAGGAAAGAGGTGAGACCTTCCATTCTCTCACTGCCTCTGTGCAAATTATTTGACCTTACTTCTTCCTTCTGGTCAAGCAAAGGCTATAATACCGGAGTCTATTGCAGTACTAATACATTGGCATAAGAGTGATATGCTTTGTTGGGAGACCAAGTCCCAGAGTCAAATACATTAGACACAAGTTGTAAAAATTTATTTTTAGTTGATGTTAAATTACAATAGATGTACTACTATGCAGCAGAGTATTGTTTAAAAGTTTTTCTGCATACATAAATTTTAGAATTGCAGGATAGGGATATCTGGTTCCTCCATATAAAGAATTTATAATAATGGTCCAGATTTCTTTAAAGTGTAGTTATTAGCGTAATTAAAAAGTGGGATGGAGAGGTATACTGCTGACCATTGAAGTTGGAGAACAATTAAGTATTTGAACAAGACCTGAAAGAAGAAAGTGGTTATTCAGTAAGTCTTGAGAGATTACATTTTGTGCGGTAAGCGTGCAAGTGTTTCTGATCTCCTGGGTCTGGGTGTGCACCCATGGTAATGGCAACTGCATATGACGATGTATGAATGAGAAATGAAAAAAAAATAAAACCTTTTCCTGCTTATTTCTGTTGTATATTAACTGCAACAGCTGAGTAACTTGACCTTAGGTGTCATCAAGGAAATTTCTGTGAAATTATCTTTGTTATGTGCAGTCATGGATGAGGGAAATAACTAAATAGAAAAGAACAATGTATAATTGTACCTATGTGGGATTGAATTGAATTAAGACAAATACAAATAATTATTAAGAAAAATATTGTAATATAATATTAGCATAAATTCACAAACTCAACAACTCAAATCGACATAATTTTTTTTGCATGCATAATCATCTTGTGGAATTCATTGACACATGTTACAGTTGAGACAAAAGAGTGGGTGGAGAAAATAAGCAATGTAAGAGCTTTAGATTTAATATTTACTACTTTTTTTTACAAAGACCAATGATTAGTTCTGATCTTCGGTTTACCCGATAATGCTATACCAATTGATAACTCTCAAAAAAAGTTGTAGAGGGTTTTTTTCGGTTTAAAAAGAAAAACTTATTAACAGTGAAAAAAAAGTTATCATTTAGTTTATTTTGAAATTTATGTTCTAGGGAAGCAAAAGTGCGAAATGATGACATAACTCAGCCTGATAAATCCTATGGTTTATGAATGACCTATAAAGTGAGAAAATATCAGGTTCAAGGTATAAAAAGTGTTAAAATGATATGTTGTTTCAACACTTTTTTGGTCACAAACCTGTTATTTCCACAGTCTCTACGCTGGTTGCTTTTCTCAAGCTGAATAGTCTTTATGGATAATGTATCTTTTGGCATGGTCTTCTTCTAACTAGAAGAATTACGAACAAACATGAACAGCTTCAAGATTGCCTGCATTAATTCATGCTAAATTTGTGTAAAGTTGTCCTGGTTCCAGCAGGGATGGGGTTAATTTCCCCAAGTATCTGGCAGGAGACAGAGGTATTCCATACCATGTGAGCCATCCCGTGTGCAGTGGTACCATAATCGTGTTATCGCTTTTGTACATTCCTCTATCGGTGTTATTCTTGTTTTTCTCTTTCCTTTGTTTTTCTGTTAAACTTCCTTTATCTCAACCCACAAGTTTTGCCCTTTTCTTCTTATTTTCCTCCATGGCTATGGGGATTGAACGAGCTGCCTCATGGTTCTTTGTTGATGGCCACAACAAAATCACAACAAAAGTAAAGATATCCAAATCTGATCACAGAGAATCACAGAAACACAGAATGGTCAGGGTTGGAAGGGACCTCTGGAGATCACCTAGTCCAACCCCCTGCCAGAGCAGGGTCACCTATAGCAGGTTGCACAGGATGGCGTCCAGGTGGGTTTTGAATGTCTCCAGTGTGGGAGACTCCATAACCTCTCTGGGCAGCCTGTTCCAGTTCTCTGCCACCCTCAAAGTAAAGAAGTTCCTCCTCATGTTTAGATGGAACTTCCTATGTTCAAGTTTGTGCCCATTACCTCTTGTTCTATCATTGGGCACCACTGAGAAAAGACTGTTCCCATCTACCTGGTACTCTCCCTTTAAGTATTTATAAATATTGATAAGATCCCCCCTCTGTCTTCTTTTCTCTAGACTAAAAAGACCCAAGTGCCTCAGCCTTTCCTTGTAAGAAAGATGCTCCAATCCCCTAATCATTTTAGTAGCCCTTTGCTGGACCCTCTCCAGCAGATCCCTGCCTTTCTTGAACTGGGGAGCCCAGAACTGGACGCAATACTCCAGATGTGGTCTCACCAGGGCAGAGTAAAGGGGAAAGATGACCTCCCTTGACCTGCTGGCCACACTCTTCTTGATGCACCCTAGGATGCCATTGGCCTTCTTGGCCCTCAGGGCACATTGCTGGCTCATCATCATCAACAGAAAACTTTTTGAAATTACTCACATTCTAATTTTTAAATGTTTTTTCTACAAATTTGGAAAGAACCCTCCTCAGAATTTCTTGTAAATATCTGTTCAACGAAATTTGTCCAGTAGGAAAGATCACAACCTATTCAAATCCTTTTAGAAAAAGAATTCAGTTTTTAAATTTTAAATGACCATTTAGATTTAGGTAAACTTTGGATTCTGAGGCCTGGTCAAGGGGCCTGTCCTCTTAAGAAGAGAGAGCTACAGTCAAGATGCACCGAACAATCTAAGATGCTTAGACAAAGAAATCCCACTCAGGAAACAGAAGTGGTATATTGCAACATATGCCACCAACTGCAGCTTAAGGAGGAACTGGAAGGAGTGTGATGGCTGCCTTCACAGAGCAAGGCAGACTAGATCCTGTACAGCAACTATTAGGATCATCTAGTGCTCTAATATAACTTTTTATGTCCCTTCTCTCCTGAATGAGATATGTAACAGCTGCCAATGCTTTCAAATACAATGCAACTGATAAAGATTCGTTTGGAATATGGAAACCTAAAAAGTGCATAATTCTTCTTACTGTTTTCTAAATTTTGATAAAAATACTCTTAAAACTGACTTTTTTTGTGGACTTTGCTATCTGTGTGCAACATATATTCATTTTGGCTTTTATTTACAGAGATCAGATTAATTAAATTATGAAAACATTGTGGACGTCTATGTTTGGAGAACTTAGTGTGTGAGAAGCACTTGAAATCTGTTGCCAGCACTTCTGAGGACCAAGTTGCACATGGACTTTAACTTCTGATGTTACTTGTCAGGCAAGAACAGTTTTGTATGAGTATTCCACTCATTTCGGCTGTATAATTAAAAGCCAAATTAAAGTAGCAAAATTTTGATTTGTTTTTCCCTTTGGCAGCTTTGATTACATTGCATTTTCATTGTTTTCAAATACAAAATGACAATGCCACACACCTAACAATAACATGCAACTCTATCTCTTTGTTCTCCATTTACCATGGAGTTCTTCTCTATCCTGGTGAAAGAAGTGTTATAAAAAGTGCAGAGAAATTGATTCCTTGACTGCAACAAACTTTCCAATCCAACAGTTTCTTCTTAGGGAGCTGAACACCAAAAAATATATGAAAGTAGCATGCATTGATTTCAGTGACAATCTCCAAGCAGTCTGCTACCTGCTGCAGGGTAAAACTTCAGATCTCTTAACCTTGACCCTCCCTTAATCAGTTGTCCACCTATGCCTTATGACCCTTCAGTAAGACACTATCATCATAGACTCAGAATAGCACACCATCTACAACGCCTAACTCTACGTATTGTAGTGTGATACAATAACCAGTCTCTAATAATGACTTCAGAAGTCCTCATACATGTTTTCAAGAAATATTAAACAGAAATATTAAATATAAATAAATAGATGGAAAAGATTCTGAAGAAAGAACATCTGAAAAATGCTGGGAAAATGTCAGGTCTGGACACACACTCCTCCCGAAGTGTCAGTTGCACGAAGCTCATTGCTGGGCTATGGGACACACTGTAACATATGACTATGTATTTTAAGAAAGATGGACATAGCGATCTTTAGCTTTACTAAACAGAAATTGTGAAGATGAATGAAACAAAGTAAATTCTAGAGACTGCAGAGAAGCTGATGTGTGGAAAGACCTTAACTCTGAGTATTGAAGGTGGTCTTTTTTCCAGCTATACTCTTCTTGTCCTCAAAAAGAGCAGCTTTTCTTTCTTCACTGTTTCTCAGATATAACGTTTTTTCCATACCCACCTTTTTGCATAATTACTCTCAGGTGCAGATTCAGCAATCAGGCTGGTAAAAGTATCACATGGATGTTTTTCAAGAACACCTCTATCCACGGGGAGAGGAATTCCCCCCCCCCCCCCCCCAATGCTTTTTGAATTGCTCACTGATAAGTGTACTGACCTTCATCTGATCCCTGTTAGTCTGCCTTGGTTCCCATGTGGAACCAATAGCATTGTGCTAAATACAATCCAGCAGCGGCAGGTGCATCCAAACTGTTTTACCTGAGACATGTACTGCCTAGGCGTTCAGTGAGTGCAGGGCATGGCGCAGCCCAGCTTTCCGTGCCTCTGCAGTCAGGTGGACATCTTGCCAGTGTGGGGCTGCCACTCAATAGCAAGATAAAACGGCTAGTGGTTCTACAGTGTTTGAAAAAGTCAGACAAAATATTTGGCATTCATCTGATTGATATTTCCTCTCTGAACCCGTAAAAGG
>VZSZ01001986.1:100942-120183 GCA_013398815.1 Ibidorhyncha struthersii | reverse complement strand
TCCTTACTTCCTTACTTCCTTACTTCCTTACTTCCTTACTTCCTTACTTCCCTACTTACTTCCCTACTTCCCTACTTCCCTACTTCCCTACTTCCCTCCCTCTTTTCCCATCTTCCTCTCCTCTCTGTCCATTTCCCCCGTTTACTCCTGAAGCACAGTATTTTTCAGTGCTCAAATAGTATAACTTTGCATGGTACAGTTATACCTACATGCAGTTGTTTAAAATTCTTTTTTCTTGGAGTCTTTTTTTTCAGAAGAAGGTTGTGGTAATGCAATATTCAGTTTGGGCTGGATTTTTTAGGAAGTGTCTCAGCGTGTTGTTTTTCCTATCTTGTATATTCTTATCTTGCATATCTTATGTATTTTGCAACACTAATTACCTACTGTGGAAAGTTGGGGTGTGATCATTCCTTTGTGATGTTTCCACTGTGCTAACAAAACAGCCTGAAAACTGTGATTTATAACTACAAACTGCAAATCTTAATTAACATGGATGTTGTTGAATGCAAGCCTTAATGCTTGAGTCATAAAGATGTGTATATCAGAAAAATAAATGGCTGTGGGCTTAAATTTTTTTTCATAAACTGTTCAGGAAAGAAACCTTTATTCACGTTAAGGTTTACAGATAGAGAGGAACAAACATGGGAAAGCTAGCTTCTGTTTCTGGCAATAAGCTTTGAGAATATTGCTCTTACTATCTGATCAGGTTTCCATATCACTAACCTAGAATACAGTGTCTGGCAATCTTTATCTGATTTCACAAATATGAAGCAGAAAAAAACAGAGGAAAGGCAGCTGACATGCTTAGATCCATACCAACCCTGACCTAAGGAAAGATTTAGAGAAAGATTTTTAGAACCATTTCTCATTCTAAATGGATTTATAAATTAATTAAACACTGGAGCAGGTTGCACAAGGAGCTTCTAAAATCTCAGTCCTTGGAGGTTTGGGGGATGTGACTGGGCAAAGCCCTAAGCAATCTTGTCTAAATTCAGTGCTGACACCATTGTGAGAAGGTTGACCTGAAAGAACCCCTAGATCCTGTCCAACCTGTGTAAGTCTGGGACTGTAATGTGAGATGAAGTGCTTTCTGTATGAAGGAGGACGTATGAATGATAAATGTCATATTGAATGGTATGGAATAGGTTATATGCTTACCTCTGTCTATTCTTTTTCTGTACTACCAGCACAAAAGTGGTAGTGTAAGTGGAAATAGAAGTGATTATATGTATCGTGTATATGTGTATATACATATAAAAATAAAAGACAATTAAAAGACAATAATTTTTTTTAAAAAATGCTGTAAAGCTGAAAACCTACTTGGTAGTAGACATAGTAGAATAGTAGAATAGTTTTTTTCCTAACTTGAAAGGTTTCCTCTTTTCGGTGTGTCTTTTTAATGTTTTTTTTTATTACTATGGTAATGTCATAAAAACCCTTGCTTCAGGAAGTGATAGGTTAGCAGCAGGAATTAGGAAGGCATACTTCCCTCCACCCCCACATCCCCTTTCTACAGAAATACAAATTAACGGGGCAAGTAAAAGCTGCTTTTTCTCTTATTTCTGTGGCTTGTTGTTGCTGTCAAGCTGTGTAAGGTCAAAGAGTAGATCCCACAGAATCTCTGAGGGGTGGGAAAGAGCAGCGGACAGAGAGATGGTACTACATTTGTTCTATTGCTGACTGCTTAAAACTGCATAAGCAGAGTAGCCAAGGGAAGGAATTATGATTCAGACTAAAGACTTGCAAGGTCTTTACAGTGGACTTTCCTGTGCAATCCAGTTATGTGTCATACATTACATATCATTACATACCGTTGCTTACCCAAAGTGAGATGTAGAATCCCGTTCACTACAAGAGTATCTGCTTTTCTCTGGATTCCTTAGCTTTGACCATGGTCAGATACAAAAGACAGCATTTATCTTGTACAGTGTAGTACTTTCTGTGTTTCCAGCTGTTGGAATGCCAAGCATGTTTTTCCCCATTTGCTGGTGGATCTCCTCAGGACTGTAAAAAAGAAAAGGTGTTTTAGAGATCTAAATATAAAGGAATGCAATTTTAACATATTGTGTCATTAAGAAATTTAGGAGCTTTTAGATAGATTCTGAAGGTAGTGGAAAATGAGATGCAGTGTTGCATTAGACATGTTTTTAGTATTTTCTTCTTTTTGTAAAAGCTGTAATTTTCAGAGTTTAGAACCAATTTAATGTCCCTGGAGTTAGAGCTTTTTTGTATCCATTGTCCATTAGGTGAATTACTAAGCCAAGAATGGAATCCATTTATAATGTATAAAATACTGTAAAATGTCTTAAAAACAGTCTAGGCAGGGAAGAAAGCATCAGGAGTCCATTAAATTTGAAGTCAGTGAGTTCTGAGGTTCTTCTTATAATCAGATAATGGGTTTTCATGCTTTGATAAGAGCCATTAGATATAGGAAGATTTATTTAAAAGTTTGAATTCAATAAAAATTTATACAGAACTAATGTAAAATGTATTCTGTTTGACATTTGAGACAGCTTTCAAAACAGTATTTTGCTTTAAAAAATCCCTGTTACTTCAGTAATATTTATTATGTTTTAATACAAATTAATAAATAACACCTGAAATGATAGTGTCACTGTTACAGACTTTAAAGAGATCTGTCAGAATCTACTATAAACTTGCATTCTTATGGGATTGTAACTTGGACGTAAAAATATGCTCTAGGTTAAACTCTTATCAGGGAAGATCACAGCTGCTGACATATTTTTTAACAATTAAAAGTACATTTTCTCTGCGGAAAGTTCAGCTTCTAAAGAGCAACATGCACTGTTGAAAAATAACTGAATATGAAGAGAATGATCGATTCTAAGACTGCCTGAAGAAGATTTTGTGTTTCACAGTGTCTTGTTTAGGTCCATCCATAGCTGTGCCCTTCTGCACAGCTCACCTGTACTGAGTGTCCTATAGCAGTGAAGTGGTTGTCCGCAGGCACAGTGTGGCCAGCACCACTTGACTGGAGCTAGTGATGACAGAAGCTTTCCTTTAAAGCCATGCTGTTCTCAGATTCAATGAATTATTTTGGGGGGAGAAGAATTCCCAAATTGTTCTCTCCAAGTCAGCAGCTACAGAGGAAGGAAGGCCTCAGCAACATGTACCTTTGTCAGGAGTGGGACACTGTTTCCAAATATCTGACAAGGACTCAAAGACATAGTGACAAGCCTGAGGTATTGGGTTTGCATTTATTTTTATGCAGTGGCTAAAAACACGCCAAGCGGAGGCATCCTAAATAGCTTTTGCGCACTACTTACTCTTGGTTCCTCTGTGGTTTTAGGTAAATGTTTTCAAACTTATTTGTTTTACTCTGGGAAGAAGATTGATCTCCTGGTAGGAATCTGTGAAAGCTACGGGCAAGGAAATAATGGATATTCTGGTTTTGGTAATAACAATGTTTAAAAACACACATATATATATATAGGAGTTGAAGTTAGAATGGAATTTTCCAAAAATGTTCAATGTAGCAAATTCATTTTAATGCTTGGTTAGCATAGATTAAATTTTTTTCTTCCCTGATAATTACATTTTTTCCAAATTGTTTTCTCTTTGGAAAGTGTTTAAGCCATCCAAACACATAATTGTTTCCCCTATTTTCTGTTTATTATTCAAACAAATTGACAACAATGCCTACTTCTAGGTTTTATTTTGGACTGTTGAGCTGATCATGGAGGATGCAAGCAGTGTAAACGGCAACTTTTGCAAGGCGGTGATTTGGGATGGAGGAGAGTAAAAATCTAAAGTGAACAGTCACCCCAAGATATGTATAGGAACTGATAGAATTCGCAGAAAGCAACCAAGGTGCCGGCAGTGGGTGATTTCCGGGATCCAGAAGCCACAGCTGAAACAGGATGTTACAACTCTTAGGTAATCCTTTCTTCTCTGCCTCTCCCCTGTGTTTCTGTGTTAACTTACCATAGTCAGCTTCTGCATTAAACTGTGTAGACAGTGTAGACACTTAAGCAATAAAGCTTTCCCTGTTCCCTTTCAGATATTCTCCTCTTCATCCACACCCGCTCAATTCAATTTATTTTTTTTTAAATTCCTATATTCCTGGAGCAGGATGCTATACTAACAGTATTGATGTTACAGAATCAGACTTTTTATGAAGCTTTTTTTCATACTCTTACACACATACTTACAGTTTTTTGGGTCCTTTAGAGCTCTCATGATGCAGGAGATAACTAATACACAATTCATAGAAAACATTCATAAATGTAAATTCACCCAGGAGGTTTAAATTACTCCTTAGGGTTAAATGAAATTCATATTAATGATATTCATGTATGGTAAATAGCATGGATTTTAAAACCCACCCTCTATACTTATATACATAATCCAACAGCAGAGCTACTAATTAAATAATAACATGGGTGCCTCCAATAGCCTTTTAATTACAGACAGTAGTTGGTGTGTGAATCTGGCACTTTCAAAAATCTAACTTCCATTATTTGGAATTAACAAGCATTTTAAACAGTACACCGCAACTGGGGATGTCTCAAGGACAGTTGGGAAAATGAGTTACACTGTCAATGCAGAGAACAATAGTGACTCATCAGATGACTGTGACACAGCAGTATCATGATTTGTGATACAAACCAAATACATCAGATGAGATATTTTTATTACAGGGAGAAAGATGTTAGTGACGTCATAGAAGGCAATGGATAGAACTTGTTTGCATAGTCCTTCTTGATGTGGTCACCCAAACCTATAAAACCAAGTTGAGCTTGGAATAGCTACAGAGGATGCTATAGCAATGGGTAGGGGAGCACAAAACCTCATTCAGGAGAAGGTAAAAGAATACACTTTTCAGCAAACAGAATGAAAAGTTATTTTCCCAGATGTTTTAGCTAGGTATTTTCTGGTTTATTTGGTAGCTATTTTCTAACTTGTGGCTATTTTAACTACCTTTTTACATGCCGAATGTAATTTAGAATTTTCCAGTCACAGCAGTGGGGGGCAAGAGCCCTTAGAAGCTTTACGATAGACCTTTATCATTTCTGAAGGAGATTGGTTGCAGCAGTTGCCCATGATAGCAAGATCCAGAATTCCGGGAAGGCTTTTCCACTCTCTTGTGTCTATGTTTTCAGCACTGGATGTAGAATAAAGTACTATGTCAGGGGTCCCTTTTAGCTCTTTAGCCAGGCCTACAAAGCAGATTATAGGAGCTTGGGAAATTACTGCCAACTATCCCTAAAAGTCCACATGACATTTGGGCACAATGTTGGAGAAAACACTGTGCTCCACCCCCTCTCACTATCTGCTGGAGACACAGGAACTACCTACAGCATCTTAACATATTCTGGGATCTCCTACACTCAAGAGACACTCCCTGTCAGGAGGTTTCTTCACAGTTTGTACTTCCTGGCTAAAAAAAAAAAACACATCTGCCCCTTTGAAGATTGTTAATAGCAGCTTTTCGGTCTCTGGCATTCTTTTTTGGTTCTCTTTACAATTATATAGGGTGTGTTATGAAGAACAGAAAGCAAAGAAAGGAGAAACCCATGGTAATTCAGGCAACACTTGTGAATCCTTGCTAACATTTCCTCTATAATGCATGCTGTTTTAAAACTGAAGCTTTAACAGAACATTTTTTCTTTGCTTTTGTGTTCGGGTTACAGTGATAGTATTTGTGTTATGATTTAATATCTTCAAGTGTCCTGGATCAACAGTCTTCCAACTAAGAGCAGTGGCAAGTCTTACAATAATGCATAATAGAGACAGAAAAGAGTAGGCTATGCTTTTGCCTCTGCTAATGTGGCAAGAGGAAGATTCAGAAATTAGAATATGTCTACAAAGATATTTTCTTTTACCTTCTCTGTTGGTAGCTTCACACCTTGTCTCTGAGTCTGGAGAGCAGGTGCCTCTTGTGGAAGGCAGCATGCCACCAGCCCATTGCTGGAGGAGTACAAACCCCAGCTGTGCCTCTGAGAGCCACTGCCACCTCTCCCCTTCCTTCTCAGGAAAGCATCAGCAGCCTGGTGCACCAGAGCTCTGATGCTTCAGTGGCAAACTATAACATGTAGCACACAGTGATGTCTGGACACTTAACAGCATTCGCTGCAATGTGAATCCCTGCTCCTTGGCTTTTACTTTCACTGTTGTACAGGTACAGACCTCCAAGTCCTGTACAGCCCAGTCTGGGGAGCAAAGGGGCAGGGGGCAAAGAGCTGTCACCCTCCAAAATGTTGGTGGGAGAAAAAATAAGAGCAGGACTTCTACGTCTTAACGTTTAAACTTCAGTAGAACAAAATTTTAAGCATTAATAAAGTCAAACTTTGCTAGAACTACACAAGTCGTTATGAGATAATGCACATACCATTTTCCATTTTTGAGAAGGAGATGAAAACGATAATGAACGACATACATTAGATGTCCATCATATCATTTAATGTACACTGTGGTAAGACACTATGCTGCTGCACTGCTGAAGGTGCCGTAAGAACTTCTGTAGGTTGTTGCTCAAAAGGTTCAGTACATTTAAGTTATATTTTATAGTCCAGTCTAGTTGTAAGGCTAAATGCCAGAACCTCAGTGTCCTGGGAGGTATTTAAGCTGTCTCTCATCTTCCATTTAGTTGTTTACTAGACAGACTTTCTACAAAGACCTATCAAGCCCAGAGACAAACACCGTGGGAACAGATGGGAAATAGTCTGAGCAAAATAAGTAATATTCTTTGTGCATATGAAACAACAAAAATTTACAGAAAGCAACAACATTTGGGGTACAAGACCATACTTAATCTTTTTACTAGATGATATAGGTGTCTACATGGAAATGTTTCCCATTCCCTCAACTTCTTTCTGTTGGGTTTTTCATCACCAAGACCTTTTTCAGCAGTGCTCTTTGAAAACTCTATCATAGCGGTAATTTTTTTCTGCTTTCCTTGTTTTCTCTCCTTTCACTGAAACAATATCCTCTTATATGAGCAGGCTTCAGATGGAAGAAAATGAAGGTTTGCCAGAATCTTTGTGACATAATTGGAAAAATTTGTGTTACTTAACGCAGGCTTTACAAGAAGCAAGGCCTCTTTTTCCTCTAATATATAGCCTACTATTACTCCCTAGTGTAAGGGAAGATGTTATGCTACAAATTGAAAATTGTTGCATCTACTGCAGCTTCAAATAAAACTCAAAAGAAAATGTGATTTGATAAGTTCAGAAGATATGCTGTTTTCTCCTCATTTAGGTAAAGCATACCATTGCATTGACTGTATGCATTTAGAGCACATGCAGAAGTAGAGTCTCAGTGCTCACAGCCTGATTTTCAGTTATACTAAATTCTGTCTCTGCATGTTTTCCTGGGCAAGTTGTATGTGGAAGGTACAAAAATGCAATTCAATAATCATTGAGAGTGTTCATAACTATGGTCTGACAATGTTGCGGCAGGTTGACCCTGGCTGGGTGTCAGCTGCCTGCCAAAGCCACTCTATCACTCCTGTCCTCATCTGGACAAGGGGGAGGAAACATAATGAAAGGCTCATAGGTTGAGATAAGGACAGGGAAAGATCACTTACTGTCACAGGGAAAACAGGATCGACTTGGGGAAATTAGTTTAAATTATTACCAATCAACTCAGAGTAGGATAATGAGAAATAAAACCTAAATCTTAAAACACTTTCTCCCGACCCCTTCCTTCTTCCTGGGTTCAACTTCACTCCTGCTTTCTCTGCCTCCTCCTGAGCAGCATGTGGGGATGGGGAATGGAGGATGAGGTCAGTTCATCACACATTGTCTCTACCACTCCTTCCTCCTCAGTGGGAGGACCGCCCCATACCCTTCTGCTCCAATGTGGGGTCCTCTCTCCATGGGTCCACACGTCTTTCCAGGAGCCTGCTCCAATGCAGGCTTCCCACAGTGCCACAGCCTCCTTCTGGCATTCACGTGCTCCGTTTGGGGGTCCTCCCAGGTGCATATCTGCTCCACGGTGGACCTCCATGGGCTGGCTGCCTGCCTCACCATGGTCTTCACCACATGCTGCAGTAGAATCTCTGCTCTGGTGTCTGGAACATCTCCTCCCCCTCCTGCTTCACTGGCCTTGGTGTCTGCAGAATTGTTGCTTTCACATATTCTTACTCTTCTCTCCCAGCTGCTCCTGCACCGCAGTTTTTTCCCCTTCTTAACTACATTATCGCAGAGGTGCTACCACCATCGCTGATGGGCTCAGCTTTGGCCAGCACTGGGTCTGTCCTGAAGCCAGCTGGCATTGGCCCTATCGGACATGGGGGAAGCTCATGGCATCTTCTTACAGAAGACACCCCTGTAGCCCCCCCCATCTTGCTATGCAAACCTAATACAATTGTAACCCTTCCCTTTAAAATGGAATAATTTAAAAAAGTGGTCCTCCAAGACTAGTTATAACTAAGGAACTAAGGTAAGGAAAAACTGAACAATTTGTGGTTACTCTTTAGCTGCAATCTGGCTGCACTGCTGTTCTTCACAATCTGTTCTCTACTTGGTCATCTTTCAAATAAACGTATTTGCTTCATCAGTTTGATGCAGCTACCAATGCTGTTTTGCCCTGTTAAGCACAGGCTGCTTTTTTGAAAATTACTCAAAGCACTTTGAGAAACAGGTATTTTGTAGCCAAAGAATCTTTTTTAAATCCTGGATAAAAAGCCCATAACTGTATCATCAGCATAAGTAAATTCCTTCTACATATTATAATTACACTGATGAAAATATAATTGCATAAAGTGTGAGTTTTGTGTAAGGGTCTTTTTTATTACAGGTCACTTTTATAGCTGCTCCCATGATTTATACCAGCACTTAAATAGTAACATTGGGTCTATTTTTATGTGATTACATGTTACCAAGTAGAAAAATAAACACATAAAGTGACTTTTGCACACAGCAGATCCAGAAATTAATTTCAGTCTTTGGTTTCTTCTGGCAGAATGTCTCCCAGCCCTGCAGGCAAATTATTCCAATGGCAAATAGATGTTTTAGCTGGTTTAGCTGCATGGCAAAACAACCAGTATTTAAACAAGTAGTAATAGTTTAGTTGAAAAGTTTAGGCAGTGTTACTTAATCTAATTTCTAAGTTACTTCTTATTTCTATAGCTACCTTTAAGGATGAGTGAATGATCAAGAATCATGTTGGCTTGGGGCTTCTGACTTTTCATGAATGCAAAAACTGTATCAAACAAACGTTCACATATAGTCGCTGCAACTATGGGGGAGATCTGCTAGACAGATGAGATATAGCAGCATGCATGATGAAAACTAGGGAAGAGAGGCTGCTATTATAGCTTTAAGAATGAAAGAAGAGAAAAATGTTTCAGCTGTGGTAGTTATTGTAATGCAATAGTAATGGTTATTAGCAGTATTGCATCTTAAAAATACCTACAGCCTGTTACAGGGTAAAAACTAAAATGAAATATTGCTATACAGAGAGTATGATATAAATTCAAAGAAGTATGATGGAGAAAAAAATTAAAGTAATACTACAGCTGAAATAGTTAAAACATGAGTGTGGTAGATCAAAACTCACCTGGCAATTACCTTTACATGACATTCAAAACAATTTAATTGCAGGTTTGACTTTCTAAACTTTGACTCTGCCTATAGTATTGGAAATCTGGGGCAAATTCTTCTAGCACTACAGAGAAACACTCTCAGAAAGTCAGGATATATTCAAGAATTTGGGGAAACAGATAAAAATGAGAATGCAAAATTAGATCACTATGTCACGGATTGTCAGATTGCCCAGGCGCAACCTCCAATACAGCTGAAATTGTCAGGAACAGAACTGAGCACTCTGGAGAGCTTTACAGGAGTGCAGCAATATCCGTTTCCATTTTCACCTTGGTGAATGACTGCTCCAGTGTTAAGAAAGCTTTAAATTTTCCCATGTATGTGGACCCAAGTTCGGGGAACTCTTCCCACTTTGTAGTGAAGCATATGTATCTAATGCTTTCAGATACTTCTTAATTGTCAACGTGCAGTAAATTAATAGTCATAATTTTATCATCTATAGATTCTTTTTCACTGTAACTCCAAGGCTACTTTCTATATGCTTATCCTATATTTATTTCTATATGTATTCTATATGGCTTTTGTTGCTTGTGCAGACAGACATAAATTAACTTAGTGACCAACATGGACAGTGAGAAAAAGACACGGGTCACTATACTATGTTTTCAAGACATGAAAATAACACAGATTGGACAATTAGTTTCTTCCTTCTATATATTAAACTGTTGGGGCAAATATAATTGGACAGGGAGAGAAGGGGGGTTGGGAATCACCCTAACATTGTTTGTGTCAGTGTTCACTGATAGTAATTTTATAATCTCCTCATCTCTTTCAAATGTTCACCAGTTACTGAATAGTTATCATTAAATTTTCCCCATGGTTGAATAAGGACTGCTGGGACAATGCTATAAAGATGCAAAGGACATGAACCATAAATTTTATGTTATTTAACAAGCATCAGCATCTTTTTTTTCCAGACAAACTCAAATATTTCACATGAAAAGAAATACTTCATGTCTAGAAAAAAAGGAGTGTTGGGGTCAGAAAGATATGCAAAAAATTAGGTGTCAGCTGAATAAGGCAGTTCATATGTGTTTTTGGCTTATTGCAAGTGCTAGGAAATGTTGCTTTGGTCTTCCTCTGTTACTGTGGGTTGAGATCTCACTGCGTTGCAGTTGTTGAAGGTATTATGGAAATGAAGCGATGATTGTCACGGCTCAGTTGATGAGTGGCAACTTGCTAAGCCAAAATAGCCTGATGGCTCAGCCGAGCTTAGTATGCAAAATAATGTATGGCCTTTGTTTATTCTCAGAAACCTAAGCATATTTAAGCTCATATTTTCAAAAATTACCTAAAATATTACAAAATTAATGGGGACAGGTTGTTCAAGATCTCTAGGCTCGTTTTGCAAATCCCTCTTGTGTAAGGCTCATGTCAAAAGGAGGAAATGAGCATTTTTGTTGGATGCCCCTTCCTGCTCTTCCTCTTTCCCAGTAAGACTACGTGATGCAATTGCCCCAAAGTGAGCAATAAGCCTATTTAATTTAATTAAAAGTATAAAGTCCATACGTTTCTTTGACTCTATCAAGGATAAAGTGACAGTATCATCGTTTGCCAACAGTGAAAGCAGCACCCTGACACCAGGCAGTTCTCAACAGTCCTTCCCAGGGTAATTATTCCAGATCCTGCCTATTTCTGAACAGTGTGCAGTAACATGGTGTGTCCTTCCCCTCTCCCTCTCTTTTCTCCCCTGCCTCTCTCTTTCATTGAAATGGCACCGAGAGAACAAATTGCCTCCTTTGTCTGAAGCCTGCTTGTTCACAGTGGGGCTCTTCATCTGAACAAACCCGAAGATGTCAGGCTGTATAAACACTCAGGGAAAGATATGGTTCATAAAGGTTCCCACTCTGGAAAATTATACGCTACTTTCAAAATGCTTTGCCACATTTAAAAGTGTAATTATACCCTTCTCCTTAATGACTGACATGGCATATGTTTACACATGTTTTAGCTGACTTATGACAGTACACAGAAGCACATTGTACATTTGGTAGCAACAGCTAAAAGATGACAGGCACAACATCTGAACCTGCCTGTTAACATTGCCCAGGTATTTTTTAATACAATATACACCTAATGCCAGAGCCAGTTCCCTCCCCTGCCCTTCTTCTATATAACAAATTACATTGCCCGTTTTTTCTCTAGTCCGCAATCCGTGTCACCTCAGCCCTCCCAATTCTGTTTCAGGATTATTACTATTTTTTGTTTTATTTGTAATTTTCTTCAATATTTTCTCAATTCTTACTTGGCTGTGGGGAGTGGTAGTGGTGGCAGAAATCTTGTTAGTGGAGACGTTGTGCATGTATTGTAGGGCTGCGTTTCAGTCTGGAGTAAATTTCAATAGTTTGTCTTTAGAGAACTGGATGGAATAGAGGTTTAATAACAACATTATGGAGCCTTTCAACACTAGGCCAGTGACTGAATATATGACCAAGGGTGTGGTGGCTGCAAATTTTTATGCCTTAGTGGTTGCTACTTGGGGTTATGAAATGATGAAGTGGTCCCAGCCTGGCTGCCACCAACCAAACATTGCTGTTACAGTCATCACTACCTCCTTCGCAGTTTTGGGGAGGAATTCAAGACTGGAATGTGGATGGAAAGCACCCTGATCTTTTAAGGTGTATAGGATGCTTCTTTGCAGGCTGCTGAGGAGCTGCTGTCAGGTTGACAGCCTAGGGAGCAAACAAAAGCAAGCTTTTGGCACTCTGGGGAGGAGCACAGGTGCAGCGACTGCAGAGTATTGCCTAAGCCACATCCACCAGAAAGCTTTTAAGATGCAAACGTAAGCGGAACACTACACCCGTTTCTTACTTTGTGAAAAACACACTAAACAGATATAAGATCGTGTGATCTCTCACCCTCTGGGCCTCCAGGGTTGGGAGATCTACCGAGGAAGGGAGTTCAATCTCTTGAAGGAGAGATTGCTCTGCTTCACTTGATAGCTGTCCCTCTGGCATTTTTGAAGCATGGACTAAACAAAGTAGGAAAAAAAATACAAGTTCTTCTGAAAAATTTTGGTCTTGGTAAAGCAACAAGGTGGACAAAAAGAATGTGCACAAATATTCCTAATCATCACTGCTGCTAACACACACGTTCACTACACCATCTTCCTCAGCTAACACTCTCTCAACAGAAGCATTTCAGTTTCTTTTTAGCAATTCACAGACATGGGCAACTGCTTAGAGCTAAAGTAGCAAATAATTACCTAAACTGGTGAAGCTGACAGCGCACATTTAAGTAAGACAAGACATGAGTCTAGACAGCAGAATCAATGCATTTTCCCACTTGTGCACTGTTGTAACATGGTGTTCCTCCTTTCCAGGTTAGTTAAAAAGTTTTGGTATTTTCTATACCCACAGACTCCGGCATTTCTTTATAATGTCCACCTTACTGAAATGCAAAAACCTTGGTTTCTTAGTCATAATAATTCAAATTCACAGTGGCTTTTATAAGTCTGCTCAAACACAAAGATCTCGTTAGGGGTAACCTGACATAAATTTCTTCAGGATATAAACACTGTTCAGCAAAGTTTGAGGTGACAGCCATGTGATGATTCCTGCTTCACCAGTGTACCTTTCAGGCAACATACAACCCAGGAACCCAAAAGATAAGCTGGTGTCTGAGGAAAAAGGGGTTAGATTCAGAGTTGGTGTGGGGTTGTATAGCTCAGATGAATTCAGTAAGAAGTAATACCTTGCTCAAGGTAAATGATTAAAACAAAATAATATATCACATATACTAGCTTTTGCATGAGCAATATGGCATAAGTGAAGTTGCCTCTCACAACCTCTGAGAACAGAAAACCAGTAAGCTTGGCTGGGACTAATAGTGATTATTTGCTTGGACAAGCCAATCAATCAGTGGAATGGATTTAGCTCACTTCTGAGGCAGAACTGGGAAATTTTGCATTCTCAGTAGTCAGTGGCCATGAACTGTTCCAGAACAGGTTTCTGGGGTCAATCTCATTTTGAGCCATGCAAAAGTCAAACAAAATCAATGCTTCCCACTAACAATGTTCCACTGCTCAGAGAACAGTGATTCCCTAAGGTATGTTAATTTATTTACTGCTTTCACTGACCTTAGTGGAGTTAAAGCAGTATATATTTGAATATCTCTGATCAGCTCATAGGTAATTAAAAATGCCCTGAGAAAATGCCTTTCCCTTTCAAAACCAGTATACATCTGAAGCCTTGCATTGGCAAAAAAAACCCCACAAATAACGTCAAGTTTAGTTAGAAAGAATCAGAACATATTTTATTGCAGCGTTTGCCTCTGCACATCTTTAGATAAGAAAGCAACTTCTAAGAAAGGTGCTTTATTGTAAGAATTCTTCAACTGTGGATAAGAATTTGGGTTATCTTATGCTTTCTAGATGCTTGGCATTGTGTCTTTAAAGCACTTTAAAACACACTGCATTGGAAATAATAGTTCCATGGACATGTAGGTAACTGAGATAAGGATAATTCATATAGATCCTGGAACAACTGAACTGATTTAATAAAATGAGTGTGGGCAGACAGTATTTAGGGTTTTCTCCTGTGCATGCTCAAAGTGCTGCATATATTCAGCTTGTGTATGAGGTAGTGGCCTGGTCATTTTTCTAACACCTTGCACCATTCTAGTAATGCAGCAGTATAAACAGAAGCCTCAGGTATTCACCATGTGGTATTCATCTATTCTGTTGGTACCCAGCGAGCATTGAAGGCTGTCCATGTCTAAGAAAAAATTATAGGTCATCTTGACTTATCACGGACCAAAATTGGCAAATTCCAGTCACTTAATGGTATGGTTTTGTTTTTTTCCTGGATATTTAGGTAGATAACCAATATGTGACCTAAACTACAAGAATCCTGAGGAATTTAATTGCAAGTGAAGCTCTTTGCCTTGGCATTTTACATATTTTTGTGTGCTAAAAGAACACCCTGACTGCAGTGCAGATAGGAGTTACACCCCTTTTTAACGTTTTCAGTACAGAGCCAAAAATGCCGAATCACTTCACATGTAGTGCTGAGTCAGTGCAAACTCTCTTTGTTCCTTCAAACTCATTTGAAATATTTTTGAAGGGATAATTTTCTCCTGATAGACTTCAGCATAACTTCAATATGATGCATCTTCCCCTAGCTAGTGTATAAAGCTGGAATAAACTCCATGTGTGTGCTTTTGCTAAAGCCGCATAAGTATGAGCATGTGTTTACATCTAATGCATAGTGATTGGCAGCATGCAGGTGCAGCATTAATGACCATGGAAAATGAGCCTCAGCCTAACTCATCTTAGCATAGTTTCCATGAGATATTTACACATCACCTCTAGAAGGGAATAGAAGCGTACCAAAATCAATAATGTTCACTGCCCAACACAATTAGATTTAATGTATACTTTGATACTTCAGTTTAAAGAACAAAGCCAAGACTTTCAAACACGATTCCCCTGATGGACTAATACAATGTTTTTCTCTGTGAGGTCAGTGTTCAGAGATTTTGGAGGTCTTTTCCATCAGAAATGCTTGGAATTTTCCTGTCAACAAGCAGGCATTGGAAACACCCTATTACGACACCCTATCATATCATGTAGAAGATGATTCTTCATACCCAAATTCCATTAGTTTTGAAGATTTATCTTGTTTCACATTCATTTTGAGATCTTTTCAAACCTGGGTTTACACATCAGGCAGTTCTGTTTAGACTATCTGTTGAAGAAGTGTTTTCTTCTCCTGTGCCTACCAGCCTTTTGCACAATCCCTCCTTTTCAATACCAAGAGCTGGTACAGGGAGAAGTGAGATGGAGGAAGAGAGGATTGGCTGTATACCTCTACCTTTTTTATCAGCCCATATATTACATCTGTTCAACGAGAAGTCTGCCCAGGCTTTACCCAGGCTACAGTACCCCATGTGCTAGTATTTATAGCAGTCTTTAATAGCTACCAGTGAAGAGTCATTCGTCATTTGGCATCTCAAAGACCACGAATAGATAAAACAATGTAAAGGGAAGAGTAATCCCATAACAACACTTTAGTAATCACAATAACCTGTGAAAATGTCATGTACGCAAGTATTCATCTGTTTGTTTGGGTTTTGTTTTTTAATGTGGTGAGCCTCTATTAACACTTAGGCAAACCTCAGACATGCATCTATATGCGTATATATTTATAATTCACATTCAGGCATCTAAAAACATGTCTGACACTCTCAGTTATATCTCGGTTATATCTCAGTTGACGAATGCTACATCAGGGTGAGCTGAAGTGACTTAGTATCTCTGAAATCCAGGTCACTCACTGGGTTACCTAAATATTGATTTAGGTGCTTCACTTCAGACACTCAAGTCTGACAACTTTGTCCTTAACTGGTACTTTCTTCTCTATACATCCAGTGCTAAAGATGTCAGCATGAATAACCTTTCACTTGATTTTTCCCCCACTTAACTTTTTCCTCAAAGAGTTTCCCGTGTTTTCCTGATGTCCTATTTCCTTCCCACTCTCACTTATCAGTTTCTACACTGAAACATATTGTTGAACATATCAAAAGAAGATTATGCCTCATTTGAAGTATTTATGGTTCCCAAACCAAATCCATTTTCTCTATGGCTTGTACTACTGGTTAAGCCATATAGAAAAAAAAATCCAATTTACTGGACATTTTCCTGTCTTCGTTCCTGCCTCTCTGGTTGCCTAGATTGGTTGTCAACTCTGACGGCCGTATGAGGCTTTGTGCAACTAATCATCTCTAAGCAGTCTGCACCGTATTGGTGTAACCAACATCAAGTATCTTTAATTGTCTGTTCTTCTGACGTGTAACTTCATGCACAGGTTGTCTGCCCTGCACTTACCTCCTGCAGAGAAACCTCTCTTAACAGCAAATCGGCCACCTTGCACCTTCCCAGCTTTCAGGACTATAGATTTTTTTATTAGCATTCAGAGCCAAGATGATGGGAGTAAATAGGATGAGACACCAGGTTTTCAGGTGAAAGAAAGCCTGCCCACTCAAAACAGTGTGTGATGTTTGGTACAGAGAGAACTTCTACCCTGTCCCTCTGGTCCTACTACAGCCTGTAGACCTCTACAATCCCACTGATAATCCCTGACTGAACCCACAATGAGGTGCCAGTCTTCCCCTTTGTTATCCATGCTGGATGGTATTGCACAGGGTACAGATTTTGCGTAGTTTGCTTGCACTACACTATCTTCATTTCAAAAACTGGGAATAGATCTCGTCAGTGGTTAGGAAAGAGGCTACCTTGGCACCAAAGCACCATTCAAGGCAGACAGAGAGATGCCAGAGAGCAGTGAATGTTGGGTGGTGAGGAAAGAAAACTGAATAGCAGATGCTTTCTTCTGGGTTGTTTTCCTGTAGACCAGTTACAGGAATACTTTTACCAACTATGCTTTGAAGATGCTAATATGGCAAAGGGAAGACAGCAAGGTGAACCCTAAATTTCACATGCTGAATTGAAACCAAGGTTCTCGACTTAAAATATTTATCTTCTTGCAGTACAAAAGAATGAACATTTATTAACCCATCTGGGGGGGGGGGAAAAGCTAGAAGGAAGAGTTCAGCTGCTGCTATATTCTTACGGTATTTAGATTCACCTTCTAGTCTGGCTTTGATAAGGATGAAACTGTTTTACTGAGCAACTAATTAACTCTCTTGCCCTTAGGGAGCAGATCTGTAATGCAGAAACAAATAAAAGGCCGATGTTAGAAAAACTTAGTAAATCTTACCTTCATAGTATATATATAACTGATGTTTGACACCGTGAGAGTTAGATTATGTGGAGCTCTCACTTTTGGGACATTATTTATCATGTATTCACAACACATAGTTCTCTAAAATAACCTAGGGCATAATAGACCTTCTTCTGATACTGAGCTTCCTAAGTGACACTGTCTACTCTGAAACAACTCTGCACCTCTCCTTTCTTTGCTCTTTTCTTAATACTTCGGTAGGAATTATTTTTGCAATAGGCACACCAGCAAGCAATGTTTATACTATAAAACAGATACAAATTGAATACTTGTGTGCATTTTGTTGGTATCTACTTTAATCTGAGAGGAGGAACTTTGAATAGGTAGGAACATATAACATCTGTCTGAATGTGTGAATTTATTTTGAGTGATGCTTTCAAGTATTTAAAGGCTATATACATCTTAACATTATTCTTAAGTAATTACAGTATAGATTATTAATATCACAGAAAAAATCTGCAAAGAAAGAAAAAGGAAAAATCTAGACATTTTTCTGCTTTGAATAACTATGATGTAAAGTAGAGGTTTGCAGTATGAAATTTTTAGGTGAAAATATGTTAATATATCTTTTAAACAGTATACTATTTTTGAAGAAGGGGGGTATGATTTTTTTTGTATTCATTTATAATCTACTTAGTGCTTTTGGCTTCACAAGTTTAAGGGACGGTGCAGTCAAAGACAGTAATTAATAGTACTGTGAGATACTCTGCCTTTGTTGCACTTCTCTACTTGATTAAAGTTTGGGTCACCTAGTGTACAGGAAAAAAAGTATTATTCTTTGTTGTGGAGCTTCATAAATACTGACTACTTTTTCAAACCTTGTTAAATTCAGAACTTGAGAAAATTCCTAACACACAAATGTTAGACAGTTATTGAGACTCTTCTTTATCAAATCCCTGTTTTTCAAAGAAACCGTAAACTCAGAACATGAAACTGTAGGGCAGTCTTCCATCAGCATCTTCATTAGTTTATTGTTATAGGGAGATTTTAAAGACGAGTATGTAACTTGCCCAGTTCCTCTTATTAAGGCCCTAATTCTGCATCTTCATGCACATACTTGATAGGTTGTGGTAGTTGCTAGTTACACAATATGTCCTGTTTGGGTCACTGGAAGCTACATCTGTATATCTGAGGTAACATGAAAGTCTATTTTTACACCGTCACTGTGCTTACATGAATACTTTGCTCTGCCCGGAACCACAGCTTCCAACACCACATTTGTTGACATTTTAATGTGATGTACGCAATAGGCACATGAAACAAATGAAGTGCACAAATTGCTCAAGGGTTGGAGCTGCAGGCATGCCTAAAAGGTTGTGCCTCTAAGCATATGTCTGTGTACAAAGGTGACTACTCTGTTTCAGAGCACTTGAACAAACACAGAAAACCCGGCATATAAGTGACAATAAACCAGTCTATAATTACTGCGCAGCCCTCTTTCATCCAGGTGTTAGGGCTACCTTGGCCTGAGGCAGGGAGTGCATGCACAATGAAAGTGTGGGAGTCCTGTACTGAAGGGTTAAATACTATGTAGAGAAACAAATAAAAGAGATAAGAGAGAGGGAAAGGGGTAAAATAATACTGTCAGGAGGGTAAGGTTCACAGGGCACAGATTAGCCCTGTCACACTGACAGAGGAATAAGTGTCCCAAAACCACATCTTTCAAAATCAAGCTTTCCATCATTGCCGCCCAAGGTCGGAGAGGTCTTGGGCACAGCCTGAGCACAGCTCGAGCGCAGTCCAGCTGGGCACAGCCAAGCACTGCGAGTAGCAAGCAAGACCACTAATTCTGCAGTCAGATTTCAGATCCAGGGGGCAAGGCAAAGGAGGCGCCTCTGGCAGCAGACACCTTCTGTGACCTGCAATGCACCAGCACGTGCTGCGCTGTCTTTTGTCAGATGGGAATCCCTGGAAACCTGTCTCTATCTCA